>BGZK01000501.1:0-382859 GCA_005406025.1 Eumeta japonica
ATAACAACCTCAAAACCGTCGGCCGACTGTACGCGCGGTCACGAGTCACACGCCGCACAATTTGTTCTGTGACATTTCCTAAGATCTACTGCTGCCGCCATAATTAACTGCAACAACGAGGACCACAAAGTTCTACTCTCACGGCGTCCCCGGTTTCCGCTTCCCGTTATAAGCTCTGCTCCTCCTCTCCGCCCCGTGCTCCGCGCTCGCCGCACAATAGAGCTTTGATGCATAATTTCGGCAACAATCGCCGCGGGTTCCGCACAAACCGGATCCGGATACGGGAAGAGCTTTCGTTCCCAGCGTACTTCCGTCGGCCATATTGACGGCTCGCGGCTTCCGCTCCTTTGTGGAGGGCGATCACGCTTGTGATGATAAGGGCGCTCTATGGTCCGCCTGGGCCTCGGCGCCGCCCTGCCCTTCGAGGCAGACTTTAAGAAAAAGCACTGTCGTTTGTGTAGCACTGAAATATTTTATATTTACGTAATCTAGTTTTTATAATCGTTAGCACTAAAATATTAATGTTTAACTAAAAGTTTGTAGAAATACAACTACAAAAATATTTAAGTTTTGTGAAATATTAAAGTTCCGGACATATAGATTATCGAGCCTTCGTAACCGTTTTTGTAATTTCTTGTACTTGTATTTAATTTCTCTTATACTTGTATTACTTTAAGAGCGTTAAGAATATGTTTTGCAACTATCATAGTTTTAACTGCTTAGCCGATTTATAATAAATATTCATATTTTTAAAGCAAACATTTATACTATTTTATATAATTTAATAATGTTTCACATTTAATTTCCGTTCCTAAAAAAAAAATTAAAAGAACCATACGTTTTCCTTAATAAAGCTCATACGTTTATATGTCGCTTATAAATTATGTAATATAATGAACGCATTTTTTCTCTGCTAAAAATAGAAAAACAACTTAAGCACAAGGTAAATCATTACTGAAAAATCACTACTGAAAGGCTCTGCCATCCCTCTCACACTCGCTCGTTCTGAACACCGATCTCGTTCACACGCCAACGGATATCATCTCGTCATTATGTAACCGACAGACATGACGTGATACGCATGCATCACCGCGACGAACCAGCACCGGGACACGGTCAGCTCAAGGATATACAAATGATAGCAATACCATGAAAAAATATTCAATGCACTGACTTCTTTTTTAGAAAACTCACGAAAAATGCCAAAAATCACTACACTACAATAAGTCAATAGCACAATTTCAAGACATAAAATGTAAAGCTAAAATAAAATGTAACCGAACCTGGTGTGCGCGGTGCGCGGGCTGGCACGGCTGGGGTCGCTCGCCCGGACTACGGCGGGCGCCGCGAGCCGCCGCCGCCCGGCGCGCGCCGCCCGCCCATTGGCCGCCCGCCCCCGGTGACGTCACCGCCGCCCGCCCAATCGCCGACCCGCGAAGCCTCCGCGTAGGTATGGGCGGCAGGCCGCTCGGCCGCTAAAAATAGCGCCCAGATTGCGCCTTTCGACAGCCATAAATCGTTGGAATTAGACGCCCGCATCTTCGGTCCCCGGACGCGACGTATCATCATAATATGCAAATATTTTAATGAGCACAAAATGACTGAATGCCCGTCGCCTAAAAAAACCCCCAAATTCGGTCGTCACCCGATAACATTGACACATGACTTTCGCTCGGATGCGGCGCTCTAATGAATGCGGTCCAAATACCGGTTCAATCGCATTCACGCCATGTGGCATGCTACGACCAAATCGATCTTATATGTCCATTTTTGACATAAATGTATCGTTGTCGAGAGAGAATTTTTATTTTATTAGTCGAGAATGTTCACCTCAGATTGCAGGGGCTCGTCATCTCGAACATTTCGTTATTCCAATGTCTAACAAATATTGAATGTATCATTACATTATTTATGTGTGTAGTCGTATGTGTTCCTTGTTCTCATGAATGGAGTACAAACTGAAAAGAAACTACGAATAGAGGACCCCGAATCGCGTATCACCACAACATCACTGCGGTCCCACGACCGAGTCGATGATAAAAGGTGATGATTTAATTATAAGATTGTATGTAATGCAAGATAGAAATAAAATGTACGGAGAAAAAACAAACTACCAGTAGATCCTTGTTTAATAAGTATAAGCAAGAAGAGTATTAATAAAGAAAAAATCTCATACAGTATTAATAAATATTTGCAAAAAAAAATGTACAGTACTCCTAAATTTTACTCTACACACAAAATATATACGGGTATTTTAATAAAAATTACAAAAGGCTCCATCGGGTAAAAAAAAGTACAAAAAGAAATATTGACCGACCCAATGGAGCTCAATTAATAAAAGCAACTTAATTCGCTTCCATTTTCATAGATGATTTAACACGGGCTTACTTGTTTTTAATTTTATTCCCCGTCCATTGTATTTTACGCTTAAGGTTCCTTTGCGGCATGTTTAATTGAATAATTTAAAATTATAAATTTGAAGTTCAAAACATTTTTTTAATTTCTCTTAACTTTTAGAGTCCCGCGCCTAAAATATTAAAATGCGACCGTTGTGGTAACACTTAAGTGCATGTCTAACCCTCTACACATTTCTGTCGCCCTTTCGCAGACCGAGGCGCGCACTCGCGCAATCTCACTACACAATGGGGTCCACGAGCTGGAGACCTCCAAGCCAGCTGAGTATGCACACGTTACAGGCTGTCGACGACTAGCTGTCACCAGTGCGGTGACAACGGGCCTGCTTCGTCGAATCGAGGTTCCGTTAATAAAAGAAAGACAGACCCCTTGTAGAATTGCATACATATTGCTCAAATTAACGAATTCGCACAATTTGAACGATATTACAGATAGTGTACGAAATTCGAGCATTCTTCCTTTATCTTCTAAAAACTACTGAGCTTTTGACAATTCGGAATATAGAGCAAAATTTGAATTCTTAAAATTGCTATGGGAAAAGAAAATAGTCGTGGAGATGAAATGTGTTTCAAACGTGCTGCTTGATCTCAGCGAAGACCAATGCGATTATTTACAGTACAGAACCCCGCCTACGTGATTCCGACACACTCTTGGCCGATTTTCCTTTTCCTTTTCATTTTGATCTGAATCTTTTGCTTATAATATGTAAAGTGAGTAATTTCATTTCATATTTTAGCTGAAAATTCATTGGTTAATACACCTGTGATCAGATATCAAACCTTTGACTTTTTAATTAAAAAACCAAAGCGCTGACCATTTGGTGACCACCGATTAATTGCTTGCAAAGAGTCACGTCTTCATTTTTATTAATAAAAAAAAGATAATAAAGGAAATTGTTTTATGTTGAATTGATGTGAAATAAAATTTTGTTAAAAGTTCTTAAGCTAAAACTTACTAAATAACTTTTAAGCCTGTGTATGCGTCAAGAGATTGAGATCCATTTTATAGCATTCGAAACAGCTGAATTAAATTTACGTTTCCTAAAAATTTCGGCTTCCGTGGAAGTTGATTGAAATCAGAAAATTTTATTTCGTTTTTTTTTATAAGCTTTTTTGTAAGCTCACGTATGTCTTCACGACTTTGCTAAAAAAACAACGTAGATCGTCTTACGGCATGTGTTCTTTTTACTGAAAAAGAAATTTGCTAGCGTTTTCTCAACAGAGGTTTTTTAGGGACCGTTGGAAAAAAAATCAAGTTTTAATGACCAGGCTAGTGAACAGACAGTTTTCCTTGATAGTTTAGATAGTTTAGATAGAAACAAATAGTTTTCCTTGAATAAAATAGACATATTTATATTTCGTCCAGTCTATTGTGTGGGGGTGCCGTTGGATAAGTATTTGAAAATTCATAACTATTTCTTAAATCGGCTTACTTTTCAAGTTTTGCATTGTATTGGTTTTAAAGTAATTAAATTTGCGTTCTCCTTCTAACTTTCAAACAGTGTCCTTTAAAAAATCTGGCAGAGACCATAGTAATACAGCTTCATAAGTAAATTCAACTAAAATTATTTTGTTCCGATTCTTAATTATTTCTCAGTAATGTATATGATAAGATCTATCATATGTAATAGAAAACATACTATTCTATTTCAAACATTAATCGCTACCAAGGACAATAAATAAATTTGTAATTTTCTATATTTTTAATATAGTCAAGTATATATTTATCTTATCTAATTATCTATTTATCCAATAAATATATGTAATATTTTCTAAAGATACAAATGTTACTATAATCAAAAGAAAAAAAAAACAATTATACAGACGTAATAAATGTTACAAAACCGATAGTGAATCCAGAATCCGACCCCGACCTCGGGAAGCTTTCTGAGTATCTTCAAAGATTCTTGAGTATTTATTAATATCATACGGAGCCCTCGCTACGCGAAACTGGCTCACGTTTGCCGAGATTTCTGTTTCGAGTTAATTCTATTTCATAATGTTAAAGTGTGTCAAACTATCAAAAATCTACAAAGTTAAATAAGACAAAATCAAACGTCTGTTTCAAAATGCTCAGCTTTGAACATCTCTATCGATGCGGGAATCGCTAAACGTGTACATGGCAACTTTTATCTAGTGTTATAATACTTTGCTTAAATGTGCTTTCGATTTATGGATTTATTTCTATACGCGTTTCTATTTTTCTTTATTTATTGTAAATTTATAGTAGTATATAATTCTGTAGCGTGTCTGTTCAATCCTTTTTTTAAATGTAATTTCGTGTCACCCCGATTCTATAATTTTTTAAAATACCTGTCTGTTTGTCTGCCTGTATGTTCTTTTATAACTTAAGAAAGGATTAACTTGTCTCGATGAAAGTTGGTGTATTAGTGTGTTAGTATACAGTCAAAACATGATATTGCGCAATTATTGGGATACTGTCTGTCTGTATTTCTGTTTCTCTCGTGCATACGTTCTCTGTATGTTTGTTTATAACTTGAAAGCAACACAACTAATCTTAATAAACATTTCTAGTCAGAATATGTGATTGCGCAAATGATAGGCTACTGTGTGTGTCTCTCCGCTCGTATATATTTTCTTTTATATCTTAAAGACGGCTTTACCGATCTTAATGAATATTGGTGTTGAGTCAAAACATATGATTGGGGAAACCATAAGTTACTCACTGTCTTTCTATCTGTTTGTTTGTATGTACGTTCTTTTATAACTTAAGAATGGTTTAATAGATTGTGATAAAAAGTGGTATACGGTAAGAGCAAATAACAGGCTCCTTATCTGTCTGATCTTTTATAACTAAACGGTTTGACCGAACTTGATGAAAATGAGTCTATAGTCAGAACCTGTGATTAAAAATATGAGAGACTACGTTATTTCCATACATCATATGATAACCATGAAAATTAAATCATTATTCTTTATTTCTTTAGTTGCATTTGTTTCTTTAGTGGCTTATTGATTTGTTTTTATGTAGTTGGGTGTGTATGTATGTTTGCGTAATTTTGATTTTAATCGCCATTAAGCGGGGTTGAATTTTGTATGAAATATTTTATGGCGCGAGGTAGGACCTTGAATAGCAATGAGTTGCCTCTTTCATAATTAGGTTGCAGAAACGGGATTGTGTAATGTATAAAAATCAGTGTGTATTTTGTAGGTGTTTTTGCGTGCTTAAACCATCCAAACGATTACTACGAAACTTGCGATATATTGTACTTGCGAATGGAAAGATTAATGAAAAAAGAAACCAGCATTTGTTTTTGACGTTGTCTGCGTTCCACATTCTAAAATATCATTATTTTTGATAATGAACCGAACTACTAAACCGATGTTAAGTATTAAGTATTCATTAATAAATAAAGTCCTTGAATGAAATAGACTTTTAACATTTCGCTTTGACTTCACGTGCATATTTCTATTATTACAGATTCTAAAAACTCTTTCACTCATAGAAAGCAGCACTGTCGCCAAATAATATAGCATGAATTTAATTTTTGACACTAGAATCATCTGTGACTTCATCCAAATCGGAACTGTGACCGGTAACTTAATCGAAATTACAAACGAGACGAAAAACAGAATCGAGAGACGAAACCGAGAGGGTTCAGAATCGAGAACGGAATCAAGATCATAATCAACCGTGGGACCAACATCAGAATCAAGTTCGTGACCGGAACCGGAAGCGGAAGAGATCATAACTGAGAGCAGGAACGGGATCGAAAGCGGGATCAGAATTGAAACCTATTTAAATCGATAACGGGTGCGGAATCGAGAACGGGGCGGCGATCAAGATCGTGATTGGTTATCGTAATCGGTCGATATGCAACATGAAGGAATTCATTCTGTCTATGCGGACGGAGACGGGCGGAATTTAGTGACCATCTAAATTTTAACGGCGTTTGGTTTTTGACTGTAAAATCGTAATTTTTCTATCTTGAAAAACTGTCTAATGGCCATTATTTTGGAAACGATTACGCATCGCGGGTGATGTTTACAGTTTAGCATCTCAAGACGGAACACACCGAAACCCGTCCTGACGAAAAAGATGATTTTTCTCCGTAACATGTAACTTTCTCTTTGACCACACCACTAACCGTAATTCAATAAATGGCCCTCCCTCCCTTCCTTCCTTCACAGGGGACACGGCCCGGAGGCTCGGGGACAAAGGGGACGACCCTCGTTCCGGATCCCACCTGTCCCGAGTTCCGTCGGCGGCCGTCCAGCGCGCCGAAGCCGCTGGCGCAATGGGGACTTTTAAATCAGACCAGACCCGAGGCGACATAGTTATAATATCAATTTCATAATTTCTATTTCATTCGTTAAATTAAATTAATCCTTTGTTTCAAATAAACCCTTTAATTATTATCGCTTGTTGGTATACATTTTAAATAGTAACATTTAAATTAATTATCGACTGATTTTTTTTTATATTTAAATCTACTTATTAATAAATATTATAAAAGTTAGAACTTCGCAGCTACGATTTCGATAGGTTTGAGCTTTATTTTTAATTGTTGATTTATACATTGTTGTGTCTGAATAATATACATTGTAAAATATTTGCTAATGATTGTACATTAAAAATATAATGTATTACAATATATAATAGTGATAATAAATAATTGTATAAACACACGTCTATTTCCCAGAAGAGTAGGCAGAGACCATAAATTCCACGTGATACAATTTTCGCAAATCTCTCTTCCTTCACTGAATATCCATCAATCTTTACATGCAAGCTCGTCGGTTTCGAGTGCTTAAAATTTAGCCCTTTTTTAATATGCCACCAATATGGTCTGCATAGTATTTTTTATGGCGATCTTTGTCGACCTTTTCATCACACACATTCGCTCTATAGATTTTTTTGTTAGTCTACATTAATTCTTCCTTTCCAAATGGCCAAAGCACCGCAACATACCTCTAGTCACTACATTTTCCTTGAAACCACACCGCTCTCTAACATTACTGTTTCTACATCTATTTTACTACGCACATACTACGCAGCGATCGCATCTTCACGCTATTGGTCCTACTTTTTTTTTGCCATACCCAGCTTTAACTACGATACATAATCAGGACCCAATCATGGATAGCCAAATGAGCTTGTCGTGAGACTCTTTTACTATTCATAATAGCAAGCCAGGCCCCATTCACTTTATTTCCCTCTTTTACTCTCTTTTCGTTATCTCTATCATGCTAACCATAATTCATACTATAATATAACGTATAAAAATATATATAATAACATTTTCTATAAAAGGAATTACTCATGGAAGGAAGGAAGGAAGGATGGAAGACTCAAGGAAGACTCACGGCAGATTTGTACAGATTACCGCCCTATAAGCCTCCTAAGCGTTGTTGGCAAACTGGATGCGAAAATCATTATTGAAAGAATTGTGAAAGAGACTAAAAATGAGATCTGTGATATACAAGCAAGATTTCGAAAAGGGATGGTGTGTATGGTACAATTTTTTTTATCTGCTGAACGTGACGGAAAATTTTTGTCCAAAAGCCAAAAGATCTTCTGTACTTTCATAGATCTCGACAAAGAATATAATAGAGTATAAAATAATTGGTGACATATGATAAAAGGGCCAAATTTTAAGCACCCGAAACCGAAGAACTTACATGAAAATATCGATGGATATCAGGAAAGCAAGTGAGATACCTACTCAAAGATCTTACCATGTGGAAATTCAAAGTCTCTGCGTACGTTTCTGGGAAATATTATAGTTATAAGTTTATATAATTTAGTTTACATTATTTATTATTATATATGATTTAATAGTGTGTCCTTTTTTAGGTTTTCGTAAATAAACGGTGCACACTCTGTTAAGGCTCCGCTGTCTGGCCGTGTTTTCGTCCGTCCGTTCGTCCTAGGCCTAAATCTTTTGAACAATAATGGTCTATCCATTATTTGAAATTTTCAAAAAATATGCATTACTGTTGATGCTGTAAAAATAAATTAATTTAAAAATTAAAGAGGATCCCTATACAATAAACTTGTTTTTTCATTACTATTAAAACTATTTAAAAACCACTTTAAAAAGGATGTAGTGTTTTAAATATAATACAGTGGTGCCGAACCTTTCATGTGCGAGAGTGACACGTACATGGCCGGTTTTTAATTAGCGCCAAAATACTCATTCATGGATTCAAGGTATTCATTATTCATTATTCATAAATACCCATTCATTATTTCAATATCTTTAAGGAATTAGCATTATATTTCGTTGTTCTTGAAATTTTAAAGTTTATGTTCGTCAATCTTGAGCAAAGTTTAATTCTATCGATTTTATTGGAAAACTCAAAATATTATAACGAAGTTTATAAATGAATATTATGTGATAACACTATTTAAGGTAAGAATTTTACTCTGTCGTATTACTTAAGAAGAATTTTTAATAATGAACGGTTTTTTATATTACTTACCGCTACGAAAATTGAAAAATGTCTATAAATTGGAAAGTTAATATTATCAATCCGCTTTGCGACAACTTAGGTTTCGCAAAGTTTTACGGTGCTACGAACTTATTTCTGCTTCTTTGATACTGAGGAATCTCAAAAAAAAATTACTTTGAAATAATGTATAGACGGATCGATACCAAATTCTAATAAGCTCTTTTCCCCAAACAGTTGTATTAACTCCCACAAACTACAGAAAAATCGATCTATTTGTTCAAGAGATATTGTACGAGAATTTTTTTCAAAAAGTGTTTTTTGTAATGTTTTGTAAACTACCGATGAATTACAAAATATATTTCAATTTTTTTTCTTAAAAAACTAGCTATCAATTCTAAGTGCATCAAAATCGGTTGATTTGGTCAAGAGATGTAGATCTACAAAAATTTTTCCAAAAATTTCATTAGAATATTTATTGAACTAATCTACGAATAAAATCCAAAATCTAACCAGCTTTTCTTCCCAAAAAACAGCGTCGACATTTTTAAACCACGTCAAAATCGGTTGGCACGTTCGAATAATATTGTTAACGATATATTCGATAAAAAAAGGATTTTTCCAAAATAACATGTAAAATTCTTGATGGATTTATGTTTGGTCCTTGTTCGTCTTTTTCTGCTTAGAAAACTGATCAAAATCGAATAATATGTTGGGAAGATATCGTAATTTAAATATTTTAAAAATAGCGTTTTGTAACTTCCCGCTATGAAACTTGAAAAATTTTCATCTATTAGGAAGACTTTCAGTTCGATTTCCGTAAAATGAGTTTCATCACATCTTAATGTTTTATGGTCCTAGGAATCTATTTTATCCTAGGAGTCTCTATGTGTGTGTGTGTGTGTGAATTTATGAAAAGGATTTTTTAAAAGTATTTTTCAAAATGCTCTGTCGATAAATTATAAATTCTAACTATCTTTTTTGTTTAAAAACTACGTCTTAGTTGTGAATTGCATCAAGATCGGTGGGTTCGTTCAAGATATATGGTTAACAAAAAATTCGAATACAAAGGTTTTTCCAAAATAACATGTGAAGTTCTTCATAAAGTAATGTTTGATATTCAGTCATTTTTACTGTTTAAAAAACCGAGTGGGATGCCGCAAAACAAATAAAAATCCAGCAACGAAATCAATATATCGTAGTTGAAAAATTTAAAAATTGCTTTTTAGTGGATTTTCTTAGAAATCTGGCTTTTATGTTTGGTTTCATGGCGGAACTTTGCAGAAACTTTGTCACATTATGTTCTCTGTGGTTCAAAAAATAGTATTGGTTCAAAAGTTTATATGTGTGTGTGTACATGTGTGTGGGTGCGCGCGCGCCCACACACTCACGCACGCACGCACGCACACACATATATGGAACGTGCATGCGTGCGTGCGTACGTGAGTGCGTGCATGAGTGCGTGAGTGTATGCGTGCGTGCATGCGTGAGTGCATTCGTGCGTGCAAGCGTGAGTTCTTGTGTGTGTGCATACATGAGTGAGTGCGTGCGTGAGTACGTGAGTGCTTGCGTGTGTCTGTGTGTGTGTGTGTGTTCGTGTGTATGTGTGTGTGTGTGGGATATAACGCGGCTTGTCATCACGATAGCGCCAGCAAATCTCAAGGGATCTTAATGAAACTTATTCTATAGGCGGGTACCTTGAACGAGTTCAAAGATGAGCTAGTTCGGCTAATTAGTTTAGAAATAGTAGCCATTTTAAGTTACGAAAATGCTAAAAAACGATTTTTCAATCATTTTTTCACAAAATAACTTTTAAACATTAAAATATTTGGTTAACAAAAAAATTTAAATTTTTAATAAAAATAAATAACTATTTAAGCTTTTAATATTCACTAAAATTTCGGATGACAAATGGCCTTTTTCTTAATTTATATGCAATACATATATATTTGAACTCAAAGAGCTCAAATTGTATTAGGACTATATTTCTGAACTCGAAGAGCTTTAAAAAAGTACTAAAGTCGGTCTTTTGGGCTTGGTGAGCTCAATGGCTTACTGCTATTTTATTTTTGAACGCTATGGGCTCAAAGGTAATAGGAAGTTTCAGGGATGACCAACTGAGTCAACCATCTTCCAAAATTTTAAGCTTTAAAAGCTCATCAATTCATAGACATTATTTATAACTCAAGGAGTTCAAAATGTATCAATAAATATTATAGCGGGAGAAATTTTACGTATGGCCTGCAGGACAATGATTTTTCAGATTTTTTTCAATTAAAAGTAAGATGCACTATTTTTTTTAAGGAGAACATAACGTAATATTATTTGATAAATTCTATTACATCTAATAAAGCATATCGTGCATGATATTACAACAAATAGATCGACGAATTTCGATACAAATGTAATATTTTTCTGCTATTATTCCATGTAGCATATAAAAGAAATTTCAAACAACTTCCAAGATATCCTTCCCAATTAAAACAAATAAATTCGTCCGCGTCTCATTAGTTTGTTATTCTTTTTTTTTTGTCAAATCGTATCAAGAATGAGAAAAATACGAAGTTAGAAGTTGACGAGAGCGCTCGCACTAAACCCAAAAATTGAAAATTAATGAAAATGAATAACTCATGAACGACCGCCGCCAGAGCGCTTCTCGCGGGCCCGCGCCCGCGCCCGCGCCCACCGCCCGCCGGCTCTGTGAATAATTCCCGGGCCGCAGCGGGCGCCGTTTGACTTTCATCGCATTCGCTTATTAATTAATCGGCTTTCGCGGGCGCCGCAAACTCGCGACCTCTCTCGTCCTCGATCTCGTCTTGACACCGCGGGGTCGTCCAAAGTGACCGCCCTCCTATTGATTACGCGATGTCGAGAAATTCATTTACACGCTCAGATTTGTATAGCGTCGTGAATTGTGTTAATCGTGATTCCTTTATTTCTAGGGTTAGCAGACAATGGGGTATTAGATGTCCATCGTCTATTCGGAAGCTTTCAAACGCGCTTGTCTGCGTCCGCCCCTTACCGCGCTCGCACGTCAGCTGTAAGTTATCGGTTAGCATGCGATGCGCCTCACCTCACCGCATGCGCAAGCTGGCTTAGTTTGAATCGATGAGAAAAAATATTATATAGCGGTGCTATTTTTCACGTTTTTTGAAACTAGCTTAAATTAATATCTTACATCTATAAGCTAGAAGAGTTTAAAATTGTAATTTTTTGGAGTCTGACACCTTGAAATCCATTTTAAATTAGCTGGTCTATTCACTATGAAGAAATCAACTCTGTGACGTAGCTACCCTTGAACAAAATGTTTGTTCGTACCTGCAACATTTTGCGGTGCTCGAGGTCTTTGCCTTGAATCGATCCGTGTGATTATTACACGGTGCGCGCTCTAGAACACGCTTAAAATTGCGCAGTGCAGTCTGCATACTAAAATTCATACATGTAAATCTTGATGAGCTCCGAAATATTAATAGCACCTTAGATGTATTTTTGAAAGTTCACCCGTTTAGTAGTCTATGCGCTGGTAGCAATTCTGCTACCAATGTTAATGTACCAATTATTTTGTAAAAAATTAAGTATTGCTTTTAAAATGAAACTTTTCCCCATTGCCTCAAATTTTTTGGTCCACTTATCGCATTACACCTGGCCGCGGAGTAGGGGTAAGATGCAAGGCGCTCGGCAGAACAGCGAAGGCCAATTTGGCGGCGCCCATATTTGAAAATTGTAAATATTCCATTTTAATTAAAATGTTATACAGAAAATAAACATTACAATTACCCTACCCCTGATACCCTATATTCATCTCATTCTCTCGTAGGTTACTTTTTAAAGTTTCACTTCTGCTGTGTGTTACTTTTTTCAATCATTTTTGAAATAAAAAATGCAAAATTAGTAACTGACCGTCATCAACTTATTTAATGTATGTATATGAGAATGCATTTGTCATGAAAACGTCACAGTTAAAATTACACAATTTTTTAAGTATTGTTAAATGGTAAGGTCAGTATATACTTCAAAATTAAATTGTCGTGGATAATATTGGACTGCTATTTCTTTTGCAGTTATTTTTGCTACTGTTATTATAGCAAAATATCACAAGGCTCCAGTGGGTGTCTCCCTGAACAACGCCTAACGCCTGTCCGGCCTTGTGCAGGGCCACATGGGCACGAGAACCTGGGACCCTCAACTTCATGTGCCTTTACTTACTTGTCCCATTTATTATTTCTTCATACGATGACAGTACTCATCTACTCTATTCCTCCTTCCCCAAAAACCTCAATGTCGTTCCTATTTTCTCCCCAAAATTTCCACACTTCTATGATCTCGGCAACCAACAAATTATTATCCCAGAAGGGTACTGGTATTTCCAGAGAAACCCACCCCAGAATTGATCCTATCGAATTTGGGGGGACGGATTTTTATCATACAGATCCTACGATAGTTATTAGTCTGGCTTTGACCAGAACCAACACCGAGAAGATGCCAGGGTGTTGACTTCATCTTATCAGAAAGATTATCTAAATATGTAAACGGTCAAAAATGTGTAAACTCAAAATTCCTCTGGTGCCGTGTTAAAATTGGACTGACACGGGTCATGAATCATCATATTAAGTAATATATGTAACTTGGGAGACAAAACACTAAATGAGAATGGTGATTGCCTTGTCTTACTATGCCAAAAATTTTACTTACGTGTGACAAACACTATGTTTGACCACAAGGGGATATACTCTTATCATTGGAGAAAAGAAGAGGACAAAGCATAATAGACTTTGTAATTGTAAATGAATGGTTAAGAAATCAAGTTATGAATATAAGTTTGTATCGTGACTTCATCACTGGTACAGACCATGCCAGCTCCGACAACAGCGTGCAAAACTCATCATTACAGAATTAGAACGAATAAAAATTGGTAATGTTCATGATTTGAATTTGAAAGATGTGTATATATAGCGATTTAAAGATAATTTACTTAAAATTAAACTATATAAACTTTTAAAACTTGAATAATTATGAAATCAATAATATTGTATTAGTGAGTGAGGCAAAAAAATACATTTGGAGTGAATAAGAGAACAAACGTTAGTAATAAAAGTAATGAATGGTGAAATTTCTAAGTAAAGCAGGCGGTTGGTAAAGAAAAAGCATGGCTAGAATTACTGTCTGCAAGAAAAAGAAGACTAATAACAGTGGAAAAAACAAGGAGTTTGAGAGACATACTAAAAAATGAAATTATACCTAAAGATGGAAATATTAGAGCTGAGAAAAAGAAGAAAATTAAGAAAAGTTGTAGCAAGATATCTTTGCATAAATTTCGAAAAAATCAGAAACTATTCCAGAATTTGGTGAAAAAGGCGCGTAAAGAATGCAAGATATTGTATTTAAATGTTTATTTTAGCATTATCGTGAGTAGCAAATTATATGGGCGTGCACTTTAGTCTCTCTAGAAAGAATCTAGTACCTGCGTCAGAATAAATTGGGCGTACCCACCCCTTTAGAAATGAGCAGAGGTGTCATACTGCGATGTGTAACTTTATTAGCGTCATTAAACCTATTCATGGATAGGCCGTCTACATGATTTGAAAGAGTGTATGTGTGGATTAAGAATGTCTGTCAAATCTGCGTTATACGATCAAATGTACCTACTTCTGTAAGCCTTGCGCCGTCGGCGTGCGAGTTGCAGGCGATGGTAGTTAAAATGAATGATTGTGTTAAGAAATGAGGCATGAAAGCAAACATTAGCAATAATAAGGTTTTGGTGTTTGAATGAAGCTGAATCATGACTGAATGCCATATATGTATAGAAAATGAGAGAGTTGTACAAGTAAAAAGGCCTGCCTACTTGGGTAGTCCGTTTATGAATAAAATTAGACATGGTTGAGACATTGAAAGGAGATTAAATGCGACAAACAAAATGAATGGGGTCCGGTTTTTGTATTTTGAATACTTAAAACCTCTCTTTACAAGCACGCTTTCAAATTCCAATGCAAACGGTATCGGTGACGTATTTAAAAAAAACTCAGATTTTAAGCCCCCGAAGCCGACGAGGTCACATGAAACTATTGATGGATGTCAGTGAAGCAAGAGCGATGTACAAAGATTTTAAAAAGTGAAAAACTGTCGTCTCTACCTACCCCTCTGAGCAATAGGTACGAGTTTATAATAGCATTAATAAATGTAAAATAAGCTGCAATGCAGTTACCGCACAAGCGCTATTAGTGTATAAGAAAACATCGTCTTCATTTAATATCGATTTTTTTTTTTGGAAATTATACCCATTGCTTTTATTTGTCCGGGCGTTCCAATAAATGTCACTTATGTTACAATATTTACCGCAGCGTACGCGTGTGTGCCCATAAGTAAATACCCGACTCTCGCGTCGTCCGAGTGTTACGGCCCTAATATTATTAGAAATAAAAAGGCATTTTATGGTCGCGTGTTTGCTTCTCTATAACTTATTCGCTTTAGAGGTTCGAGCGTCGCAGACGTGAACAAGGAGAACATTTTTGAGGTTCCGTTGCGAATTCTAAAAATAACGACATCAGGCTTATGTCTGCCGATTTATATCACTATGCAAATCTGTAAGTTCTCTCTGTTCATTCTTATTTTTTTGTAAATATTAATGATAAATTTTTATTTTCTGACTCAGTGGCCACAAATCTGCCATTTCTTAAATTTTTGTCTGTTTCAATGGTCTGATTGAACTTGATGAAAATTAACGTACAGCAAGAACACGTGATCGCGCAAATGATATGTTATATATGATTTTGATACACCGTATGGTAACCATAAAAATAATTGTTTTTGTATTTATTTGATAGAGTTATTCTTTCATTTCTATGTACTTGTGTATGTGTGTGCGTATGTGTATGTGTGTACGTGCTTACGAGCACGCAACATACGTGCGTGCATACTCGCGCGCTAGCGAACGTGCTTGCGTGAGTTCGTGCGCATTCGCGTGTGTGCGTGCATGCGTGCGTGTGTGCGTACGGTGTGCATGCGTGTGTTGGCATTGTGTGTTTGTATAACGAAACTGTAGGAATATTTGAATCATAAAAGAACAATCATCGCTAAATTTTAATTAAAGAAGAAGTAGGCAGGTAACGACTAGTCTTAAATAAATTTATGAAAATCGGACTAAAGGCTTTTAATTAAAGCACATTTTTTATTAATTTTAAATAGTTCAGAATTATAGATATGATATAGCTTAGAGATATAGTTTATAGAAATGCGCACGACGTAACAATCATTAAATTTTTGGTTCACATATTTAGTGACAATTATTATTTTGGATGATTTCACAGTAACCAAAACTGATAAATACTGAGACTTCAATGATGAACAACAAGTCGACTTTTAGGTATTATCGGTGAATTGTTCAGAAGTTTTGTTGGTCAACAACTGAAAGGCCATGTCAAAATTGGAGCTGTCCTTTGTCGTTCACGGTAAGAACTTCTTGGGGTTTTTGTGTCTACGAAAAAAATTCGTAACACTCGTCACGCAGGCCCGACTGGGCGTCGCGGATCGGTACGCCTTTCGTGCTGTACAAACATTCGTCTCATTTTTATGTATCGTGCAAATGTTACGCGAAATAAAAAGAAACTGCTTGTGCTTTTGAGTCACGAGTTTTAAAGCTGCGATAATGTTAAAAGTTTTTTTTTCCTTCATTCATCAAAGAGCACATGAAAGATTCCCATCAAGCTTGCGTCAAAGGGACATGCCCTCTTGCAATCTTCTAGTTTTTAAATTCACGACTTGAAACTGACGCCTTCTGAAACATTCGTCCAGTACGAATCGAGCTGTTGTGAGCTACTGACCACAGTTGTAACTGATGCACAATGCGATCTGGTGCTGACACCTTAGGGCTCTCTACATTTCAGTTCAACAAAGCTCAACAAAGTTAAAAAGTCATTGGCGAATTCAACTCTGGTCAGGATTTGACTCCAGCGCTTTCAGATGCGAAGACAATACACTAACGATTCGGTACTATCGCTTCGAGGATATTCTGTTGCAGGATTATTTATCAGGGTATCTGGTAAAATTTTGTTATTAATAGAGACAGTCTAGTAATCAATAGGTCCTCTTGCAATCAGAGACGAGAGTTGAAAACCTAATTGTTTGGAATCTCTATGTCGGCCACAAAACAAAAAATTGTCATAGTCTAAAATGTTGAACCCAACTCTTTCATGTAAATAGGTTGCTACAACAACCACTAGTCTATTTGGCCTTATCGAATCCTCATTAAATCAAGTAATACATTTTTTTAGCATCATTTTCTCTTCACAAATATTTTCCGTTTTTTATGGAAATTTGAAAAAAACAATTTCCTTTATTTCAATGCAAATCATGGAATCTATAAGGGAGACCGAGTGTCCCTTGGAAATTTGAAGATTTAACATGTTTCTTACCCTATGAGTAAGTGCCTGGATTTTGTGTTTATTTTAAAATTTTAGGCTTCATTCTTCATCGGAAATAAGAGGAAAATGGTCGACGACTTTATATAAATTTTCTGTAACATCTTGTAATCTATCTTATAATAGAATCTATGCACATCATTTTAAAAGTTCGCAATTAATATTCAAGGTGTGAATTGTAATCCTCAAAATACTTAAATTCAAACTTCACATAAAATAAGCACAAACGGTTTTATAAATTAAGTGAGCACGTTGCGCCCCCGACAGGCAGAAAAGAAAAGGATCTATATATTCTTGATCTAACTACCTGTTGTAAAATTTGCTAGTCTTATATGACAAACTTTGATAGCCCATTTATCGTACACGTAAATAGAACATATTATTTTCAAATATAATTGCGAGGATAAAAATTTTCCATGCAAAAATTTAAATTCCAAATTTACATATTGCTTCGTAGACACATCAAACTGTAAAGTTATGTCACACGTCCAGCCGGTCACCTTAAGCTATCGCGTCTCGATGACATAAATTACTTAACCGCGTAAATATTGCACCGGCGCACGGAGACCGCGCTCGGGCGGCGGGCGCCGGCGCGGTCGATGCGCCGCGTCTTGCGCACTGGACCTCGCTTTCGGACACGACCGCGTTTTTATTTTTGAGTGCGAATTGTAGAAAACTTATTTATGACTCTCGCGTCGGTGATAATTCCGACCGTTTATGATGAAAGCGCAGATATAAAGGCTTCAAAAGTTTGGATATATGTACCGGATTACGAGCGGCAGCCGCGGCGCTATCAAGCATCCGAGTAAAAATTTGCTTTAGACACACAGACTGCATTAGTGTTTAAAATTATCTTTACTGAAGCAACAATCGATGGCTTAAAAAACTAATATTCAATATAATAATTTATGGAAATGCCATTAACTCGCTAACGTGTACGGCAGTGCGTTTTATTGCTCTTTTTTAATGTCGTCGTTTTATTGCTTTTTTTAAATGTTTTTCTTTTGTCGTTCTACGTTACAGTTTATATCGTCCGATGCCGAGAGGTCCTTTTTAATGTCCGCCATATGCGTTCTGGTTCGATGGAGCCTCCCTCTGGAAGACGTGGTCAGAACGACACGATGCCAAAGCAGCAGATGGCCCGGCCGACCACCAGACCTCTCGCACCTGGAACGACTGCTCGTACATAGTTATATGTTAGTTTAGTAATTATTTGTTAGTTCCCGAGATTCCATTCTGTTTACTTCCATACCGCCAGATTTTCTGGAAAATATTGAAACAACTTCATTGACATCTGACAAATGCAAATCGGGCGGGCTCAGTACTTACTACTGAAACGACCCTAAAGAATTTAGTAGATTTTTATAAAATCTTTTAACATTCCATTTACATCAAAAAGTTTGAACGTCGTGAAAAGCAAACTTGCACAGTCATATGTATGAGCTCTAAAGATCATACGATTTTTTTTTTAATATCCTTGTAAGAAATCAATATTTAATAACGGATTAGTGATACCTTTATATTTATGCACATAGTAATAAAATCGATACAGAGCAGTATTTTAATATCGACTTGGGAAGAAAATCTCTGCGCATGTATATTTTTAATAAATTATTTGTACTATTTTAATTTTTAAAATATCTGGCAATCCTTTGCTGAGAAAGCTGGAGAACACAGCTTCGGACTATCTTCCAAAAACAATTATTGGTAATACATGATGCTGGTCAGTTAACATAATATCAGCGGACACATTAAATATTACATTTCGCTATATCGGACACACTAAACAATAATATAAAATTCAAATATCGCATTTTTTTCCATATTTTGAAATTTCTAAAGTATTCTAAATAATTGGAATTAAAATGTCAAATTTATTATTTTTACTTATTTTATTCACATAATAGTGATTCATTGACAGCCATTTATAATCATTATAACACACAAAGCCTTACTATATCTTTAGACTGTGATCCCTTTTCGTGCAGTTGCCATGGACGACGATGTCGTAGCGTACAGCCAAAGGGGGAAGGGAAAGCCAGGGCATCGCTGCAGAACACTAGATCTAGGTCAAGAGTGGAACCCTAACGTCAGCCACGTCCTTTATCGTCGCGCCTCGTCGGCCGTTCACCTACGAATAAGATCGCCCGGCTATAAAAAGCGACGGCACCCTATCATATTTAATTTTGCTACGTTAAGATAAACGTTATGGCTCTTCATAAAGATGATGGATTCGCCGAAGGCTTTAGAATAATCGTTACTCGGGAGACAGCGACGCTCGTGAGGGTCCCGTACTTGAAGGTTTTAAGAAATCAGCGCGAAATCACAATGTCAAATATATTTAATAAATCGTCATCAAATAAGTAATAATGTGATGAAAAGTGTTTTCATCATAATTCTTGCCAATTCAAAAGGCAATTTATTTTTCTTTATTAAAGTCAATAACAAATCCTTTATTAAAATTAATATTTTGGGTAAAAGTCAATTTATATAGTTTTAGTTGTAATATTGCTCAACGTTTGAAATTAAAAAACGAGAGGTGTCGCAGGACATCCGGTCGAAAAGAAGTTCCTTTCGCTACATAAACAATAAACAAGCCTTTACTACTGCTTAAAAAATATTTAAAATGCTATTTTACTTAAATCAACTTAAATTTCAATTATCGTTTTCTTTCTTGAAATAGCTTCTTTTTCGTCAAAAGCCTCCTTTAAAGATTACATCACCTCTCTGTCTTTTTGTAGTCGGATCCATCCTGACGTAGCTACTTATTTTACTTCACCTTCCCAACGTTTCGTTTGTCATCCTTTGTTCCTAACACCGTCCCTTCAGTCATGTCTAATAAGAGTAAAACCGTCAAAGACGATCAATTATAACGAATTAAATTTTCCATACAGATCACGAAATGGTTTGTGCGACACTATCAGGAATGCCTATAAAAAGATACATTAATGTGTCTCATAAATAATCTTGGTTTTTAATATTCGATTTGTTGAACATTTTATATTCAAATAGTTATACAAAATAAAACCTTAATAAAAAAAAATATAGCCCATCGTATTACATGTTCTGAACACAACGTTCAGCAAGTTCTCCGAGTCCTTGGTAAAACTACTTCTCGTACTAAATTGCAAAAATTTGCCGCACAGCATTTTCAATATCTCCTTTGGACTTAATTTTTTTTCCATGAAAAAATTTCGCCGTGGATCTAAATAAATAAGTGTCTGTGGGTACAAGGTCCGGACTAGATGCTGGATGTAGTGGGAGTTCAATAAAGTCAAGTTATTAGACCTTAAAACCCGTAACTTTTGCAACGTGTGTTCTAGCATTCTCATGTTGTAAGAGCATTCGTTTTCGGTTTATTAAGCCTGGATATTTCTGGAACAAAACCTCACACATTTGTGTCGGCTATTCATTATATATCTGGCAGCGATAATTCAATTATCTGTATGGAATTATTTTCAAGTATAATTCCACCAGAGACAAATAACAACAAGTAAACAATACATAACAAGACTTTCGGCTCAAATCGACCTCTCCTCAAGACGGGTTCAGGTGGTCATGTATGGCCTTCCTAGAAGATCCAACGAAATCCGATAATAGACGAGTGCTGGCACTGGGTCGATTTTCTACTGCTTCCTTTGTAGCCTCAAGATCCCATACAGATAGGCGATCAAATCAAGAATAATCTACCAGCATCAAATTTTCTATTAAAACGAATAAACTAACAGTGTATGATTCGCTCATCGGCTGTATCATCTTTTTCAATTTTACACATCTTTCTTACTGTCACGGCCGCTTTAAACTTTCTTTTCCAATAATGTCTTAACAACACACTAATTTCATATTTATCGCACTTCTTACGTTTTATTATAAAATAGTCTCGCCCCGTCAATTAATACAAACAGCTTCATTAAAAGCATGTAAAACAATTGCACAGTCCATAGGACTATTGACTTGTAACAAGTTATGTTTCCTATAAAAAGGAGAGTATGAATGACTTATGGGACACCATTGGTGCCTGCCCATAACAACGCTCTTGTGGTCACTTTCGCATATCAAACGCTTTTCATTCTTCTCCACGTATAAGATCAAAAAGAATTTTTTTTAACAATATTATGTGTCTATCTGTCTGTCTCCATCGGTTTTCTTCGTCTCGCCGTCATCCTCTCGATGTTTGTCAGAGTTGTAGAAGTCGTTCGTCCACTCTTATTTCCTGTGAAACAACTAGAAGATGTATAAAAAATAAAGTGAAGAAGATTGTATTTTATGTACCAAGTGGATACACGGAGTATTTTGGAGGATTCGCGTTAGTGATTCTATGATTTTCTGTGTGCTTCTAAAATCCTTTTAGCTTCTGATTTAAGTGCAGAAATTTATAATAAAATAGCGATCCTCCCCTTTTTCATTAAATTTATTTCTGCTAATAAATAAATATAGGAACTCAACCTTTAGGGTAGAATATAATAAAAATATTTTCTTTTTCCTATGTTCTCCGCAATTTTTCTCCTGCAATCATTAATAATATAATTTTGCATACATTGACAGATTGTTGTAAAGAACCATTGATGCGTAGCCGGCCTCGCACTTTGGTCTGTTTTAATCCCATTTTTGGGGTAGCATTGGATACTCTTGCTCTGGAAAGTGTCATAGGACATATGTGGATTGTATGGAATTTTTTGCTAAGTTCAAACCATCGTCTTTGACTTGCATATAATATATAGGAAGGTTGCCCTAAAAAAAGATTTCATGAAGTTCTTCAGTCTAGGAATCTATTTGGGAATTTTCCTAATGATGCCTGTACATTCGTATCAGATAGAATGAGACATCGCTCGAGAATTGTACGTGCGTGCGTGCGTGCATGTATGTTTATGTAACTAAACCCCTCATAAACTTCATTTAAAACAGATTAACCAACCGCAATGCGGTTTACAGCATTTGAAATGGGTTATACAACTTAAAGTTTCTGAAAATTTAAAGCTATTGGACCAGGTACGCTTTCAAAAAACTTCTAGAAAAAGGTTTTTTTTAAATAACTTTAAGACTACTATGTCGATCAATACCACATTTAATTTTCTCATCTCCTTAAAATGTCCCATTGATTACTGTAAACCGCATGGAAAGCGGTTGATTTGTTCAAGGCATATCGTTGAAGAAAAATTTTTCAAAAATTATTTACTTCTATATTTTTTAAATTTCTTTACCAATGTATTTCAAAATAAATTCAACTTTTTTCCTTAAAAACGACAAAAACCGCATCAAAATTTATTGCTATGTTTGAAAAACCTCATTGAATAGAAATTTTCAAATTAGTATTTTTTTTAAATAACTTGTTAAATTCTTGTTAAATTAATGTTTGCTAGTAGATCAGCTTTTACTGTTTTGAACGAATTTCGTAAAACGTATCAAAGACGAACTGTGTTCGAAAGATATCATAATTGAAAATTCAAAAATTAGTGTTTTTTAAAATAAAACTTAATTTGTTAACTGCAAGAACTCAAAATATATTAAAACTATACTTTTCAGCTTGGATAATTTTGAAAAGCACTAAATTCGTCAATTTCAGCTTTCAGAGCTCAATAATTTATTGCATTATTTTCGAAGGCTTTAAGATCTGATGTAGCAAGAAGCTAAATGACTTGCAGATTTAAGCGTGTTTTAAATTTTAAGCTCGGAAATTTCAAAAATGTATAAGAAACTAAATTTTCTAATTCGAGGAGCTCAAAAACACGTTATAAATATAATAGCGGGAGGTTCTAATGATGGCCTGCTGGATCAAGCATTTTTCAGATTTTTTTATATTTAATCTCCGTGTATTGTAGCCGGTTAGCTTTGTACGAAGTTTTGTGCATTTCGATTCACAGCTCTAATAACTGAAATTTTGACAGTGTTGTAATTTCAAAGAGAAAGACGAACGTTCTCAAAGAGGTTTCCTTTCAGACAGCTGCAGATCTTAGAACTTAAAATAGATAAGTGGTAAATTTAAAATCGGAGTTTACAAATACTAACCTACAAAAATAGGAAAAAACCGGGCAATTGCGAATGGAAATCGCGTGGAGAGAGTTCCGTACGTTCCGTCTTCAACCATGTTTTTTTTCTTTAGTCTACCTGAATTTGTTTGCAATAACTAAAACAAATGCAAATAAAAGTTTGGCGCATAATACTGAGAGTTACCTTGTTATTTTAAGTCCATGGACTTCCTATAGGCTTGTAATGTATAAATAAGGAACTATATTTTTGTTAATTTAGTTTCGAATAGTTTCAAACATAAGAAAGGGAATTGTCAATTTTCGTCTATTTTCTTAAATAAAACCATTTATTTTAAATTCAAAGTATATTAAAACCTTCACAACGAACCGTTTCATTTAACACATCACATGGTACAGTTGGCATAAGTTTTTTTTTTCTAATTTACCCCCGAAAGTGATCTCCACATCCAAAATTAATTTATTTACATTACACGTCCGTGTTTGTGTCACATAAATTTATATGTATACTTTTCTAACTCTTCGACTTAACCGATCTAGTAGATTCGGAGCATATTGGCTATGGCTGACCGAGAGACAGACGCACGAGTGGTCCCATAAGGGTTTTTTACTTTAGGAGGCACGGAGCCCTGAAAATGAAATAAAATCTACTTGGTTTCTCGGAAACTTCAGGCTATCAAACGATAACACGCAGGCTGAGATAACGAATTATGTTCAACTCGTAGGTGCTTTCGCCCACGCGCGGCCTTCTGATAGCGGGAGTATTCTAAGAACTTCGATCATAAATCGTTCCCTCTTTGATTTTGTTTTAAATTTTTATTTTACTTTATACGTAATGGGATTCATGGTTTTATCGAATTCCGTTTCTACAGAGATATTTTAACCGAAAATTGTCCAGACTATAATACCTGTATCTAGAACGTATAGATCATTGCATAGTTGATACAAACTAAATCGAAATTTTTTATGAAAAAGAGACCACTTTTCTGTCGTGCATATTTCAGAGCGTACGCGGCCATCGTGAGCGTGTGGGCGCCCGCTCGTTCAGATCTCTCTTGTTTCAGAAACTTTTGGAGGCCGTTTCAGTTGAATATCGACCGAGGCCACGCCCACTCCGATGCCACCCTCCCGGCCCCGCCCCCGCCCCGCGTACACGCCGCTCCCGCTCCCGCTCCACTCCGCGCCCGATCCGCTCTCCCCGATGGAATGTAACGTCGGCCAACCGTTATTTGTGGCGCCGAAATCAATAAGTTAACTGTTTCCATTCGTTTGCTGCTCCAATTGAAATTTCGTTCTGGATTTGTCATTAAACCCTCATGTTTTCAGGTTACGATGTTATCGGTTACAATATATTACAACCATTCGCCGATTAAGTTTACTTCTAATATGACAAATATAGCTAAAACATATTCCACGGTGTGAATATTTCTTGCTATGAAAATACGTCACAAATAAAAATGTACCACTAATAATATTATTTCTATGTATCTAAAAAGGAGTCCTGAAACACCTAAAATATCTAAATGAAAAAGGAGAAAATGTCATTATCTAACAAAACTGTTAAAATCATTGCACTTGACGCAAGCAAAATCTAAAGCTTTGGGTGCGATAAAATGAAGACATTTATTTATATTAAAAACAAAACACCGTGCTAAAATGAATTTATTTGTCCTACAGAACCGTTTTTGTTGTTGTATATCTCGAATTTACAGCTAGCTAGGCGAATAGATGATTGCTCCAAATGAGTTTTTCTTGTACTGAAATAAATTAATTAAAATATAACGTACAATATTCAGAGACAATTTTCGCACAACTCCATATGAATGCAAACAAACACACAAAACGCAACCGCCTTCATTAATAAAAACATAAGTAAATTAAATGATGATTTTACTAAACTACAATATGTCTATGAAAATTGCGCGCTTTTATTCTTTTTGTATCGATTAATGTATAGCAGGTTGATTGGATGTAAAACATATTGTATGTTATGAAATGTAGACACGTATACCTTTGAGAGAACAAAGAATAAGTTGAAAAGTACTTTTGAAGTTATGTTTTTTTTTTTGCACATGTAGTAAATAATTTCAATAATAGCAATTAAGATATTTTTAAAAATTTATTTAATTAGTAGTTACAATATTATTAAAAAACTTATGGAAAGCATAAAATGGGAAGCATTTTATTAGTCCAAATGGGCTTATTTTACACATGTCTGGCAACACCGAACAGCAGTATATTATCGATTTGTTGCTTCACCCCTACACCACGGATTAAAAAAGATCTAGAAATAGCACTTCGAGTCATTTGACACTCCTAATACTGGTCGTATCAATTTAAATACATGTAAATTCGAAAAAAAACGTCTAATCAACTTAAGATCTTACTACCTTGACAAATACGATTGTAACGAGAGGATCCGAAATTAATATTGTTAATTAAATATATATTGAAAATACGATAACCATCGAATACATTGATTATTTCAGTCTGAAGTATGTAAGTAGATTGTAGGAGTTTGCGCCTCAGTAGGGGCTGATTTCAGTTTGATGTGACAACAATATCGATGATATTGCTATTGGCTGGTTGCTCTCTTACCACTGCGATGATTTAGATCTTTGATCCTAAATCACGATCCTATTTTTGTTTGTCCCCTTATAATTTTCATCCCTCATCCCTTTTAAACTTTAAGCCACGATAGCATATAGCAATTTGTTACACCCCATAGTGTAACTTCGTACAACATTATGCCAACATTATAGTAACTTTCTGATAATACTGTAGTAACCGCTTTGTTGTCATTGTAAGAATTTTCTAGAATTTTTATGCTAAGATTGTTGTAGCAATGCGGTAACATTACATAACATTATGGAATGTAATGCAACAATTTAATACAGTACCATATAATGCAATGTTATAAAAAAGATAGTATTATTCTACGTCCACGCACACAAAATTCCAGAGAAAAGCTGAATATTATATAACTAGCGGTATGGTACGCAAAGGTACCTACTCGTAGTTCGCATTCAGACCATAGACGAACTGGATGGACTCCTAACTTAAGTTTAATTAAAACTTAAGCCTAATTAAAACAACAATATTGTGGAAAGGCATGCTTCAACAATGGCTTCTAAATCAGTAACTACGATAAACGAGTAGCTCCACGATTTGCTACTAATTTACACATTTTTTTTGCGGCAAGCTCATTGGTTGCTGGCTAGCCCAAGACTTTAGTTGCCAACAATATCGTCCGTTTTATGCTTTTGTAAGCATTGCTCATTATTTTGATAACCATCCATGTGCAGAAAATATAGTATAGCTTATACCAGTAAAAACCAAAATAATTTAATAAAATGTCATAAATATGTAGTATATACATCCGTATACACTCATGTTGCACATCCATTTTAATTTACATGTGAAATGTGTATTTTTTAATTTTTTTATAATCAACTACAAAGAATAGTTCCGATAATGTAGTTATTAGTCGACCGTAATTCTATGGGGACGCAACCTTGTCATACAAAAAGAAATAAGTTGCAAGTAAAGACTACTGCGCCTGCGCTAACGCAGAATATATGATAAGGTTTAATCTCTCTGTCTCGTATCAATACCATAGCAACCGACAGTCGATCGCGATGCTGTGGGGAAGGCATCTTGTCACAGAAAAGAAAGTATGGTGAAGTCATCAGAAATCGCAGCGCTATCGTCAACACGGTATGTGTGATGGAGTTCCATCCTTCTAGCATGAGATGCACCCTGGGTGGACATCCACGTTTCGCAACAATTCGAACTTAGCACTACAGGTTGTGATCTCATTACTAGATATAGGCTTCATACATCAAAAGTCTAAGTATTTACCTATCGTAGAAGTGTGGGTTTCGTCACGACGTTTTACCTTTTCGTTGGCCAGTCCTATTGTTGAATAAACAAATGCACTTAAGCTTAGAAGTCACCGGTACTCGCTTGAGAATCGATTCGCACCACTAACTTACACACAATGATTAAATGGTAAAAATGAAAAAAAAAAGTCTTTATCAGAATTGCGACAAATGGGTCTTAATTCTGAACAAGGATGTGGTGTTTACGTTCTTGCAATTTTATTACGCACTACAAGAATTGATACTAGAAAATGGGAAAGGATGCAGTTTCTTCCAATTTTTTTGAATGTTCTTTTTTGTAAACCTGAATGTCGAGTTATTAATATTCAAATTTAATTTAAACAGTGTTTCAAAAATCAAACCGTCATTTGTCACAATAAAATATACATTTACCCTCAACGCTCTCATTCTTTTGAACCTGATTGCGGCTGTTCAGGATGATGATATTGTGTTGAAAAAGAATTATTACATCTACGAATCTTTACGAATTTCTTTTTAGTTTTTATTATCTGTAATTAGAACACCACACTTATTAGGCACTTCGGTTGTATTAATTTATCAAGAGAAAAAATGCTTAACATTAATAACTATGAAAGACTTAAAACATTCGCGACTCCAGAGAAGTCACCGGTGATTGTCGGTCTCTTGTAAGGAAATAAAATACCTAACAGAAGAGAAATGGCGCTGATGGAGGGCGGAGAAGGGAGAATAGGCTACTGGAAGTCTCACTCGCTGCACAAAACACAGCTGCCGTAACCACTGCTTTACATCCACATTCTGTGAGAGTGTGATATTTCACAGATCGAGCGACCTATTTTGTACTGCAACTAAATTAACCACAGCGTAGCTTTACCACAGTATAAACTAACTCGTCAGCACTCGAATCCCGTATATATATATATCTGAATGAATGGTCAAAACATTTTTCGAATGTAAACAAAATTATATTTTTTTTCTAAAAACGAAAATTTAATAACGTCATATCCGAGGTAAACAAACAACATACATCACAAACTGGAACATTCTACCAATCGAAATACGCACAAGATATAAACAACAAAGCACGTATTCCAAGATAAACTATACAGGATAATAATATTCTCTAATTTTTAGTGGTGTTATTGCATTAGTTTGTTTATAATAACATGTGGACACATAATCTCTATACAGAGGCTCCAGTGTCTCCGTCAGAATAAAAGCTGCATACACTGACGGATTTGACATCAGAAGAATATTAGACAAGGATGTGTAGCTTCATCGTGGCTGTTCAACCTATTCATGGATAGCTGGTTGTGTGATTTGAAAAAGTATGTGGACTATGAATAAATGAGCTGTCTGCCAAATACCCCTACGACGTAGTAATCCTTGCGTCGTCGGCGTGCAGGTTGCAGCCGACAGTAACTAAAATGAATGATTATGTTCAGAAACGAAGTGAGAAAGTAAATGTCAGCAAGAGTAAGGTCATGGTGTTTAAAAGAACCGAAAGTAAAATGAAAGCGATATAAGTGAATGAGGCCCTGCTTGCTATTATGAATATTATAAATGTGTCCACACGACAAGCACGTTTGGCTGTCCAAAATGGGGTCCTGATCTATACGTTTATATACGGCAGTGAAAGTTGATTATGGCAAGAGAAAAATAAGAGTAGAATCAATGCGGTTGAGATGCATTCTTTGCGTAGCGGAGTGTTTTTGAAAGATACTTGTAGGAATAGTGACGTCAGAGAGCGGTGTGATTTTAAAGTAGATGAAATATTCTAGTAAATATGTATCTTCTAGGAAATACAAAATATGGATTACAATAATATATTATATTATTCTTATCCGTTTTTAACTGTAGCTTAGAACAGTGTTTACTATTGAGAACTATGCTATTTAGTTAATATATTTCAGGAGAAATTTAGGATCTATGACTATTTGGACATCCTAAAAACAAAAAAAAACTACTAGATAGAGGAAAAAAAGAGCATAAAAGGCTAAAGAATTGTGGTGGCGCAGTGATTAAAAGCGAGTCAGAGGCTACCCGGTTACGATCCTAATTACAGATGAATCCATGATTGAATTTTGAATTTCAGTCAAATCAAACCATTCGCTTCGTACCTCAAAAACCACATTAAGT
Organism: Eumeta japonica; assembly: GCA_005406025.1. Classification (NCBI taxonomy): domain Eukaryota; kingdom Metazoa; phylum Arthropoda; class Insecta; order Lepidoptera; family Psychidae; genus Eumeta; species Eumeta japonica. Next base: position 29,226 of record BGZK01000501.1, read on the forward strand.
GATCGGTCCTAACCGTTGTCACCGCATTGGTGACAGAGATCGCTAGTAAAAACCCGTGAACGTGCTAGTTTAAGAAACTTAAAGTCGAGGCCCTGAATTTTATAACAATAATCTAGCTTAATACATGATATTTCTTCATACGTTTAAATAACAAACCTATATCTTTTATTAATTTATTTTTCCTTTCATAAATTTATTAAATATTATTTTGCACTAGTAAGATTTATCACCTACACAGAGATCACGCATTGTACAATAACGTACCTGCCTTTACCTGAACCTACATCTGCTTATTTCTAGATCGTAGAAGTAGACAATCGAGAAAAGTCCGATTCGCACTTGACCAGTCATTATTTTCATCTCTACTGTAACATCGAGTATTTCACAGCCATAACTATGCGCACGTAATTACTGAACCAAATGCGTTTGCGATTCCGCAATCAATTGACATAGCAATAAAACGTATGACGGTTCGCGTGCGCCGGCGCGACCTCGCTCGTTATGTTTATTGACCTGCCTTCTGGAGTGCACATTAGATTTAACGGTGACCCGTCGCTGAGCGTTGTTCAAGGTCGATGGAGATAATTTTTTTCTAACACTTCAGAACACAGGAGCATGCGAGCCACCAGAAATCTGATGATCATCGCGCCCATATACACTCGCAATTACAATGGAGCCACTAGCAGTTCCCGACCTTTTAGAAGGGAAAAGGATATCTGAAGGAAGAACAACCGGAACTTTTAGGAAGAAGTTTAGAATATTCGATGGAGCGACGAGTGGCGGGCCACCGAAATTCTCGCTCACTGGACGAAATGCAACGATGAAAGCATTTTAGGAGTATCTCAGGCTAACGGCTCGCTGCTGCAGATATCGGCCCGGACAGAACCAATAATAATAATAATAATTGATAAAATAATAACAATAGCCAAACTATGGTTTCAGAATTCTTGTGTGCTTTCAGGCGACTGGTCAACATTTTTTCCTAACACGGACAAATTCGATTCCTATCTCAGACGGTGAACGGAGTGCGGTAATAAGATTTTTTTTCTATAACAACCAGCATAATTGAATCTTGGTCATAAAGAATGTTTGTGTGAAAACTAGAATCCAATCACACTCGAGTTATGCTTATAAGGAATTGAGAATATTTTTAACAGTACTTACATTAGCAGTATTATAATTATTTTTTGGCACACTCAAAGAGAAATAGTTAACCTGAATACGAAAAAATGTTAAATTGTCCCAAAGACGACCATCGCGTATCTCTCAACCAACTAACTCTAATAAACAAATAATGGATAATAAATTATTAGAGAGATAGAGATAGTCCAGTACAGATTTGGAAAGGAATATGGAGTGCAATTCTGATCTCCAATCAAACTATTTCATAGCAGATCAACGGTTTCTTCCGCACGCACTGTTCTTCGCCATTAAGGTGTTCCTGTGTCAAAACATTTAGTGGCTCGTTGGAAATGCTGGTGTTGATTTGCTTTAGCTCATTGCACCAGTTATGCATCATTTCGCTGCTGGGTATTCTTCCAATCTCCAAGAATGCGTTCTATAGACTCATGGGTTTACCGTTCCCAGAAATGGACTTTACCTTCCAATCTGATCCCCAATTCCCGGGCAGGCAGTGCTGGATATAAGATCAATTGCATGTGTAATACGATCAGACAATAAGATATCGTGTCTTCTGAGGCGCGGAGATGACCCAGCCAAAGTCACCAAAATGGGCCGTATGACGGTCGCCACCTGTCATTTGACCTTGGTGTGCCCTCGTAGTGCCTATCGAACCATTGTCGCTGCGCAACCGCGATCACCTCGTTTCTAAGTGTACGTTGTTAATCGCCCCCGTGTTCCAAATTACCCCGGGAACAGCGCTAGGTTATAATTAAAATTGTATGTTGCTATAAAAATTTAACATGTATACAAAGTTTCAATTTGGTACCATTAAATACTGAAAGGTGCCCTGGATAAAACGATCGTCACTCCAGCACTGGAGCATAACTAAAAATGGATTTGAGTTAGAATAGATAACATGTATATATTTTCAAATAAAAAATATGTACGCATTTTTAAGTTTTTAAAAATTAAACCCAAAGAGAGGTAAAATGGCGACCGAATGTTTGTACAGGAATAATTTTATATTATAATGTATGATCACAAAAAATGATATTTAAAGTCTTTATTGCAAATAAATAAATAGGTGTTTCAGTGTTTTTGAAAATCCAATCGCTAATGTGGTAAGATAGAAGGTAATTTTTTATAGGGGTTTCGTTATTTTGAAACCGAATTATTTATATATTTTAACGCTTATAGATACTGGGATCAGAAGCGAGAGCGGAATGACATTGTAATCGACAGTTGAACCGAAATTGAAGACTCGAGAGTGCAGCTGCAATAATTGAACTCGAAATCAGTGCCAGGATCAGAATGGTGGTTGACAGAGTAATCCCTCGGCGTAAGCCGCGGTTCTAAATTAGTCTTATGATAAAGCAAGCGAGAACGAACTAACAAAGGCGAAAAGTATCTGGATGTTCTATTTTTTTTTTATCAATTTTAATCAATATTATCCAACATTCTCAGCCGATCGATTGTGCTTACGTAAAATGATGCCAGCGTCAATTTGAGTCAGCTTTGTCATTTGATTTCCGATTGTGCTGTATCTAGTATAAACGGAATGATTATGATATCATGTCTACTTTTTAAAGTAGACATGATATCATAGTGATGATAACAATATTCCTTATTGTACATTTTTTGACATATTAAAAATTTCAAGGAAAGGATGAATTCTTTTAATTGTTTTGTCTAGAAATCTTTCGTCCAATAATGATACCTATACTATTGGATTGTAACCTGATTTGTTGAGTTTTAATTTATTAATAATATCTAGCACCACGCCAAACAAAAACGTTTGAATCTAATGGCGTGTAATGGTACATGCACCCATACACGCACTTACAGACACAGACACACACAACACACACATAATCCAAACAGTGTCGTTGTGAAATTTAAAAGTACTATTTCAAGCGTTCTCCTTTAATCTTCGGGGTAATTATCGAGTCGTGAAAAGAAGTAGACATATCACGTCACGTGCGCTCTGTATTTATGAGAAAAATTATCTAGGCCATTCTCGTGCTCATCTCGTTTGGCAATAACGGCGCGATGGTATCGGCGCACGACCCTCCGAGGCCCTCGCCCACTGCGCGACCGCGACCTCGTCCGTCGGCACGAGGCCTATGAATTTACAGATCGAGATAAAACTCCACGTACCTACCCGAGTCTATGGCCCGAGACCGGAAAGGAGAGGTGGTGATCAAAAACAAGTCAAGAGGATGGTCGATCTCATCTTTCCCGTTCAAGTCGAAGAAAACACTCGAAAACATAATCAGCATTTTAACGAGACAAGGTTCACTTTCAAAGCCTTCAATTATCTTTCCCAAATTTAAAACGAAATGCATTTCTCACCATAATTTTGTATGAAACTCTTCGAAAATATTTAAATTTCCTGTGATATTAGAAAAGACGTTGTTAGCCCTCATTGAAATCGAGGTCTCGAGCTTTATTTCAACTTTGCTTTGATGCATTTGATCCGCCCCCTCTCTAATATTTCAACTGTTTTTATCCTCTCATCAATATTCTTACAAAATCTGCCTTTTCAATCAAGATTATTTTACAATACGGAATAATGATTTCGTATTGTAAAAGAATAATAAATCGCCTACCTCATTGGCGCAGTTGATAGTCCCTGCTGCGCTAGGTGCGTTGGTTCGGTTCCCGTGCATAAAAAACATTTATTTCATTGAAAATTAATGTTCGTCTTCGGGTTATGTGTTTCTATGGGTATTTACAAAAGAAAAAGATCTATGTATTATATGAACTATCTAACATCCATAGTACAAACCTCGTTGTATTAATAACCTTAATTTAGGATCAGATGGTGGTGTATATATGTCGGAAGATATTATTAGTAACATTTGCTAGCGGCTCCGCCCGAATACACATTAAAATGTGAAAATGTTTTTTGGATAAGATTGGCGTAAAATCCGTTATTAATGAGCATCTAAGTCCGGAAAAAGTATTTATGCCGAAGTTAAAATCAATCAGACCTATAGTTTTGCTAGCGATTTGCAAAATGATTTGCTATTGATTGCTATACAGCGGCGTGTTTTACAAGTTGGGCATGACCCAAAAAAAACTTTTCATCTCTGAAATAAAAAAAAGACATTATTTTAATCATTACAAAACAAAGAATACAAATGGTCATGCCCAAGAAAACGCAGCTTGTCGCCTTGTAAATCAAATGGTATCGTGTTCATTTCCTAGCTGCTGGCTAATTGGCCAATATTTACCTAAAATTAAAACTCTTTCCGTGCTTCAAAAATACCGCCAGTCCTGTAGGTTGTCACCTACCAGGTACGACGACCATTAACAGCCCCCAACCCACCGTGGAAGGCGGCTTAAGATCCAAACTGACTGATCTGGAATATAATGGCTGGAAACGTGTATTTCTACATCCGAACAACTACATCCTAATTAAAAACCCGTCAAATACGCGTCGGGTTCGCGTGGATACGGTTCCGTACCATAGTCTATTAGATAAGTCTCGGCGAAGTTAAGAAATATACTTTAATATACTCTCCTTTTACGATTATTTTGCGTTTTTAACCCCTTAAAACAGTATCGGTTTATTAACGTTAAATGTTCGGTGTTTGGGTTGTCTAACTCTGTACGTGTACTAAATTGCAGCTTTTTTCACAGATTTGCTTCGGGGAAAATAAGCTGTGATAGATCAACGAACAAACAGATAGATAGACACATCATGCAGTGATCTTTTACGGATACAAAATCGATTATACAGAACCCTGAGACAATATAAAAGGTATACCCGATCCTGTCTCTGAATGCTGCCCGGTATAGCTAGGGCTTCGAAACTCAGCATGTTTCAAAATGCCATTCTTCATTTAAATTATAAAGCAAACGATACAACTTCATTCGACCATCACAAGAAGTGGATTCGATCTTTGACTTTTGTTTCTCACTTCATTCGATTTAATTTTAAATATAAACAGAGCGTACGCATAACCGAAACTTCACCCTAAAAACGCATTTAAACTAGTACAACTCCAGAAATTACACGGTGGCGACGATACCGACCCTCATTGGTTCGCCGCGCGTGCGTTGCGAGGGCAGGGCCGAAATCGGCGGACTTTAGCACCTATCTAATCGCCGCGTCACCACCGCGGGCTTGCGTAACTGGAGGCTGGGCGACCTTACGCACCGACGCCGTGAGCTTCATGCCCCGTGACGGATCACGGATGCGTAATGTTTTTGTGCGCGCCGGCGTTGTTTGTAGCATAACGCGTACGCAGCTTTGTTTTATCATAGACAATAGATCTTTTCATCGCTCGATAGGGATCTCTCCTGAAACCGGCCATCGGACGCAGTCGTTTGCTTTTCTCATATTCATCATTCATAAATCGCGCTAAGGCTTTTCGGAACGAACATGTCTCATTTTGTTGTTTCTGGTTTTTACGTATGATCATGGAAATCGATTGAGATTATAATTTCAAAAAGCGCGCGTTCTCCCCGACATTCCCACCCACAAGATATTTCAGGTATGCTGCAAAATCTCTGATACTTTTTTTTGCAGTACTTCGAGTAAGATGGAAAACATTTATCAAGCAACAGATGCGATAGATGCTGTACTACCCGTCGTGTCCGGCTCTAGGCCCCATAGCTCAGGCACACCTTCCCACAATCCCTCCATTTCAAATCGATGGGCTTAGGTGACGAGCTCCCTGCATGGGCGCAGTGCGGGCTGAAGGCTGTTGAAGACCGCCGTCACCCGCGCGACTACAACGGCCAGGACGGATGACCAACGTGCTCTAAGAAGTACGGAGCGTGTGTTACGAAAGTTAGAAACTTATTTATCAAGTCCCCACAAATAGAACCCAATATATCCTGGATCAAATGTTGTTACACACTATTATACCACTTATTATAATGTATAGACGTTTTGTTTGTCAAAGTGGGCTCCACTCGGCATCAGCCGCAGCAGTCATACATACACTATATATAAATAAGTCGATATATACTCACATACTATATATACAAGAGATAAAACCAAATACATTGTAATATGTGGAGACTAATATAAATTTATTAGATGCCACCAATCACAGTGGTACAATTCTGGAGTTCTTTGTGCGTTACAGTCTATCAAACCTCTTTTTTGCACCTACAAGAATCACTTTTCTCTCTAAGATATATCTTGATGATATTTATATGAATGTCAAACCGCATCAGAAATATGTTATCCCTAATTTAAAATCAGATCCCAGTGGTCAACTAACGTCTTTTAAACTATTAAATTAGAAGAAATCTAAATATATATATAAAGTTCATTCCAGTGGATGAAAAAAAGTTGGTAGAATTTAGAAAATGTACCATGTATAGGGTTCCGCATTGTAGATTTATAATGCTGTGACAATTCCAAATGAGTTGTACAATTCAATATTTCATGTAATAAAAAAGGAATACGATAATATCTTTCAAACTAAACTTATTAAAGTAAATGTGTCATTATCGTTCAGTGATTAGGTAATAGCGGGAATACACATAAGTAAGAAAAAATTTACCTTATATGGCGAAAGAACATACAATAAAAGCGAGAGATTTGCTGAATATTTTAGAGACCGCTCAAAAACTTTTCCACGTGTTTGTATCGCGAATAAGTGAATTATATTAATAGTAAAATAAAGGACAGCAAAAATTTCATGAAAACGACTTGCAGTGTCATAAAGAACGAAATTAGCAAAATGAAAGGTCGCAATTTTAACTTTCAAATTAAGATAAATGATAAAATTTAGAAAAAAGATATAGAAGTTGCCGAAGGCTTTGAAGCATTTTTTACTAACATTCTAATTTCGACCACTAAATCTCTCAATTCATCTCCCGCTCTTTCTGAATCCTTATTGAGGGATAATATTCCGCCTATTTAGATTAATCTAGAATTTAAATACGCAAATTCGAAGACATTATTAAAGCAATTAAGTCGTTTGCTATGAAAAACACTGCTGATCTCCATGGTCTGTCAGTTGAAGTTGTAAACTCCATTATTGTTGGTTTGCACCATACTTGGCGCTTCTCTTTAATAAACGTTTGGATGATGGCGTGTTTCCTGATCTGATGAAAAAAAGCAAAATTGTTCTCATATTCAAAAGGCGGTAGTAAATCGAACCCCACTAACTTTTGGCCTATATCTGCACTGCCGACATTAAGTAAAATTTATAAAACGTTGATCTTAAATCTACTTCTACTACATTTTTACAGCAATAATTTAATGTACAAAAAACAGTTCGGTTTCACACGGGAGCACTTAACAACCGACGCTGGTGTTGAGCTTGTTGAAAAAAATTTTGAAGCCTTGAAGGATTCGCGGAATGGGATAGGAGTGCTTTACGATCTCTCCAAGGCGTTTAACTGTTTAACACGAAACATTGACTAGAAAGTTACATCATTATGGAGTTACGAGCTGTGCACTCGACCTTCTAGCATCACATTTGACTACTAGGGTTCAGAAGGTTTAAAGAAAGTTGAAAGAAATTAGAATTTTAACTGTGGCGTCACAATTAATTTTCCGAAATTTAATATACATAAGTAAAATTTTAGAATTTCCAAATAAATAAATAATTATAGAGATAATTTCAATACTAGAAATAAAAATAAACTGTGTTTAAATGTTAGTCGACTGCATAGGGACACAAATTTATTTAGGGGGCTCTGTCAGCGCTTGTTCAATAAGATTGCTGTGGATATACAAAATTTGCCTTTATACAAATTTAAAGTATTTATTAAGCAACCATTTTGCACAGAAGGGTTATTACACAATCTCTGAAAATTTTAGAGATTAAATGGACATAGCTCGACTTCCACAGATTTGTTTTTCATGCAATAGTTTTATATATGATTGTATTTCTATATAATTTTAGCTCGATGAGAAGCTATCCTCATATTTCTTTCCCGTTCTTCTTGGAGGATAACTGCCTTACGAACGAGTGGTAATTAAAATAAAGTGATAATTTAAGAAGAAAAATTTTATTTTCTTTAAATATTATGACGTATTTCAAGTCTTATATTAGAAATATACGAAATAAAGATATTTTAATTTTAATATATATAAAGATATTGCGACATTGGTTTTCAGTAGAGACTAAAATAGGTAGCAGTGTGACCGGAAACACAGATTCATTAAATAAATGTTAAATGAATTAATAGACGTCTGTTCTCTCTTGTTTGTTCAGCAAAATGCAATAGGTGATAAGGCACAGTCATATTTTTATAGTGTTCAATAATTTATTACTTGTCGATCAAGTCCAAAGACGACTTTGTAAATGTTGCAATTAGTTCTATGCCATATCATTTAATATTTGCCTACCCGATGTCGATTTTAGTTTAAAATTTATTAAAAAATAAATAAAGTTGTTACATGAAATAAAATTTTAAACGAAATCGGCCTGTTCGACCGGTGAGGTACCACACTTTTTCAGAGTATACACGTGAAGTAGCACTTTCCGTTATTGCGTTTCGTCCAGTGAGTAAGAGCTCCCGTAGCCTACTCCCTCCTCCATCACTCAACTCTTCACCTTCACCATTCTATTTCCCCCTCCATCGGCCTATTCCCCTCAACCAGTTATTTTATTTCTACTCAATGGGCCGATAACGTCCGTGAGCGACGGTGACAATCTACTCTCTAGTGGCACTCGTGCTCGTTTGCCTCTCTAAAATGCTATAACAAACTCATATCTAGAATAATGTTTCAGTAACTGCGCTTTGTAATCCTGTATCAGTTGAGCCACTGGGGGAAAATGGCCAGAATCACACTGTAAAAGTTGTTTTTGAGGTTGCAGCTACGAAATCCAAAAAAAAAACTACATTGTGTAGGTTTTTGCCTTCGTCAGGCCACCTCCTCAACTCGCCGTCACTGCGGCATAATCGAAGCGGCAGTACGCAGCTGTTTCCCTAGTATTTCCAGAGCCCTTATCCCTCGCTGTCTCGTTAATATTTTAGACGGCCTCCAGTATACTTCTACCCAATATCGTCGGCATCGTTAACACGATTCCTAATACTTTTCCCAACATGGATTCTGAATAATTAGAAACATTCTAGATAAATCGATATTTGATTTACAAAAAAAAAACGATTCGAGCGACCTATAACCTAAAATATAAAGATAGTCTGAGAACGTACTTTAACGAATTCCATATTCTTAGTCTATATTGTTAATTAATTTAAGAAAATATTACGTATCTGAGCAAAAACGTTAGCGGTCTTTATAAAAGCGACTGATATATTTTAAGATTTCGCAATTCCGTTCCTTTCCGCTCAGATTCAACGAAAAATAATTATATTATGGACGACTGTATTTATTTTTAGAAAAGAATTTCAAAGGGGATAATACGACAAAATGAACTTGGAGTCTCCGAATATATCCAAATGCCTGCTAAATTCATTTTAATTCTCAGCATAGACAGGGTGTTTAACAAGTTTCACAACCTTATTAAACCACTAATAAAAAATGTTTCTTCCTTCCGTTCTTTCACTGTCAGTGAAAGAAAAGGCGAGTACACTCCCTTTCTCTACAAAAATGAAATATTGACGCACTGAATAATTTTAGCTTGACTATCCACCTCGTCAAAAACTGTATACACTTTTTTATACGACCCGATTAAGAGCAGATCATCAAATACAAGCCAAGAAGATAACAAAATAGAAAAACTACAGAAACACATTTTGCACTTTTAAAAGGAAATTTCGTACAAACTGTCGTCCTTCCCTTGCAATGATTTTTTTCTAAAAGTATCATCTTAAAATGTTTTCTCAAAGCATATTTTATATAATGAAAAAATCTTAATGAGTCTTTCCTGAATTCTATCATAATTTTTTGGCAAAAATAATTTACCCATTACAATGAATATAATAACTTTTTACGTTTTCGTTGACCTCGTGCCAAGGCTATCCTTTAAGGATCACCCATAGTGCAGTCCCGCAATCTCAACATCCTCATGCTGTTCGGCCGCATTCGGTACAGCTCTTAAAATTCCAACAGCACAAACGAAAATTCATTTTATCAAGATGGTGCTTCCAGTATATTTCTGCCTAGCACGCCTCATTGCCTTGCATGCGTTATGCATTTTTAACCCCTCTACATCGCAATACTATCCTGTTCTGTATATCGTTTCGAACTTTTATGGTCCATTCTCGGTAATAAAGATTTTATATTGATGATTCAATTTACCCCTTTGTACAGATTAAATCGTGTTTGAACGCTCGTTCTAAATTCCAACTCATGTTGTAGATATTGAACGTGCATTGTATTATCACAGAATGGGCTAAGATTTTCTATCACACTAAACGCTATAAACTTTTAAGTGGCGTTATATCACAGCACTAAAATTGCCACACCTCAAAAGTTTCCAATGTTCTTATTCGAGACTACAATAGCCCATAGATAAATGTTCTGACGGATCTTTTCTGTTGGGCGGCGCCCGGAAACGCCTCGCGACATCAAAAACTTTCATCCGACGATGGGTCGTGCTGTGAATTTTCGCAGAGGAGTGTCATAATCACGCATTCGAGAGCCACTCCACTGAATTATAGATGAGCCCTTTACGTGACAATGTCATAATAAAGATTTGAATAAAACATACACATAAATACAAAGACAAATTTCTCAGTTGTGTCAATATCGCGTCGGTTCACCTGTGCAGTGCGCCAATACCCTGAAATAGCATTGCCTGCATGCAGGCAAAGCTAAACAAATTGCACAGAAATTGCTTGAGTTCAATTTCCTTACAATTCTATACGTTTCAAACATTTCACTTGTTAAAAATGAGTAACTGAAATACTTAAAAGACACATTTTGTACTTACAAGAATAATATACGACTTTTGCAAGTAAAATGAGCGATTTAAAATATTAAATGCTAGCTTTGACGAGGGTTCCTTACGAATCCACAGAGAGAGGTTAAGATCAAGATCGGAATCAAGACCCACACCACGCTCACCTTTAAGATCAGCCTAATAGCTGCAACAAGGAAGAAGACATTCAAACCGCCCTCATTAACGCGTTTAGGGAGAGATCAAATGTCCCCAATGACGTTGTCGAATCCGCTGAACAACTTCTACTGAACCGTGTATAGAAGTGATAAGGCAAGCTTAGTCTGTATCTTATACATTTGATAAAATAAGCATGAAAAACGTCGAATGACTCTAACAATAAGAGAGTTTTCTCCTAGAACAAAGACTGATGCCCTAAGCTCATTTTCTAATATGTCAACTGATTTTTATTGCCAGCGCTGAAAAAAATTTTTGTTATAATATTTTTATTTTGTATTTGGATCTTGAATACTAACTCCGTGACGCTACTTCTACTTGAAAGAAAAAAATGATTAATATACTCCAAGATCTAAAATTGATCATCCCGCCTCAAACTATTCCGAGTTGAATACTCGGACAATAAAGCAGTCAGTAAAAATATTATACTTCCCAGAATCTAAATGTACTGCTGTCGTGACCATACGTGGTTATGCTGTAGCGCTAGTATTCGTATAATTGGTTTGTTTGACTAGAAACTGATTGACCTTAATATAGTGATCGAGAAAGTCTAGAGAAAGATGTTCTAACATTCTTGAACCTGTACCACCAATATAATATCACCTTAGGCCATAATCCTCGCACCCCAACCATGAAGATTCTGATAAATCTTTAAACTCGATGGTTCAGATTTATGTACGGCGTTAAAGATGCGTCTCCTACCATTCCAAATAGCTAAACTTTCCGTAACGTCAACAACGTTTTTTTACAACAGGTTGTTTATCAACCACTAGATCGTAACAAAATTCTTATAATGTGTTGAAGTGCCGACACTTGGGACCTATTTCCATTAACACTGAAGTGGGCACGTAAATTCCGAACGTGTTGTATGCATAGTACGCGATTTGAATACTACGTGATACGGGAGTTTTCACAAGTCATAAAATAATACGCAATTTAACGCAATAATGTGTAACGTAAGCACACGCGGTCACACCCATTGCGCGGCGTTAACGCGCATTAGGTGACGCGCGACACCAAACAGTTGTTACGCGATGCTCGCGCCCTGGAAGATTACGTGACGACAAGGCGAGATGATGAAGTGTCATTTCAAACAAATGTATAAATTATTGTCTGGCGTCAGTTAGGTGACAACTATTGATGCATATTGTAGTATAGATAGAAAACCTATATGATTATTAGATATGTGTGCACCCTCCATTGTTATTATTTTAAATTCAAATGTATAAGTAATGGGAGTTGAATAGATAAATGTAGAATTAGATATGGGCACGGACCCTGTGATATACGTATGTACTAATATTATCTGCATGATACAGAAAGTGAATAAAACCAAAGTAAGAACAACACTATATGAAGTGATTATGTCTGTTAATAAAATCGACTAAATTCTCCTCAGCCCTAGAATTCTCTAGAATATACATACGCCATTTTCATAGCCGCATTATTTCAATTACATTCCATTATTTTACACGTGTCCTCTGACTGCACACCAGAATCACATTTATATTAATCTGTCATAGTATAATAATGTAATAAATAATCTGAATAAACAGGATGGCTTCTATAATACATACGTTCCGGCGAGATCAATTTTATTTTAGACTAGAAAGTGCAGTTCATGCCAGATTTAAACTGTAGCCAATACGTCTAATAAAGGTTTGGAACACATGTGTCCCATTCGGCATGCCAAATAATACATTTGCCAATAATGCATTTGTCAAATAATACAAATAATACATAGCCTAAACAGGGGCATACCATAAATACAAATGATTTATATTAACTCTAACCCACACACTGACACAAACGTACACATACAAACACACGGCTACACAGAGCGACAGATTAAGGTAGTACTTCATTGTTGCCGACAACGCCTACTGTTTTGTCTTTGAGATCTTGATATAACTCACCATGAGGCTGTATTTTAATTCGTTTCTATCATTTTAATTCTACAAATTCGAGTACTTTGGATGCACAGAAAACAGATTATACATCAGTCACAATATAAAACAAAGTCAAATTTTTGTTTTGCATATACTATGGTCATAGATAGATTATACTATATACTATGGTCATAGACGTAGACAGATTATGGTTTTATATTATGCAATTGGTCATATTTTCAGATTAGCTCGAATGTCTATAATAATAATATAATATGACAAAATAGAGCCCGGCAAGAACGACAGACGTTTCAAACAGATTTTATTTACATAACGCAAATATACGCAAACATCTTCAACAAAATCTTCACAGATTATAATGCACCTTTTATTGTACAATTGGTTATATTCTCAGATTATTTTAAATGTCTGTATTAACAATATAATTTGACAAAGTGGGACCTGGCAAGGATGATAGATGCTTCAAACAGATTTTATTTGCTTAACGAAAATAAATACAAACATGTCCAACAAAATAAACTTCACAGATTATAATGCGCTTTCCATATTTTCAGATTTGCTAAATGTACTAGATTCTAAAGTGATAGAATTAATTATTTAGATTGATAACTTTTTGAAAACCTCATATTAATAGTGAATTCTATTTAGTATTTATGCGTTTTACATAACAGTAAATCGATTTTAATGAAATGCGCTATACTATTTTGTATAACCTACTTACTTTTTGAGACCAAATAGAAATTGGTGTGGTGGTGTGGTATCTAATACTACAAAGTAGACGAATTTCGTGAATTCACAAAAATGTTTTTTTAAAGCATTTTTAAAAGGCATACGAAATTGCAAGCTTCCAGTGATTAGTGGTTATCGCCACCATTAGAAATTCACTACCCCCAGGGAGGTCACCAGTGCGTTATCGGCTTTTTTAGGTAGGAATAGGATATCTAATGAAGGGGATAGATAGAAAGGGAGTGGAGTGATCGAAGGAGGGAGTGGACCATCGGAATTTTCCCTCGATGGATGAAACTAAACAGCACAAATGGCTACTTTACATCTGTATCTTGTGAGAGCATGATATATCACCGATTGAGCTGGTCCATTTTCGAGCTGCAGCCGATTGGCCACAGCATGCCTCTAACACTCTACAAATATTGCGCTTTTCCAAAATAATCAAGTCAATAGAAGCTCGCGGATAATAAAAGTTGTATAATGAGCAAGTACGCGATTATTATGTTCATCGACAGCACAAGTTGACATAGCTGGCTCAGCTCGAGTTACAACAATAATGACTCGCAGCGCGCTAAAGCTCGGGAATAAGAGACTTTATAACCAATGAAGAATCTGAATAGTATCTTGAGTAATTTTCAACTGACTCCAGATGGAGGATGTTATTTTTTTTCTCATTTATGTTGATTTGTTTTTCTGAATAATAGAAACAAGTCAATGATCTTGTCACTTAAGATTGTATAGTGCACATAAACGCAATCCCACCATAAATATTTCAATTTGCTAAAATTAAAGTAAAATTTGTTGCCAAGATTCATAATCTCATATCGTTTTCACTGTAAAAAAGATGTCAGGTCTCATACGGAGCCAAGTCTTTAACTCTCCAAGCTCTAACTCTTCAAGCCCTAACTCCACAAAATTAAAATGTAGGGGACATTTTAATGAAAATGTATGGCTGACCAAAAAAAGAGACCACTACTTCGACTCCTGATTATTTCGACACTGATGTACACGGAAATGGCTAATGTAGTAAATATCTTGTGCGTAAAATTTAGAGAACACAGAATGCACGTGAGCACACCGTCCACGTAGTTGTATTTGACAGCCATATTTGAATGGGATTTAAAGTTATCGCATATGGCATCTCGGTCAGCTTTACGTTGTTTCTCGTGTCTGCATAAGTCTATGCCATCCGGGACGCTGTAATGGCAATACCTCTCAATTTAAGGGTCCAATATCTTTTCGTGTACCGCTTCTGCACATATTTATATCATAGGAGTTGACCGCCCAGTCATCTTTGCCTTCTTTTAATTTAAAATAAAATATGCTCTTCGCCACTGACTTCACCGACGTTAGAGAGAAATGGTCACACCGCCAAAGGTACCGGCGCATCAAGGAGAACTCAATTCCAACAACATTGAGCCGTTGCAGAAGTTCCGTATTAAGTACGCAATCGTGCTATCGGATCTTCATAATACTTAGCAAGCATTTAAGATGTAACCAGTGCAACGTGCTTACATAAGTGATGACGGTAAACACACCATGTTTCTGAGGAACATAAAGGGCTTGACAGCACAATGGCCATATATACGGAAATCTAGGTGGCCAACTTCAAATCGTCGATATTAAAGTACTCCCCGGATAGCTTAATTTTTATAAATTAGCTTTAGCATATTCTTACCAAGCCGTATTGACAGTGTCTCATGATCTTGAATGTCTAAAAACATCATCTATGTTTTTTGACACTGATCTTCAAGCCAAACTTTTAATAAGTTTGTTAAAAACATGATACCAGTCTCTTGAGTCCTTCCGAAAATTCCGCTAAAAAGCACAGGTCACCGGCATACAAGATCTCAGAGATCATTGTGTACGAGACTTTGGTAAGCGCTCTAAGTCTGGTCCGATTGAAAAACCTTCTGTCTGTGCGAAATCGGATACGACCACTTTCAAAGGTGGTGTGCAAAATCTCCTTGTCTAATAACGCAAAGTACAACGCAAGCAACATGCCTACTAAAACACATCCTCGTTTTAGTAGGCACGTAGTCGTGCAAGAGTCTCTCGGAGTCAAAATTCGAGCAGTTAAGTGCGCAGGAGTTGTTAAGGTGCATAAGTGTATGCGCAAACGCAGATGAACACACTCGTCCTCCCTTACCCCACTTGATCTAATGAACGAAGGACCGCCACGACTAGAGAAAGTACGGATACTGTGTCGGACCGACGTTAGCAGCTATACTATCTTGACATACCTGCTAGAACAACTGTTCCTTTTAGTTGTCTTTTACGACAAGCAGGAGATACCTTAGCCCTATTCTTTACCCAGGTCTACAGGGCACAATAACTAAATATACGTAAATATAATTATAATTAGTATAACCAAATAATTAAAATAAGAGCTTTTCCACATTTTTTCGGAATCAGTAACAGCAATTTGTTGGTTTAAAAAAGTTTACAACTTGTTAATCAATTTCATAGCAATTAGATTCACATTTACACTTAACGATTTCGCCATAGAGAGAAATGTTTGTTATTTCGACGTAATTGTTTAATACCAACGTCACATTTTATTTAAATCCTAATTCTGCTTTAGTATTACGATACTGTCCCAATCTCGGTCTCGCTTTCACTTTCGATCCCGGTTCTGCTTCCAATTACGATCCCGGTCAAGTTATCTCACAGGATTACAGTGACAAAAAGTACTTCCTATGACATTGATAATATTAATAGGATTTGCATCAATTTATCGACGGTAGAAATTTTATTCTTTACGCATTTTTAAAATGTCCCATAGTATGAATTAAAATGTTGATTCGATCTTTTTTACAATATACCCTCCAAATTTTTAATTTTTTCATTAATTTCGCGACATGATAATAGAGTCTAGACATTTATCATCAAGCAGATTTCACAAAAATTAAGTAAGCAAACATTAAACATTACAATTAACATCACAAAATTACAGAGAAATTGTTCCTCTCACAAGAACTTCGAACCGAGTACACCGAGCCTTGTTTGCTCAGACTCGAGAGGTCGTATCGTGCAGATTTGTAGACAGATTATACGACGTTCTTTAATGGAGTTCCAAAGTAAACAATCAAAACTCTGCCGAAAGACACGTACAGTAAATTAATGTTCAATCTCTTCGGATATCGTTTCCCTTGAATGATTACTTTTAATTTAATAGAAATGAAATATAAATAAACTCGCTTGATATTAATATGTTTTAGGTCTTGATGTTATTCTTTGTTCCTGATAATTAATAGTTTTTGTAGGTCACAGATTCCTCATTTATTGTTGATTTACTTTTTATATTTATTTGAATTTGATTGCGTTGAAATTAGGAAAATTTATGCAGGGTTTAATCAGCCTTTATTGATGATTAAAAATTGTCTCATTTTAGGGTTCCGTAGCAAAATTAACAAGCGGTACCTTTATTGCTTCATGTCCGTCAGCCGATTCAACGATCAAACTGTTTATAAAATTACATGGGTCCCATAGTAATATGATAAGATTAGAAAAGGGCTACCCTCAAATTCCTTACTCGTTCATCTTGAGAGAAAATCTGCCTTCCGAACTAGTTTAATGAGGTAAATTCGTGGTCAAGAGTTATATCTATCTATCTGTAAAGGTCGCGTAGGGGTCGAAATTCGACCGTAGTCCATCAATTTTATAAGATTGTACGTTATTTGAGATCAGTCTTTTCAATCGTTGGATATATATTTTTTTAATTTTGTTCTACTGGGTAGATCAGCCACGATTATGAACAAGTACATGATTAGCACGTATCGTTTCGCCGCTATCAAATTACAAATGTAATGGTAAAATTAGTTTTTTTTTTGATAACACCAAAGCTGAATATAATTATATAATAATAATAATAATATAAACTCACGCCTATTTCCCAGAAGGGTAGGCAGAAGCTATAGTTTTCCACATGGTACGGCCTTTACATATCTCTTTTACTTCACTGACTCTGCTCATCAACAGCTACTAAACAAAGAAAAAAGAAAATCAGTGGACAGATAAAGAAGAAGAAGGTAATTAATTGTTTTGCCCTTACTTTATATGTCTAATATAATATACTTTAAATGTCTGTTACTACGAAGTTTATAAAGTTATCGATTTTTAAAGAAATTGCTGGATTTTTACAGAAAGATCCAGAATGTTATGGAACTTTCGAGAAATTGTGATATACATATGACATGCTTGCCTATATTTCACTGTGCAGCCGAAACTACACATTATGCGCCAATCGTGTTTGTGTGCGATAAAAACCTCAAGTGTCCCGTTGTGCGCTACGGTGACTGCATGTCCATAAGAGCGTAGAAGACACGGAGGTTGTAGGTGGGTGCCTCTATTATTACAATTTCTTAAAAATTTCATAACTTTCTGAATATTTCTGAACAATTGGAGCAATTTTTGTCAAGAACGATAACTCCTTTCGACTTTGTAGATAATTCGAGAAATTTCCCAAAAGCTCAATAAATTTCTGGAAAATTAGGGCATTTTTTAAAGTTGGATAACATTCATATTTTTTTTTTTTTTGGATAATTCAAGTAATTTTGTAAAAGTTAGTTAATTTCTTGAACTTTCTGATTAGTTAACATATATCAGTTGTTAGAACCATTTAATGTTAACTAATGGATTAATTGTACGATAATGAAGTAATTAGTTATGATTAAATAATTAATTTCAATAAATTAATTATTGAAATATATTAATTAATTTTGATAAATTAATTATTATAATATATTAATTAATTTTAATAAATTAATGAATAACTTATAATTTAATAAATAATTTGTAATTTTATGAATTATTTAATTGCAATAAATTTATTAATTTTAATACGTTAATTAAATATATAAAATTGCTGAGAATATTCGATTAATTTCCCAAATTTTAAATAATTTTTTGAGTTTCTGGAAATAATCGAGTAATTTTTCAAAAGCTCCATAACTTTCTTGATCTTTTTGAAGAATTTGAGTAATTTCTCGAAAATTTCTTAATTTTTTAAGCTTTTGAGAATAGTTTTAGCTATAATTCGAATCAAAAAGAAAATCGCATTAACATTGGCATTATCTGAAATTGCAGCCAAAATAATAGAAGGCGGAAAAACAGCAAATTCTGCTTGGAGTTTACGAATAAATATAGCCGATAGAGAGCGACCAGTCGCTAATAAAAAAAGATCTTTTACACTTGATCGAATTTTAATATAATGCAGTCTTAATATGGGATGGAACTTCAACCGGCAAAGACGATGGAAACTCTGTTTCCTTATCGAAAATTTCTTAAACTTCAAACGATTCACCATTCTGTTGCAAAAGATCACAATTTCCACCCAAATCGGCCTACGGCATGACCATAGCTAAGGCGCAAAGTTCCGATACTGAGGAATTAAAGAACTCTCTTTCTCCCAGGGTCAACTCTATGTCGCTTTCGCACGTGTCGGTCGAACAAGCGGGAAATTCGTTCGCGTATGCACCAAAAAACACACCATCAAATGTAGTGTTCCGGAATGTATTACAATAAGATTAATTAGAATATGTGATGTATGACAGGAAAAAAAACAGAGACGCGGATTATTGCAGCTTGTATGTTTATTTGTCCGGATGTGAGTTGAAAACTAATGAACATACAGGACTAGTATTTAGATGAATTTAGGTTATTCATAATATAAGGTCGGGGATAAGGTTTTTTCATATTTTGTATACAAATTCAAGATAATTTTTATCAAATTTTGTTCACGTTTAATTTTAATATATATTCCATTTTGTTCAACAACTTTTTGCCATTTTTTAAGTAGTAAAATAATCTTATTGCTGTAGATATTTTAGGCTTTCTGATAAAAAAAACTGCGTGTAGTAGTTTTTAAAATCCTCTCTTGATGTTGACCTAACACTCCCTAAAGAATTCTGAAGAGATCAAAATAGGTAAAAATCAGGTGCAAGGTCAAGGCTAAATGGTGAATGCATAAACACTTCTTAACCAAACTGTCTCAATATTTGTTGAGTTATTAAAGATGTGTGTGGTCTCGCGTTATCATAGTGAATAACTACATACACCCTTTCTGTTGATCAATTCCGGCCGAGTTTTCTCTACTTCTTGCTTGAGTTTCATCAGATGTTGTCAGTAGAGATCCAAATTGATGGTCTTGGTTTTGGGATTCGAAGAACCAAATCAGGTTTTTCTCGGCAGTAAAAGCTCGTAATGAATAATACCCTTGCAATCCCACCATACACATCAATTTATTGCGATCTAATTCGGGCTTCGATATAGTCTGTGGAGCTTGCTTGGTCTTCCATTGGATTCATGATCTTTTTCGCAGATTCTTGTCGTAGATAATCCATTTTTCATCGCCAGTTTCAATAGAGAATCGCAAATGAATACACTATTCATTAAATTTCTTTGAGTGAGCTCGCGTGGGACCAAAGTAACGAGCTTTTTCGTATACCCACCTTTTTTCAAAGGGATCAGAACTATTTTATGGTCAATCCCCAGCTCTTGAGCTATGTCGTAAAAACTAATATGCCGATCTTACTCTACTTTTACCAAAATGGTATCGTCTTTATCCCTAACAAGTCGACCAGAGATAGATTCATCTTTGACATCAAAATTACCGGAGTGAAAACGCTTGAATTAGTTTTGTGCTACTCTTGCCCATACTGCACTTGGTGCATAAAGCTCCTTTTTTTCCCTTTCTTGTAATAAAACTTCAAAATGTATCGAATTTCTACGTTAAATTCACGCATTTTAGTGGACAGAAAAACAATGTATAAACGGCGTGACACCGTTTTTACATTTTATTTTCTTTTTTTTTAAATATCATGTATTTACGTATATACGGTTATACGTATATACGTAAATATCATGTATATACGGTATCAAAACTAGCTAAATACAAACAGCACAACTAAACAGATTTTACTGCTACTTTTTACGCATAAAATGCGAAGAAACTTTTTCCCCGGCCTAATATTACAAATTAAAAAGTGTGTTTTTTAGATGTTTGTCGTTCAAACCCGCGCGAATGGATTGACGCTTTGTAATAAGATTTTGCTTAGAGAGACATTATGTTTATATAGTGTAAGGGATACCCGTTATGTGAAAAAACATATTTATAAATACAATTCAAAATAATAATTTGTTATCATTCACATAAATGATCAAGGGAGCACCGAGAACGGTATTGAAGTCGAGAGTTGTACCGGATGTTTGATAGCGAGATCGATGCAAGCGAAACCGGAGGTATACGTGAGTCTTAAAAAAAAAACAATCATTGTTCAATTTGCTCAGCTAAACGGGCGGCTGACCACTATTAATCTATAAAGCAGATATTTTTTTAATGCAATAAAAATTTACTAAACAATTATATTTTGTTAGGTAATAGGCATTATAAAATGACTTCATCAAACATAAATACATCAAAAATTAAATATATATTGAAAAAACCATTGACCTCGCGACACTGTTACCGTTACCGTAACCGACACCTCTATATATAAGTATCTACATATATTGGCCCCGTTTACACGCCGTTCACACGAGAGTTGAGTTTGGGCTGGAATACTTTACTAATATAACTATATATAATATGAACATATATTGTGTATGTACGTACAACATAGATATATATTCATGTCGGAACTTTTTGAATCGAAAAAAACAAAAATTTTTACTGTAATAATCAAAATTTTTAAATTTCACGTATGTTATCTAATGCATACATGCAACGTATTTCGACCTTACCGACGACGAACAATCTAATACAATATAACACACTTTCGATTGCGAGAATCGCATAACAGTTCGTTATAGAAGAGCTACTGCGAGCTTATTCTTTTTTTGTATGTAAAATAATATGCATTATTTTTCATGTACAATAGCGCATTGAATGAAAATTGTAATATAAAATTTGTAGTAGTAGTTTATAATAATAAATAAAAAACACTTCATTTTAAAGTATTTCCTGCACAATAAAATATTTCCTAACCATTCAAAAAATACACACGTGATTGTCCAAGTTTTCACTTCTGCCGGCACTCCGGGAGTGCCCGTGTTTTTTTTTACTCACCCCATTTCAGGTTGAGGACCTTGGACTTCAAGCTGTCTACACTTGCTCGGTGAAGGTTGGGAGCTGCTAGCGACCGTTATCAGCCGCTCTGAGAGACCTCAACGGAATATATATGAGAAAATCCGGAACCGGCAGCTTAATATGTTTTACGAAGCACGGAGTTAGTAGTTTGGTTTAAGTTGAAAATTCATCAGTCAACTAGTCCGTGATCGGGGTTTCAACTCAGTCTATAACTTTGGATTTGAAGACAACAGTCTAGGCCACCGCTAGAGCTTGATCCATATTAATGTTTATAAATGAAGCATCATGATATACGCCCACTTTTGAATGGTATAAAGTGGTGTGCGCGCGAGTCGAGGCCTTGGCTCGCACGCGCAAGTCTAGGCCGCTCTCGAAAGCTCCTGACATTGGCACAGCGTATCGCAATGCCCACGAACAATGTTATCTCCGGATCCCTGAACCGCTTCGTTTAGGCCGTACCATCGGTCACCAGAGGTTGGGCAACTTTCCGCGCAGGTTGCTGGAGCGATTCACGCATACGGTGGCAGGTCACGTCGGATTGCGAAAATTAAGGGCTTGGCTACGGATTCGTAACTATACATTCTATTTATAAGATAGGCTATTTCCTAATTGTACCACGTCCTACCACACGTGACACCTATTCAGAAACGTTCATTAACGTCCGATTTTATTTCATTTTTTAAATCGAGTTTTGTAAATTGTTTACTTTATTATAAAAATACTGATATTCCTATTGTAATACAAGATTCGTTTTAGCGGATAAAATTAACAAAACTTGAAAAGGTAGATTAGATTCTCACTTGTAAGTTCTTAAAATTTACCTATTGGTGCAAGAAAACGATGACGCGCCAACGGACAAAAGATCCTATCATCGATCTCGGTGAACGGAAAGTGATTCACTATCATAATTGCGTCTGGGGACGAAATAGCTATTTCCATCGACACTTCTGTGAAACATATATATATATATATATATATATATATATATATATATATATATATATATATATATATATATTATAATATATATATTGACTTTCTTTACCAAAGTATTTTTTTACATACCTTTGACTTGAAATTTTCAGGATCTTCATGATTTTTCATGTAAAAAGAAATGAAATTACGAGAAAAAGTATTTGAAAAAAAAATCGATTTTTGAGGATTTTGAAATTTAAAAAATTGTGTGCGACCTTTAAAATTTTTTTGAGCTGTCCTTTGAGGGCTCTTAAAACATAGTAAACTAACATATTTTTACATCGAGACTTGTATATATATATATATATATATATATATATATACCGGCTATCCCATGACGCTCTTAGACAATTCATTTTTTGTGTGTCACAACATTTTGCCTGAACTATTTATTAGCGTAGTTAGTTGTAACCCCACCTGTAATCCCAAACATTAATCTTTGAACAAACTTTCGTTTGATCAAAGATTAATGTTTGTCTCAAGTCTGGGTGTTCTATGTATTATGTGTATCTATTTACAAAAAAAAAAACTTCAAATGTGCATTCTACCGACTACCTGATATTGTTTATTTTGGGTTGATTTTAAGATATCGTTGTGTATGGGCGTATGCTCAGTAAAAGTACCTCTAGTGTGCTCAGAATATTCAATCAAACGCGTGATAGCGATATGGATTATTTTGATTTACTTCTCAATTCAGATATACACAATCGATTCTTATTCAGCCTTTATGAGACTAATTACATCAGATCCAACGAGCTTTTTCTTCTGAACTATCTGACATTTACAAACAAAAGTAACGTACGCGCAACCAGCACGGAGGCCCGACACCTGCGACCTCTTACGACCTCCTGCAATCTAATATAGATACATTTTAAACAGAAACCTAGAAAGATAAAAATCTTAATTTAAATTATCATGTAATCGAAATTAAGATTGTAATTTCAATTACATGATAATCGTTAAGAGACGTGCTAAAAGCTAATACACATGCAAGTTTATTGAAGAATATGTAAATTTGCACAGATTAAACTTTAAATCGTCGTCGAAAATCAGATATTATTATCATTTTTCGAGTGACAAGTCAATATTATTATTCAAATTTCAGCACACCGCTCGTCGGCCTAAGAATTGTGTCGCTATTGTGTGGAGATTTTACGATTGAGATCGTTATTAAGAAAATCACCACGTGTCGCAGCGGGTCAATTGTGGTCGAGCTGCCGCGCGCCGCTCGCCGCGACCACTCGTAACGAAAACCTGCTCGCTCAAAGTTCGTTTCCAGGTTCAATTTTAATAGTGATCCACTTGTAATTCTGTCGAAATTTTCAGGTATTTCAAAATTTTCACAGATAAAAATTCATTTCAAATATTGATGCATTTCGATGTCTTTCCGCTGCGTTGTCTTGCAACGCTACATAAATTCAAGTTTATTGATTTCGTGAATGAATGTCATGTCATTGAACTCATTAAAATCAAATACCTTCTTTTGAAAACGAAACGCGTTTTAAGAAATACTTATATTACCAACATAAATAATAACAAAATGCAAATCCCATTCATTGATAACGCCGTGGTCGTTATAATTTTTTTTATGCATCTAAACATGTATAAAAAGGGGTACCCCTTTTGTATTATACAATAATTTTGGAGATATTTTTTTTTTTAAATTTTGGTATTCCAGTTTGGATTCAATGAAAGTTGAAGAACGATTTGAAACGTGGGCCCACACCCAAACCGAGTGTGCGGGTTACGTGGCCGCAGCTGTAATATCGATTCATCGCGTTACGCTCGACGATCAAAGCCATCATCGATTCGCAAAAGATAAAAATTGTATTATGTAAATGTAATAAGGGGTCCTGCAGAACGCGAAACCGTGCGAATGCTACATCGGCGAATGCTCCATCGAGGCGGCAACGTCGCAGATAACCTAATATCCACGGACGTAACCACTTTTTTATGTATTTCATAACTGAGAAATTCGTGAACTCTTAAAGACAATTGCGACGTTGCCGCCCCGAGGTTGTCGAGCTCTTCCGGCTGGAGATCGAAATGCGATTCTTCTTCACTCAGACAGCTCGGCGTGCCCCCCGAGGCACGCAGCGTCTGATCTACGTTGACTCACGTTAGAAAAGCCATTGGTTAATTCGACCGTGATCGGGATCGAATCTCATACCTTCCGACCCGAAGTCGAAGCCTTATCTGGTTTTTTCTGAGTTCAATTACTGTTAATGTGACATTACCGAGAACACGTCTATATCAGAATTAAAAATAGCAACCAGGAATCAGAATAATTGGTTCCTATATTAGTGACATAATTTTGGGAATCGGATCCATACTACATCCAAATTTACAAATTTACGAACTTTACTCAAGCAGTATTAATATAAACAAATATTCTTTTGTTTTAAAATAAACATAACACAACCTATTAATTGTGGAAAACTAACAAAACACACAGACAACTTCACGCAACGTACAACTATATAGAAATCAATGAATATGATTCCTATAGAACGATATAAATAATGTTTAATGTTTTTTTATGGTTACAACACCATATTGTGTGTCAGAATCACATTCTCGTATCATTTGTGCAATCACGTGTTCTGACAGTATACCTATTTTGATAACGATCAGTCATCAAACCATTCTTCAGTTATAAAAGGGCATACAGACAGAATGGCAGACAGGCTTTATTATCAATAATGGTAGGTTTGGGCTCAGTAAGTCATGAAACGTACATCTATAACTAAATTTTACAAAAAGGATCAAATGTACAGACGGACACTACAGATTTATATAGTAGTATAGACGAATCCAATAACTCTTGGTAATAAATGATTAAATATGTTTAATGTTATTAAAACGAATCACATAATTATATACATACAGACATCGTCATAAGGATATGTTGTGTGCTGAAAACTGTCAGAACAGTTTCGTAGAACCACAAAACATAGACATTTAATAAAAACCCACTTTTAGAAAATGGGAGTGAAAGCAATATATTAACAATAACTATATTTTGGAAACCAATTTTCTTAAGGAGAAGTTAAAAATGGGTTAATATTGTGATAGCAATAATTAGTGCATAAAAATGACATAAAATTAAAGGTGATGCAGCGATAAGCTATTAATATGACGGGGCTTAGCGTCCACCGCACACCCCACGGTGCTGTGCACTAAAACGCGCGGCGCGTTTACTTATTTTTAAAAGTCGTGTGCGACGAAAGAGTTGTTTTTGTTTAAACTAAAAACTAGATAGACTTGATTTCACGAAATGTAGCTTGCATTTTAATCTACGTGGAGAATTTAGAGGCTTAAATCTGTTCTATTTGCATATAAAACGTGAATATCCGTTTTAAAAAAGCTGTCTTTGATATTTTTTCTCTGTTACAAAAGTTAGTAAGTAGTATAACGGCAAAGGATTAACTAAAGTCAATAATATGAAGAATATTGTCACAGAAGATCATTTTCACACGTCTCGTATTTTCTCAAAAAAATCGAGATCACTACCATAAAAATTTCCAATTCGTCACCTTAAGCGAGTGTTTAAATACTGACGTACAGAAAAATAATCACATGCACTTTTTCCCAGTGCCGCATCTGCAACAGAGCGACTACAATCAGTCAACTTCGAAACTGGATAGTCCCCTTGCCACGCGTGAACTTCTCAGGCAGTCTTACTAAAAATAATACCATCGTGTGCATTCCCTTGAATCAGCACGTAACGGCAAATATTCCACACAAAATAAACTGCAACGGCATTGGATCTCCGACATCGACGGCCGCCGCATGAGAGCGACCGCCGCCGCGGCGAAAGCGACCGCGGGTGCATTATAAAGCCATTAGCCGGCCGCACGAGAGCGCCCGGCGAGAGACGGTGCAGTGTCAGATCTGTCCGTCGTCGGGCACTCTCGGTCTGAATGGGTGTCCGTTTTTCGATGTGGACAAAGCGAAGAAAGAACGGATTGCGAAATGCTGGACGAAAAAGAGTTTTCGTTACTAATTGCATTTCGCACGTACTCTAGGCGGCGTATGCGGCAGGGCGTGTCCCATTACCAGCGACGGCGGCGCGGCAGTTAGGAGGTGCACCTTCGTATCGGAAGACATCGCCGGATCGAGCCGAGCGCGTCAAGTGATTATTCCTAGTAAGCTAAGCCCTATGCGATTCGATACAAAATTATTGTGGATGGATACTCCTAGCAGTTGGATGATTGACACCTGACTGAGTAACGTCTGTACAGCAAAGAACTCGAAAATGAGTACGACTAAAAACCACCTCCAAAATGTAAAACTTATTAGAGCGGTTATATAATACACCACGGGATAATATACAATGTAAAGCTATAATATACCTTTGGATAGTAAACACGTTTAGTTACATAATGAAAGCGAGACCGGTTTGTTCCAAGTGCGGACGTCATCGAGGCGTCGTGGGCGTACCGAGTAGTCGGTGTTGACCGACGACGCCTCGATGACGTCACGCGCCGTCAGGAAATAACCGCCCTTGTGTACAAGAGATTTCATTTCTTATCGCCCAGTGGCCGACGCCGCAGTGACTTGCCGCGTTCTGTGCGGGTGCTCTTCAACTCATGTCACGCGCATACTGAATTATTAGGTACTTCAGTTTATTTTCAACTAGTCGGCCCTAAAGAAGTTGTTGTATCTTGTGGGTGGCTTGCTCAGGTAGTCAATGCCCTCAGCTGAGTTGAGCTGAGCCAGCATGGACATAGAATGAATTCCTAGATCACGCTTTCGATCCTGATCCTTGTCACATTTTTGATTTTGTTCCCGTCCCCATACTCGTTTTCGACCCCAGGCCCGTTCACAATTCGGGTCTCTTAGAAAAACCACTTTAAATTTTTCCCGAATTTTTAAATTTTCTAGACAACCTTTTCCAATTTTTTGTCCCTTAATAACCTTATTCGAACCATTACGGACATTTAAAATAAATTAGCTAAATCGGTCCATCAATTCTCGAGCGATGTGCTCACCAAGAAACACCTTTTCATTTTTATTTATGTAGACATTCCAGACAGACCATGAAACTTCGAAGTTAGGTCAAGACCACGTTATATAAAATAAATCAGTGGCGAATATAAGAATACAGAAATTTATGGCATATAATAATGCAAATGCAAATTGATTCTGTAGTTCCTTGGTTCACTTAGTTTTCACAACTAAACCACAGGACTCACGTTTTTTTAGCGGACTGATAGCTTAACAACTGAGATCGCCATACTTTGCACCTATTAGAAGAAAACCTAGCTCTGCTGTCTACGTATTCAAAAAAATACGAAATTTATGAGACATCGAAACTGCTAGATTAGTTTATTTCGGCCGTTTCCATAATCTGATGTCGTATAGCATCTTGTTCAGGGACATGCCGCGAATATTCATAGAATTTTCGTGCTGCAGAAGCGGATCGGTCGTGCGATATTGACAAGTTCGCACATCGTGTATATTTTAACAGTAAACTTAATATAATTAAAATCTTTAAAAAATTGTTATATGCAATAAAAAACTAGGATTGTTTACCAGAAATAATTATCGACAATAAACTTAGTATCATGAAAAAAAATAAATTGTGTTTACATGTTAGTCGACTATGCAAAGTCACAAATTAATTTAGGGAGCTCTGTGTACGCATGTTCGATGGGGCCCCTGTGGATATACAAGATTGACCCTTATATATATTAAACAGTTTTATTAGACAATCACTCGAACGACAAACGATATAACACAATATGCGAAAATTTAGAAGACTGATATTAATGAGTATAAGTTGTTCGACTTTAATAAGTGTTTATGATGTTATACTCAGCCTGTTTACAACAATCAATAATCAATGACTTAGTATTTATTTTGTCTGTGCATGATGAAATTATGAAAGAGTTACCATTAAGTTTCTTGCTTGTTTTTCTCGAAAAAAAACTTCCTTCCAAACGAGTGGTAAAGTGCGAATTCGCAAAAAATATGACATATTTCAATTGTTATTTTATAACCTATGAAATAAAGATATTTTGATTTTAATTTCAATTTAAACACGATGGAGCCTCCGCTTTTCAGCAGGGAAGTCTTTATAGATGTTAAGGAGGTAAATAAAAGAAAATTATCAATTACAATTTGTTTTTTACATATGTCTTTTCACGTACATAATAGACTTATAAAATATATGGCAGATGATAACTAAAATAACATATGTAAGCTACTAGCTGTTGTTATCTGCTCGCTTTGCTGAGTAGAAATTAACATATAAAAGTGGTTATTTGATTTACTGTTTAAATTTCCTTGAAGATACCAATTGCCACTTATCTATACAATTCCTTTCCTAATATCCTAATTTTCCTGTGCAGCCGAAAAGTATCCTATCGGTGCAGTCGTTTGAGCCCAGACAGACTTTTATATTTATATTAATAGGGATAAATAAATAATTGCAATATTCGGGAATGAGGCATTTTCATCGAGCGTACGCTACTGTTCAGCTGATCCCTCCGAGTTCTAAATTTTTCTACATTGTTTCTAATTCTCAGCGTTAGTTAGTTTAGTAATTCGCTTAGACTGAGATGTGGACGGCGCTGCCTACAGCGCACCGCTTTTAGGTACCAGCTTGTGGTGGCGTAATCCGCGCACACACATCGGCATCCAAGGCCGACCGACCCATTACCATTGCTATAGTTGGCCGATTTTAATGATATTGATGTCGTTCTATGCCGATCCTCACCCGCTCTGCATTTTCGCCTTAGTTTTTACCTAACTCACTACTTCCCGCTTTAAGTACTCGCTTCTAGGCGCCATCATGACTGTAATTTAAATTATAAACTCTTATAATTTTATAAATTCCAGTCCGACAGCAAAGTCTTTCACATCATACAGTTCGCACTTTTATGCCCTTTGCATAAGATAATTTCATTACTGTTACGTGTCTATTAAGACAATAAATTATTTACGTATAAAAAAATCCGTTTATGCAAAAAAATTGCTAAAAATTTATGATTTTCATGGAGCGACTGCAGGCGGTGTCATCACTAATGACGGACCTTGATATTGGAAAAATGGACGAGTTACCTTACCGTCATTATAAATATGTAGACCAGCTAGCTGAACTTGATAGTGATTGAGCCATAGACTATAAAACGGACTGGGTTGGAAGCGCGGTAGGTGTTACATTTTGGTATCACGCCCCTGCCGTTACCGTACCAAAATAAGGACAGAAGACGTGATCACAAATGAAAAAGTGAAAAGAAAAATTGATTTTATTTGATATTCACGAAACTAAAGTCGCGGGCTGCAGTTATAGTAACAGATAAGATTTTATATTAAGCACGTCACACAACAGTCGAACAAATGTATGCAGTGCCATTAATTACACATCGCATCACATATGGCCGAATTAAAAAAAATAACATTACCCAAATAAATTAAAAATTATGCAAATACCATCTTTCTTTTTGAAAAATCTCTCAATAACGTTAATAAATATTATAGACTTATTACGCTGACCTTAACATATAATTTCTTAACGGTTTGTTTTATTCTCATATTGCAGCGACATTTCTCAAGATTTAAAAATAGTGTCACTGCCAGAGCACCTCCTCACTCCTCACAATATTATTGAACCGATACAAACGCACGGGCACACCAAACGCACGCGACAATGATCTAACCAAGTCAGGCAAAATCATCACGAACAGCTTTTCTAGAGTAAAGCGTACCAGTTACGAAAAGCACACGCCGTACGACTGACTAAAAGAGATTTATTTATTTATATCATCAACTGTGCAATCCTTGTGTTCCGTGTAACTGTTCGCACCCACGTCGTACTCAGCTCGACCAGCGCACGGGGTTACGAGCGGATCGAATGGTATGTAGTTGCTCGCACGAGTTACCCAATCCGTCGCGATTTCACTATTACAGTTTTAGGGTGAAAGGTGGCGACGCTCATGGGCGCGATGGAGTAACACGGATCCAGCTGAAATTGCCGTTGCGCGAGCGATTCGTTCGCGACGGCCGGAAGGAGATGCTCGAGAAGTCTCCGGGCGGAGCCGACGCCGGCGACACCTGTGACGGCCGCACAAAGATGAGCGGCACCGCAACCGCTTATATAACGCATCATATTCAATTACATCTGTTTTGTAGGGTGACCGTACGTCTCGATGTCTTTAAACTTTCTTCTTATTTTTCGTTATTTTTTTCATGTTGTTGAAATCTTTTTTAATTTTTACTTTACTATATTAAATTGTATATAAATCCGATGTTCGAATCGGTATTTAGTGGTGTAAAACATCAATATGCGCGTCGGACTAAGATAAAACCAAAACGTCTCAAAATTCAGAAGACGCTTGGTTTTGGTCTACGCCGTCTGCACCTACCGCTGTACGCAGGTAAAGGGGATAACTTATTGACATGAGGCAATACCAAGCGTATCACACTGCGAAAACACTTCATTTTGACCTATGATGTGTCCGTTTCATCGTGCATTTCCTCTTGTGATGAAGCAATTTATAACAATAAATAGTAATTTCTATTCTGAAATTTCGTCATCGTTTACAAACTTTCCAAAATGAGCGATAGTGAATATTACATTCAAAATGTACGTTTCATATTTCAGCTATCATCGACCAATCGTAACTTTCATAGAATCAAAGAATAGTCTATGAGAAACAAATTAGAGTTTGTTATCAGATAGCTATATCAGAAAACTGTTGAAGTATAATGTTAAGTGTGGATAAATAAAATCATCAGCTTCTTCTTTTCAATCGCAATACCTGCGATCCTC
The DNA here is from genome assembly GCA_005406025.1 of Eumeta japonica. Classification (NCBI taxonomy): domain Eukaryota; kingdom Metazoa; phylum Arthropoda; class Insecta; order Lepidoptera; family Psychidae; genus Eumeta; species Eumeta japonica. The sequence continues at coordinate 60,828 of BGZK01000501.1, forward strand.
ATCGTGTTTCAATTATAACTATGTAGCATACATCAATTTTGATGTTTCACATCTACCGGCTGTCCCACGACAGTTCTTAGACCATTCATTTTTTTGTGTCACAACATTTTGCCTGAACTCCTAATTAGCGCAGTTGGTTGTAACTCTACCTGCTGCGGTCAGGGTGTGAATTCGATTCCCGCAGAAAAGAAACTTTCGTTTGAGTAAAGATTAATGTTTGTCTCAAATCTGGATGTTCTATGTATTACGTGTATCTATTTACAAAAAAAATGTGAGCCGTCACGGGACGCCTGGCAGATGTGAAACATCGAGTTTATACAAGTAATATGCATTAAACACAAGATTACGACAGGAACTAAATATAGCATAATAGAAAAATTAAATATGACGAATTTTGCAGAAAATGATGGCTATATATTTAATAAACATTTATTTCCAATTAATACAAAAATTCAATATTAATTTCAAGTTGCCACAAATTAATTCATTTCATCTGTGACTTCAGTAATAGTTATATTCGATGTTTTCTGGTTGTATTACTGTGACAATTGCTTGTCACAGTAATAATTAATAATTGATTATTAATAATCAATTATTGATCAAAAATACAATCATATTAATCAAAATATAGTAATGTGTACGGTGTGGCGACGGGTCGCCACGCTATATCATAGATATATACAGTCCAAAGGTAGTAGTGCGTACGATATGGCGACGCGTCGCCGTGCGCAAGCGACTGTGCGACTGCCTTCTCACTCGGTTCGATGATGCTGTTTACTACGGTATACATTTTGACTATATAAATTGCATTGTATAGCGTGGCGACCCATCGCCACACAGTGCACTCTACTGTAAATAGACTGTATATATACTCTAGTACAGCGTGGTGACCCGTCGCCACAGCAAGCGTCGCCACGCCAACAATCCGGTTTACCTTGCATCTATAGATGTTTCAGATCAAAAAACTTTAAATGTGCATTCTATCGACTATCTGATGCCCGTTGTACAAGCTTGGTTGTTTATTTTGTGCTGATTTTAAGATGGTTCTGTATGTGTATGTGTCAGAAGATATTTATTATTTACTTTTATTATAGTCTCTTTAGTTCACAGTAAATGTAAATATATCCTCATCATCCATCGACATGTTACAGATCCTAAGTATTTTTGAAAAATTCGTTAAGGCCGCTAATTTGTTTATAATAATTAATTTATTTATTAACACTGAAAACTTTACTTAGGTTGTATCGGGTTTCAGAGAATAAATTATTTATTTAATATGAGTTCGGAAAAAATTTTGAATACCATGGTAGCCCTACTCAATGACAGACGCTCATTGTAAACCAACTAGGAGCTCGCAATTAACATCTCTTGGCAAATGCCCGAACAAATAAATAAAACATTTTTACTTCGACCTCTGGCATTAATACATAATGAATATCATGTTTTATGGTGATTGTTCGCTATCAAGGAATTATATCATACAAACTTATTGTGATTTCGCACGGACAATACGAATATAAGAGTGTATTATTTAAATCTAAATGACCTTGTAAAACCTTTTTGAAATCCTTAAAAATAGCAATTTATTGTAGAACAGAAATTAATTCTAAAAAAAAAAGTCGAGAGTACTTGTCTGCTTGGATATTTCTTCTCCGTGTTATTTTAAATGAAACTTTTATTACCTGAATCGAAGTTTTCAAGATTCGTATATCTAAGCCAATGACTCGATTCTCAATAGAAACCCACTTTTTTAAAGTTCCGTACGCAAAGCGTGCCAGCGATACCCTAACAATAACGCTCCACTGTCTATCCGTCTATTTTTCTATCCGTTCGTCTGTCACAAAGCTGTATCATTTGAACCGTAATAGAAAAACATTTGAAATTTTCATAGAGTACGTATTACCATAGACACTATAACGACTAATATAAAAATAAAAGAAGGAGAAAAACAATAATTTTCGGCGTTTTTAGTTCCATGTTAATTATTGTTCACAGTTATTATTGATTCCTGTTTTATTAACTATCTTTAAGATGATATGTAATTTTAAACATTGTACGTGGTACGGAACCCTTTGTGTATGATTCTGACTTATCCTTGGCCTGTATTTAATAACACGTATTTCTATTATGTTTCTGCATATACTGTGGCATATTAAATTTCTCCACATTTTTTTAATTTTCATTACTTATACGTCAACGTTAGATTTCCTACACAGATACTAGATGCGACTAAATTTATTCTAATGTGTGTAGTCTATTCTCAAACTAGTTCTCGATAGAATATGAGCTTTCGCGAAAAACCGCAAGCGGAGCCACTAGCGATAATTGATAAATAAATGAATTGTAGATGATACTGTTTATTAACATTCACCTAACGATGGCCTTACTCAGTTAAACCGTTTAGCACATCAAAGGCATGAAGAAACATCTGCCAAGGGCTACTCGTGGGTGATGGATATCGCTTTGATCCGACAAGGTTAAATGGGAAAACCTTCACTAACATCAAACTACTTACTATATTGATATTTCTGTTTGTCTTGAATTATGCTTGTTTGACTGTATCTTAACCGTCGCTTTAACGACATCTACGAGTCATTTAAGTCTATAATAACAGACAAATTAGTACATCGAATTTTACATAAAAGCATGGCCACCCGACTTCGCTCGCGTGGACATAGCGTAATAGAGTTTCTTCGTTTTTTTATACTAATCTTATCCTTGTCCAATCCTAGATGATGATATCAATGTTCAATATACACATCTGTCTTACTGTCCATTTCGATCCCAAACACTGGCATAAAATGAAGTTGGTTAAATACGCCTTTGAAGTCTATATCCATGATAATGTAAAGGAAGCCATGAGCAAAGTCAAAAAGTATATTTAGATAATGAAACTATATTTTAGGTTTACCGTAGATGGGAATTTTTAACAGAATCCATATGCGATATGAAAGTAGATTCTTGCCAATTCTTTATATTGTACTCCCGAAATCGGTCAAGTGTTAATTATCAATAAAAGTGAGTAACATTGATATGCAGTAAAATGCATTCGTTAACTTATAACCATATGTTATGTGCTTCTCCGTAACATAATCTGCAATTTTAAAGAATTTAATTTCGTCTGGACATCAACGTAAAAGTAACAATTTTCTACTAATTGAGGTCATATTCTACACATTTGTTAAATATTATTGAACTCCCTTCAAACCTATGAGAGCAGTAAATACAAACTTGCTAATTATAATTTTTGTAGAATTATGATTGACTATCAAAATCCACCGATCCAATTTGAGTTACAAAGGGTTTCGCGATTGTGGCAAACCCCATTAAAATTTGGCTCGAGTTAATTACAAACGTCGACTGATTACCGGCTACCGCATATACCGACTGTATATGCGGTAGCCGGTATGTTCATTGCTATGTTATGAGGCAGAATCGACTAGCGTTACTGTTACATAACGAAACACTTCTAATTAATCCGTATCGCTTGAAAAAAAACAACCAAAGTACGGTTTACTCTCTTAGTCGACTTCACTGATAATTCTCGGTCATCCTTACTAATGATAAGTAATATGAATGCGAAGGCGAATGATGTAGTTCGTTCGGTTTTGATGATATGGCAGTTGTCGGATCTCTTATTTTATGTTGTAATAGTGGTAGAAACTTATTTCATGCAGTCCGTGTGTATTTAAAAGTAGGATGGTTTATCTTTATCTCGGTTTACGTATATCGGACTTCCTCGGTCGTAACATTTAATTTCAAAACAATCCGGTCGACCGACTACGTACCGTTAGCGAACGCGTTAAGACTGATCACATTTAGGGAGTTCTTTTTTTCATAGCATAGTCGAGCGAGAAACGAGCAGGTCAACCATCGGAAAGTAAATCATCACCGCCGCCCATGGACGTATGCATTGCAGCATTCAGAAGTGTGTTTTCGGTCTCTTGAAGGAGGAACATAATACATGATAGAGGGGGATCGGGTCGATGGAAGGGGGAAATAAGGAAAGGGAGACCACCGGAACTCCCACTCGCTGAGCAAAATGCAAAAGCGGAAGCAACTACTTCGAGTCCGTATTCCGTGAGAGTGTGATATTTCACTGTTCGAGCCAGCTCCTTTATGTGCTCCTGTAAGATTGACCACAGTGTAGCTCCACTTCCGATATTATGAATCAGAAAGTGTGTCTTTTGTTTTTCTGTTTCTTCTTCATTCATGACAAAGACACCGAATGGAATGACGTAAAGTCTAATATTTTTAAAATATTCCCTACATCGATACTAATGGACTAAACATTTAAGAAAACGCAGCCGCAGCAAAAGACGAGTCTCTAAATAGTAAATCTAACGTTCAACGAATAGTTTCAACACGAAACGAAACGAATAGTTCCTTTGCTGCAGACATATAAATGTATTTCAAAGGAACCGAACCAGAATAGGACGTACGCTTCTCTCGCTCCCACTACGATCTCGAATGCTGAAAAATAACGAACAGTCCTGAACGAAATTCGCGTTAGTGAGTCCTACCGTAACCGGTCCTAACGGTAGTCCTACCGTAACTAGTCCTAACGGTAGTCCTACCGTAACCTCAGCGACGTCTTCGTGATGCCTAACAGAATGTGTTAAAACGGTTAAAACGATATAATGATGGATTCAATTCTTGCCCCATCGTCCTTGCCGCGGCACCTGTGGCGCCATCTAAAACACCGCATTGCGTTTCGACACCTTCATGTCTCCTACGGAATCCTAAGCACTGCATTACTACATTGGCAGCGGCTGTGAATTTACTAGCCTTTATTTAGGTATGGCCTGTGAATAGAGTATTTTTTTTCTTTACGTTCTATCCAGTTTCTTCAATGACATTAGTTTGACGGAATGTCATTATGTCGATGAAAAAAATAGGGGCGCAACTATACCGTTCCTCGCTATTTATCATGAAATAGCGTAAATGTGTAAAAAGAAATTAAAGCACACAAGATGGCTGCGGTCATCTGAAAGACTAACAACGTTGAAACACATTAAAAAATCTTCCTAATGGATGTTTCTCGAATTTACACACAAATAAGTTATTGCTGATTGATATAACCTGAATGTTCGCGTGCAATAATTTGTGTTTAATGGGTTTTCTTGAACGAAAAGCTTCCTCGATTTCTCCCGCCGCTCAGGACCGCCGGGAAGTCCGTTCTTCTTGAAGCTGAGCCAAATCTGAGCTAAGGTGTGCTTAAATTGAACTAATCACGATATGTTAATGATGCAAACATTTTTTTTCTGTATGAACCTTCACATTGTAATCGTGTTAAAATCTAATCAACCAGGATATTTTCCAAGGAATAAATGTTATTGTTGGCCTGTTGACTCCCAACATTAGTTTTACCACATTTTACCACAACACAACAGACGTCAAAGTACTCGCCTATTTCCCAGAAGGGTAGATAAAAACTATAGATTTCCACATGATACGATCTTTGTCATCCATCTATCGTTTTATGCAAGGCTGGTTAAAATTGTGGCCCTTTTTTAATGTGCCATCACTTTGGTCTACATAAGATTTTCTTGGACAGAATTAAGCAGCTAATGAATACTTTAAGTTTTGTGGTTCAAATAAAACATTTCAAAAGAAACCTTCAAATTAAAACTTGCCCTAAAAACTCACAAACCCACTGGATATCTACAAAAATAAATTGCGGTTACATCGTTTTACGGACGAATAATAAAAAATAAAAGAAGCTTCACAAGCATTTTTGGTATAATTAATAGTTAAATTTATATAAAAGCGTTATAAATTTTACAATTATTTATATTTAGTTGACGTTGGAATCTGTGTTATATTAATGTAAGCATTTTTTGTTTATAATATTTATACTGTATAACTTTTTACTAGTAAATCCAGCGGGTTACAAAGCCGACCGCCGCGCCTTTACGGTGCAGCCGCATCGAGCTACGCTCATAACTTTTATTATTTCATCTATTTAACATATCATCCTACAACCTACATTATAATGTTTGTCATAAATTAAACATTTTCTTTCGTATCACATGTCTACCGATTAAGTTCTACATAGGTTTTTTATAAAAAAAAAGGCTGGTATAGGCAGTGACGTAACTAGCCTGGGTGTCACCCGGAGCGGATTTGAAGTGACACCATATAAATCAAAACTGTTATGCTGAAGAAAAACTCTAATGATAAATGTAATGTAAATCTAAATGTAGTGTTAGTTGCGCATTGTTTATAAATCTAAATTTGCGGTCGGATTAACTCGGGTGTCACCCCTGAATGGGTGACACCAGGTGCAGCTCCCAGACCTTAGCCGCCTCTCAATTGCTACGCCACCGAGTATAGATATAACCTATCAGCGAGACCGCTCGTTCAACGCACCACGGTCTTGTATATTCATTAACACTAGAATTTACTTTGTTTTTATAATATTGACGTTGCTCTGTTCTACTTGCAGGTTTGCATTATTCCACTGTATAAGAACTTTCTTCGTAAAGGTGCGAGTCTGAGGCAGCTAAAGATCATTGCAACTGAGCGATTACACCGTCCGACACTGGCAGCTTACGTCGCTCTTCGAGATAAGGAACGGGCGGTGAAAGACTTATTATCAAACAGAACTTGGAAAGTATTCGAAGCCGGTATCCTCTCATTTGAATGCAACACTCTGACCACAAGAGCATCGTCGCTCTTTGTTAACACCGCAACTGTTGTCGATACGAACACGTGTGATCTATGCTCAATTCAGAGCGTAGATCCTGTGGCATCCGTTACGCCTTCGAATTTACAAAATTAGCCGCAATTGCATACAGTTTTGAGACTTGAGATTGCAGTCAAAAAACTGCACAACATATTGGCATAAGTCTCGAAAGTGCTAAATGCGGTTTCGACTTCATTCAGCGACTGGATTTATTTCAAAACCTCATAATTTTCTATTCCGTGTAGCGATTGCGAAAAAGGTTCGCCCGGACGGCGCACTGGTCATATTTTTGAAATAGCATTTCTCATATTGTGTCATAGGAGTTACGATTGAGCTTTTAGCAGTTAAAACATTTGGTGTGATTACATTAGTACAGAAAAATATTGCTACTTATTCAGAGCACAAAAATTCATATCCACGGAACCTTTTCCGCGCCTCCGAGTTGTATTTTGCTAACAACAGTTACATAATTTTTGAAAATACCAATGTCAATTTTCCGTCATATATTATGATAACAGGCTGCATGTACATCGTGTTCAAAATCCGCGCAGAAAATCGATATACATGTAAAGTATTATTTCAATCATTACACTAGAATCAAAACGAATCATTGATAACGAACCAACTCGGAAAACGTGCACCAAAGATGCACTAAGCGTATTTTTGTGCATCGGATAAGAACGGCCCCAGCGGGAGAGGGGAAGGACGTATATATGTGCAGAGCGATGTGCGCCGGCGCCTGTGCGACTCCCCAGTCCGCGGACCGCGTACTCTCTCGCTACGTACTCATCGGATTGCGCGCTGCACTGGTGAGTATTGTGGCGTTCAGTGATCACTTTGTTCAGTATGTACGTGTCGTGCGGTGAAAAGGAATCATTACACGATCGACTCATACGTTGTTTTATAACATATTTTTTTACTCACAATACTTTAATACGACTGAAAATGCTTACGAACGTAAATCGTTTAACTTTAAAATATCTCACCTCCGTTTAAGCTCGGTCGTTACTCGGTCGCTAAGGCGAAACTGGAAAATAAGTTTCACAAAAGACGGGGAAAATAAAGTGTCAAATGATCATTAGAAATTAGTTATACTATATATGCATTGATCTCCTTTTTTATACGTCTACATACATGGGTCAGTTAGTATTACGTTTATTTGATTTTATTTTCTAGACACTCGCATTTCCATAGAAACTCGTCACTAACAAACTTGTATATAATTATTTCCAATTATTGTCGTGGATTTTTAAATAAAGTTCTATTTATTTATTTTATTGTAGAATTTCCATAAAGTTAACCGTGTCCAAAGACTGACAAAGAACAAAGCTCACAAAAATTCTTGTTGTTCACTCAAAACATTTAGAAGTATAAGAGAACTCATTAATTGCTGCGGTATTTTAATATGTCGTTTTATTTTTTGTTTAAATTAGTTCTGTCCTCTAGTAAAGATAGTTATTTTACTTTTTTTCTGACTTTAAGTTTATATTATCCAATTTATGCCAATAACTACGTTATCTCATTAGCGTTGATTAGACAACAACAAGACTGCTACAATTATACAGTACTATAATTATATGCATTGTTTGTAACACAGTGCTATAACCACAACAGTGCTATCGTTATATTTAAATTAAATGAAGTCAGATTAATTAACTTGATGTTCACGATTTCAAATTGTCTCTATTCATTACTTTCAACTTATTAGGCTTTTCAACAGACTCATACAACGCGGAATCGAATTTAACAAAAAAATGTTTTCTTTATATTTGCATTACAACCAAAATTACAAGTAATTTATCCAAATATATAGTGTGTGATTTTCATCGATGAAGATGTGTTATATTTCTAAAAAAGCAGAACGAGTTCTATCGAATTCTTACATGTGTGTTTCTGAGTTGACACGCTGACGAACAAGCAAACAAACATATCAAATAAAAACAGTCACTTTTCCATCCACAGCACGAACTCTACTGGGATAAGGTTTAACAGCCGTTATCGTGCATCGGTACGATTTATTAGGGGCCCGGGGACGTTTAAGAGCAATCCGGCCATAAAAGGGGTCCGTACTGAAAAGTTTTTATCGTTTTCCGTAACCGATAAATTTATAAATTGCCAATTCCTAATGTTATTCAATTAAATTTTGTCTTTCTACGAAATAAGATACGGTAAAAGAGTATATTATGAAAAACAAATGGGTTATAAAAAAAATTACTAAATATATAATTCAATTATAAAATAATGAAAGAAATATTTTATTATACTAAGTCATAGGACAACTTTACGTATGAAATGTTAATAAAATTCTTGCCTTTAAATATTATTAACAATTTCGTATTATTTCATCTGTATATTATTTATCATATGTTCTTTAATAATTTGTATAACAAATGTATTTATAAACACAACTTATTCTTAGATTACATATATATATATAATCGCAAAAGTTACTTAAAAATTTGTCAAGCCCCTATAATCGATGGTATTTTGCGTTACTTTCACGACGTGCCGCAATAAATTAACGGCTAATCGCAATACTTTAAAACGTTTATTAGTGGCAAATAAACATAAAAAGTTGTTTTCATAGCACTTATATTGCAAATCTACGTACAATCGTGACGATCCAAAATAATTAAATTAATATTAAAGTTTTCACGTGCGTGAATCCAACGATTAATAAGTTAAAAGATGATGAGTACTTATTATTTGCTCTATAATATGTGATATTATGTATTATGTGTATAAAAGTTGAAACGGTGGTGGCCGGTACTTCACAAATTTGTAAAATTATGTATTTGAGACTAATAGTGCCCCTGCAGTCCTGTAGACACTTATAGTGTCAGGCTCATATCGCTCTAACGGTGATGTGGATAGGCTTTCCTGTAATTATTTTCTTTCAAACTTGTTATACTCGCGCCATCATAAGAATAGAATTTGTTTCAAAAAATCAATTAATATTGTGTTGGTCGATTTTGGTGAAGCAAAGCATGAGCTTTGCTGCTCTATGAATAGCAGCTATATGAATATTGCCTCAAACTGCGCTTCTGTTACCTGCGAAAGCCCCATAAAAATTTATCTAGAAATTTTGAAGATGTTCACACGGACAAACAAAGTCTTATCGCATTCTGTTACACTTCCCAGACCACTAGCGATCAGTTTGTGTTAACATTTCCAATGTATAGTCTTCAGGCCTTATCCTTCACTCCGGCTGGTCTGCTGACGGCCGTCGTCACCGGCGCGGTGACCCGCCGGTGGCCGTGTCCGACGGCTCGGAGCGTGCTCTTCGAGGCACGAAACAATCGGTTTAATGAGATTCGACAACTCGTTAGTCAACTCGCCCATGTTCGGGATTCAGACCCTATACCTCCGGGTTCGAACACCACGTTCTCGACGACGCTTACTTACTTCTCAGTCAGACTTACTTCTTGGTTGTGAAACCCATGTCCCTATATGGGAACCCTTCCCCACGGGATAAATAGACCGCAACTTCCACGCGGGCACGTCAGGTTTCAAAGACTTATACGTGGTCGAAGGCTTTAATAATTCAATCCTAAGCGCCAAGCTTCGTCACAACTCTTTTCTTTGAGATTAAAACAATCCGTAATTGATTTTTCAATAAATACACTTAAAAATTAGGAGACACTGCAAATTGCGCAACTCACCCCTGTGAGGTGCGCAATCGATCCCTATCGATCTCGCGTCTCCTGCGCAACAAGCGCACATACAAACCGCTGATCCAACCCTGCTCGCTGTACAATATTTAAACAGTATTTCTAAATACAAAATTTCATAATAAATGTATCCGAGCATAATATTTACGAATATTTCCAAACATTAAACATCATAAAGGTTCATAGCGTGTGACTGATAAAGTAAATACTTTCCTGTATGTACTTAAATTACCTAACAATTGACAACACGCGTGTGCGTCTGCAAACATTTGAACACGACAAATGAAGGCTTTACGTTTTCGTGATGTTGAGAACACACTTATACAGTAAATATTCTTCGAAATACTGAAAATTTCAGGATAGCCACACCCTTTATTAGGGTCCCGTGGTGAGCTGTGGCAAAACTTTTGGGTCATCTATTAAAATTGTAAAAGTTGGTTCTGTCTCCGGCCGCTTGTTCATCCGTCTGTCTTTCTCAATACCATATCTGTTATAAGGAATTTGTGTAGTCAATTTGATGATCTGATTAAAAATTTGTGACAAAAAAAAAGTGTAAATCATAAGCGTCAGTTGTCATCGTAATTGTCATATTCTTATATTACTTTTTTTAGAGTATACAATTTAATTTTGAGGAACCTTTTTAAATGTTTAAATCTTTATGACTTTTGTTTTAATTTATATTTTATAGCGTCACCGTCAGCACAACAAAATATTCATACTTTTAAAATATATATATAAATTGTCATTAAGGCCTGTCGGCGGCCAATTACGGCTTTCACCTCTCTAAATTATTCAGTCACAACTTACACTAGAGATATGCTTTATATAATCATAACATTTGGGCCTTTTATGGTCATAATTTTCCTAATGCTGTAGTTCTTTGCATACAAAAATTGAGATAGGGAAATGCTAAGAATATTGGAAATAGGGATGTATATTGTACTACATTGTAGCACGAAAATTTACTACGAAACAGTCAAAACACATTTCTTTGGTCGCACTTCGCTTCTTGACGCAGCGGTCGGTAATATGAATTAGCCCCGAAGCCCTATTGTATGAAATATATATATACGATAATTTATAGTATATATATATATATATATATATATATATATTTCATACAAATATGTATATACTATAAATTTTCTAGAGAGTGAGACAATGTGAATAAACACAAAAATGTGTCATAATTAATCATAAACGGGGTTATAAAAGTGTCACCTTCGCGGTATAAAAATAGTAAAATAACCTTAAATTTCTAGAATAGTTCGACCAATCAAAATCACATATCTTATAAACAAAACACGCTTCCGTTTCCGGAGTAAACAATGGAGTCTTATTCTATTGTTTATTTGACAGAAAAGTTGTTATTCTGTTTTATATATTTTTATCAGCGTAGTTCGCAACGATTTTAGCGATAACTTAGCTAAAGCTGATTTTTATGGTTACTCAAGATGAAAAAGTAGTTTTGTTTCAATGTGACAGCTCGTAACATTACCAAATTTGTTTCTTTTTTCGGAATCGAGAAAATAACATCTGATTCTGTTATTGTTTTCGATATTTCAGAAAAGTCAAACAGACCCATTTCCTCCAAAAATTCACATTACTGAAAATATTTCTTCGATATAACTTCATGAAAACAGGAAGAAATTCTGTCCCACGGAACTACTTTTCAGTGATGACTCTTATTCTATCCCGAGGAATCCTCGAGTACGAGAGCGCCCCGACCACGGCAAATGTCACCGGGCGAATTGTCGGTACAGAAAACGCCGATCCTATTATACAACGCCTCCGCCTACGCTTCGAAAGCGAAATTACGGCCGTTACTGTTTTAGCTAATCGCTTTGTTGCAGCTTAATCGTTGCGCTAACGAGGAGAGCACTCGCCTATTTATCGTCCAAACGACCTGCGGAACGCGCGGCGGGCGCGGCCGGGCCGAGAGGCCGTCGGCGGACGGCCCGGTGGGGCGCGACGCCTCGAAGCGTAACGGAATATTTACGGAGTATGACATTTTAAAGGCCGACGCGGCGCGGCGCATGCGACTGTCGTCTTCGGCGCGTGAAGGGACCACATTTGATACATCTGGATGTCGGTAGCACGTCGTTCGGTCACTGTGTTTGGTCTTGATAAGTGACAAAGGAAAAAATTCAAATTTGAGAGCTGGTTATTTTAAGTCGTGGTAGAGCGATCGAGATCGTCGCCTTCGAACTGTAAAGTATTTACCGGATTTGTATTCTGAGCACACGGGCGAATTTTCCATTTGGCTAGAATCGAGCCGCCCGCTCCGTACCTGGCATGGCACGCTAAGCCATCGGTCGCGGAATTGTCGCCGCATCGACGGTGACGTTCGTCAATCTATGATCTGTACTGCCAACGTGAAAGGGTCGAACCGCTCGAGCTCAAATAAAAAGATTGCGAGCGTGTACACTTCGAGAGTGCTCGCATACTGAGCAATTATTCGATCCTTTATCTACAAACTATCGCTTAACTGTATATATACACCATACCGTGGCGTAATAATACCACAGCAAATATGATTCGAGATCGGAATGGATTTATTTATTTATTTTCAATTCGAGATCGTAAATAATAAAACGAATCCAAAGCAACGTACGAGTATGTAAACCTTTGAAACGTTCGTATTTACTCGAAGTCGTGTAGAGATCTCGCGCTGAGATCGCGGCGGGCGCGGCCCACGGGACTGTCACCACTTATTGGTGTGTTGTATGATCACACCGACCTCGTATGACGATATATGATAGCGAGTGATATGCGTGTACTAATATATATATAAAATAAATCGCTGTTTCTTAATGAAGTTTTTTTGTCACTCGAACAGTAATCCCGTGACGGATGTCTGTCAATGTTTAATTCTTCTCCGTAGCAGACGCTCTTTGTCGGTCCGCCCGTCCAGCTGTCTGTCTGTTTGAACAGAGTCGATGTGGAAGCGGGCAAAGCTTTTGTTCTACATGTATTCATGTATAATGCAATATTATCTTGTGATTTTTACAATTGGTAATAGTGACTTTAAGAAACAGTCGCTGTTCGAACTCGGGACATGATGGATCACATTTATTTCAATTTTTAAAAACAAAATACAGTCCCGTTCAGTTCTGAAAAACAGTTTTTCCCCTCCTCAAAAGTTTTTATTGAATTTAAAAGAATACCTTTAAGTTATAATATTTAAATCACATATATCTTATTAATAATTAAAAATATTCACATTTAGGATTATTTTTTTCCTTTTTTGACAAAACCTTGTAGCACCAATTGCTCAAATAGAAATACAGTATTAAAAAAATGGTCGACTACGCAGTCAGATAAAACCGCCCTACGTGTTATAATCGTATAGAAAATCCGCAAGAAAAAATGATTGGGCACATTTCAAAAGTGCGAGAGTGCTCGGCGTAAGATTTTGCGGACCCCTCGCTGAGAGACGCCCTTACACAACATCCCTTGAGATTGAAGTGCTTGAATCTCAAAGGACTATTCGGAAAATAAATATAAAACATTTAACTTTCTACGATACATAAATAATAATACCATACAATAAATATCAGATTAAATTTAAATCCAAATATATATTTATTGTGTAGGTTCTGATTAACACTTGAAATAGGTGACAATATTTTAAGAATTTACATTTTGCGACTTTGTCACCTCACCATTCTTTCGAAAGACAGTTTTCCATCAAAAAGCACGAGGAAGGAATTTGAGGGTCATAACATTAAAATTTAAATATATTGTATTACACAATCAAACATTTATCTACGTCTAACATAAAGGAATATTTAAAACAGCTTTCTTTACATATCATTCTGTATAACGAAATAGTAATACGTTATGAAATATTATTTTGTATTATCCGCTCCGAGTGCGAGTTTAGCGCTACAAAATGTATGAACTAAAAGAGGCCGTTTGGGATATTTTTAACTAGGGGTAGAATTTAGCGATTAAAAAATTTAATTATGTATTTACATAAAATCTGTGTTGTGTTCAAAACCAGTGACTATTGATATTTTTCCCTATTTTTATTGCTATAAATTCAGCCCAAAAATTTCAAGAAAAAGATAGTTCAAAACTCAATGAAGTTTGATTTAAGTAATGTTGCAAACATGGGCGTAGCCGGGGGGGCAGGGGAGGGCAGCTGCCCCCCCAGGAAATTGTATGTCCTATAATATGCTACGCCCCGTTTACGCGATCTGACCTAAAAAAATCTGTCTCGCCTCCTTAAACCAGAAGCTGGGTACCACCGATAGCAAAAGGTTATACTTTGATTAAGGATAAATAATAAAAGTCAAAAAATAAATAAATACTTATTTCTCAATTAAATTGGTATGTGCTTCTTAAATAAATGAGCATTCTTTTTATTGTTAGTTTCAAATGAAACCTAAAAAAATCACAAAAGCGGCTATTCAATCAGTCACTTAAAAAATTGCATTCGGTCCACAGACGATCGGCAAATATGGAATTCTAGTGTGCATCAAATTTTTGTGTGAGGATTAATTAATAAAATTGTTTTTTTTTTTGTTTGAGATAAATAAGGCGCTATGTGTATAGTTTGTTGGCTTTTCTCGTTTTAGTGAAACCCGCCGTAAATGTAACAGATATCTAAGATTTTTTTTTGCCTTTGACAAAATAAGACAAATAATTACTAAAGAAAAAACAAACCAACTCCACTTGCTTCGTTTTAATTGCTGTATAAAGAAGTTAATAATACAAAAATTATGAATTTCCTAACGACTGCTATTGTCAGTCTTATTTTTAATACATGCATTAAGGTTTTAGTAGATACTAACTTTTGCCTTTTTATTTCAATAATCTAATTATTTCTTTGATTTATTTTTCATTTGACAATTGAAAATTTATATAATTTTTGCTGACTATGTTCTCATTTCACTGCATGATAATTCTTATGGTTCATTTTGTTTTTGACGTTTAATTTATAAAAAACATATGTATTTGATACTCCGAGAACTTACAACAGCCTTCTAAAATGCCTAAATTTTTCGCTGCGAAGGCTAACGTCGATTTGGCTCTTCCAACCATAGTTGGGAGTCATAACTTTGTACGTAGCGGAAAAGGGAATTTAATGAAACGATAATTTTTAAAAGGGAAAATTTTAAGTGTATCGTGCACTTTGTTATAACAAAATGTCTAATTCACGACGGTGTGTGTCGATTAATTACAATTTTCGTTGTAAAAGTAAAAAAGTAATTTAATTCATGTGTAATTCATGGTTGGGAATTTTTCTATTTTCCGCGCCTACACATTTTTCACTGCACTCTTCATGTCGCAAAGCGACAACTATCCTTCGTACTATCACGTTGCGTAACATGTCAGGACAACTAAATTTTAATACGGTAGATACACACTGTGGCCAACTTGGCTGCAACACAAGAAAGGGCCCGCTCGATCGGTCAAAGATCACGCTATCACAGAATGCGGACGCCGAGTAGCGGCTTCCGCTGTTACGTTTAGCCCAGTGAGTGAAAATTCCGGTGGCCCGCTCCTCTTCCCATCAATCTCCGGTCCATGAGATATCATATTCCATGTCGGGAGACCCGCGACGTATTGTTTGCCCTTTTGGGGTTGAGAGTATCCATGGGCGACGGTGATCATCTACTCTATGATGGCTCGCCTGCTCTTTTGCCCCCTTAATATACTGTAAAAAAAAAGCTATTTCCTATTTAAAGTTTAGACGTGTTAAAGTGCTCTGCGAGACACCGCACTAGCAAGTATTTCGATTTTAATCAGGTTAAAAACTCATCGGATACGATTGAACATCGAACCTGTCGCTTTCTGATTTGAAAGGATCGCGTCGTCCGTCTGACCATCTCTGGCCCTAATTAACATAATTAGGCCGTACTTTATGTAATGATGACAATGCTTTTTTCTGTTGCAGGTCGACCTGTGCGATGGTGCGGCTTATATTACTTGTGAGTAATTATATTTAAGGTATTTATTTATTTTAAAACCCGAATATACGAACGTCTGTCACTAGTATTATTGCTATAAAACTTATTGTTTTCGTTCATTTTGGGAATTAAAACTATTCATACACAAACATTGATGAATACGAAATACAATTTACACATAAAATATTTACGTGATAAAATTATTAATATGTATGCCCCAAACGGTCGTAAATTTGCACACGTACAAGGAGATTTATAAATTCGTAATTGTCATTTTGTATAAACTTTTGAAGGAAAAGGGCAAAGTGACGTAATCAAATGCGACATCGTTGAAATCGCATAACCTACGAGTTGACGCAACGGGGATGAAGTTGCGAGCAAAACGGCAGAGCGACGGCAACAAGCAAACCGCATCAGCTCAACGGGCAAACTTCATTCGGTTACAACAATTTCACAACCGCCACCCGGCGCATGTTTGATGTTCTCGTTACCGGCTTACTCTCGGATCGAGCGTTACTTAAGTGTGGATTTAGAGTCGTAATCTTCAAAGTGCTATGTGTTTACTCGAAACGCACATTTCCTATTTACCAACATTCAATACGAGAACAGCGTTTTAAACAAAACCGGTGTCGATAGAACTACTTTTGGTTTTTTGACACGACTATTACTCTAAAATTGGTAAGGACATAAACAAAAATAGATCAATGTTGTCACTGTAATAATTATCACGTTGACATATATTTGACAGCCGCAAACAAACAATAAGAATTAAATTAGTAATGTTCAATAACCTTCTGTTCCTCGGAAACCTTGAGGCAGTAAAAAAATCAATTTAATTAGTCATTTTAGTCAATTTTCGGAAAAAAGTTGTGATTATCAACGCACATCCAAACGACTAGGCCTATATATATAATTTTTCATTCAAAATCAATTCAATTCAAAGATTCAAACATCCTCTTTAAAATAATACGTCTCTATGTCACGCAAGCGAATTCTAACATTTACTATTATGGTTAATTTAAATGCATTTCGTGTTCTATTTCCTTTATAATAAAATACAACTTCTTATTCACAAGTGCAAAAATAAGGGATGACCGAGTAGGGATCGACAATGAAAACTTGTAGTTCGCGCACAAGCGGTCGCCTATTTATATATATATATATATATATATATATATATATATATATATATATATATATAAACGTTTCGCGTGTATTTCAAATTCCGCACGTAACATATATGCGACGTCCGATAGTAAATCTTATCACGATGATTGAAGCCTCCACTCGGTCGGCGTTACTTTCTTGATCGGATGGGAACTTCATTAAGTTAGTGCCAAGAAACGTGACCCGAGTAACACTTTTTTCCTCTTATAAACACTCTTAAAAGCGGATGTTTAAGGATCATTAAAGTGTTTTTTACGGGTGATTAAGGTGCATGATCGATTTTGTAATGTCTATTTATTATCTTAATTTAAATCTCCAACATTTCAGCATTATGTGACCTTTACATTTTGAGTTTTCAAAATTTTCTCTCTTTATTGATTCTTATGCATTGTGTGCATGATGATTGGCCACTTTGAAATACCTCTTTTTATATATGTCACGTCACTAGAGAGTAATTAACCTAGTCGATCTGTCTGTAAAGTTATGCTTCCACGTCAAAGATGCAATTTATTATGTCTCTTCAATACTTATTTCTTCTTAATAAATTTATTAAACTAATAATTTGATATAACAGTAATGTTGGAAAATTTTCATATTTATCACTACTCAAAAGCACTTTAGTTTTATGGATTCTCTTTATGTCACCTGCTAGCTTTCTTGTAATAAGAGAGTACCGAGGCATAAAACACGAGCGCGAACAGTGCGCGTTGAAACCTTCAAAGGAACTAGTCATCTATAATTGACATTTTCTAAGAATATTACCTTTGTCGTTTAAAGAAAAACGACAATTTGTATTTTAATGTATTCACGGCTTAGATGAAACTCGGCTGTACATACTAAGAGGGCGGTGTCCGAGACGTCCGCGTCAGGCGCTAAGCCGCCTCTGTTTTTATATTGCGCATTACATTTCATTAAAAATCCGAATTTAAATTTCAAATCCTCCAAATCCTGCGCCGGCCCCGCCGACCGGCTCCCACATAACTTGGCCACATTTCCCGCACTTCTCATTGTTCGCTCGGCAGTTATTGCGATGTGGCGCTTCGTGCGATCTGCGGATCAAACACGGACGCTGTGTATGTTATAAATGCGCCATAGACATTTAGATCGGTACAGTAGAGAGTAGTATGTGAGAAGTATACGAAATTTTTCCTATCACTACTTATGGTTGTTAACTATAGAAGAATCATATCTGAAATTTAATCTACTGGAAGGGTAATTTAAAAGTGTGTTTTAAAATCCTAGATAATTTCATCCTCTCAAGTTTATTTTAAAGCTTTGCTTCTCCACTTAATATCGACGAGAATGCAATTTAATGATGGAAAGAGTAAATAGAGGACGTGCCACTGATCGATAATCTATATTTTAGACTAGGAATATTCTCCGAAAAAGACGTCAAAAGTGGCATCAGAATGCATGCAAATCCTAACACTTAGAACTCCAGGCGATATGTGTTGTAAATGCTCCATTCCATCATTGGGGTGACTGTGGCGGCCTGAACAAACTCCATCGATTGGAGGTTGTTGTCTGGACGGCCCTTATCAAACAACACCCCTATCGATCTCCAGTGAAAAGTTACGCCCTCAAGGCAACCTTTAATG
This sequence comes from Eumeta japonica, assembly GCA_005406025.1. NCBI lineage: Eukaryota > Metazoa > Arthropoda > Insecta > Lepidoptera > Psychidae > Eumeta > Eumeta japonica. The sequence continues at coordinate 79,870 of BGZK01000501.1, forward strand.
TATGAAAATGTAAAGAATCTCTAAAGCGTTTTTGAAATGAACGGAATAACCGAAGTTAATTAAACAAAATCACAACTTTTGCTTTTAGTTTTAAAATTTGATTTATGATCTATTTACATCGCTGAATGTGAGTTAACGCAGAAATAAACATCAACCAAAAACTCGTAGCACACTCGTCACCTCGCGTGGTCCAGTTTTGCCTAAACATCTCACGAACATGAATCGTTCTCATAGTCAACACGAAGACGAATAGGTGCACGAGCGAAAAGCGACGCAGGCGCACGCCACTTAGCATCGTTACGTCACTTGAACCCGCAATTCTACCGAAACCACGGTACAAACCGCGCACATCACGCTTACGTAAGGAGGGGAGTAGCGGGCCGAGGGCGGCGCCGCAGTGAAAGCGTACGAGCTAAGGTCAAGGTCCGATGCCGGTGGCGGGTGCGCTCGCTTCCGGCGCGAGAGCGTTCCTTGAACGCGCACGCGCTCACGAGCGTCGCGCGTTCGGCTCTCGTCGGTTCCGGCGACGCGGGCGCCGTTCGATTCGCGCCGTCGCATTCGAGAAAAGCCTCCGACGAATTCACAATGTGCGCCATTCAATCGCTCAGATTATGAAAGGAGGAACGCCATTACGTCCGGGGCTATTTGTTCGGCCGGCGCTTATCGAGTCGATTTCTATGCCGTACTCTTCAATCTAATCTCCGTGTTTGCGTAATGGGTTTTCGGGCTCGGTGCGCAGGGGGTACGAAACCAAACCTGGTTACTAAATATAGGATATTTCCACAGATCGTATACACTATTGCGATGCGAGTCCAGTCTGATATTAAAAAGCCTAACTTTATTAGACTATGTCACTTTAAAAAAAATCCTTCTTTTTTGGTTCCCAGCAAATGGCAAAAGCGGAACCCTTAAAGTCTCATCACGTCACGTCTCATAACAAAGATAAATATTTCTAACGGGGGGCACTCCATACATGGAACAGAAGCTGAAAAAAACCTTTTCCGTGAACATCAACGTTGATACACATTTCAACAGTTCTTTTAAAAACATTTAAAGTTTTCTGAGCAATTTTTCTGATTACGCGAATAATTTTGGAAATAATCGCAATTATTCGTGTAGTAGCACAAATTGTGCCCCATTATTTTCTAAGCTATATGTCCAAAAAATGTGAAAAACATCAAGAAGGTAACGCTTAATAAACACTTTCAACAAAAATTATTTAGAACATAATCGGACATACAGTTATTGCCGAAAAACTGCACTTTGCAATGAAAGGATGTAAATGCCACGAAGATACGCTCTTTTGCTGATGCACTTAATTTTGCAGTAGTTCAATTGTAATAGTTGACATACCTACTTATTTTTCTAATTATAGGCAATTAAATTATAATTATTCTGTGGGAGAAACATGGAAAAAGTGTTACAAAGCATTTTTTTCATCTGTACTGCATTTCTTCGTAATAATGGCTTCGGAACCTTATAACGAGCGTGGTCCGACATGCTCTTGGCCAGTTTTTCTTACTGATTCTCCTTTAAACATGATAATGTAAAATTTAAATAGAAGAGCACCAAAAGATTCATATTAGTTTAGTCGTTTATAAAATCAACTTCGTGAACGAAACTTGTTAGTTATTTGCATCAAAAGTATATTTCAAATTTTTAATCTGAATAACTTGAACAGACATTCATCCCTTCTTAATTGAATTTTCTGTTCATTTTCTATCTTTCTTTTTTCTAACAATAACTAATATTTAATATATAAATTGAAATGTACGCGTGCCCACATCAAATTTAACCATTATCTTAATCATGAAATCGTAAGATTTCATGAAACACTAAAAACTTTGCAAGTATTTTTTTTATACTAAACATAAAAATGGATTCATGTTAATAAATCTCTCGACGTAATGATTTATAGGAATTGTACGTTTATTAAATTATTACATAAATTGGCGAATATCAGGGGAATTTATTTCTTAAAATGTGCTTTTGTTTATTTCTGGCTTCGATATTTAATTATATCTTCTTTTTATTTATTTGCTTTTGATTTCGCTTAAAAAAAGACATTAAAAGCCTTCTTAATTCTAAATTCGATAAAAACCTTTCTTCTTAAAACTAAGTTACAATAAGTGTGTTTTTGTAAAGAGGGACATATTAAGAAGAAAGTTAAACAATATTCTCTATCGCAATGAGTTTAAATCCAAAGGGAATGCCATCACCCCTTATAGATTTGAAAATAATAAGTTAAATCAAAATCATAATAGACACATACACACTTGAATGGTAAGAGAGATCTTATACCACTACAAACTCAAAATTGTAGTATTCAAAAGAAAATGTCATCTGACTTTTATAAAAACATTCGAAATTGTTTCGGCGAAAATATTTACAAAGAAACGAGGAATATAATATTAACGATTTTGGTAGCGAACACGCTTCAAAAGTACGTTCGAGCGAGAGAGTCGCACGGGAATTATTAATGCTATTTCTTGAGGATCGATCCAACAATACCCCACGAAGGATCCTCAAGGAAATGACTTCTTTCTTCAACTTTACGGATGAAAATCTATCCTTAAAAAAGCGGAGTTATAGTGCTGTGCGAACGGCATGACGAAATATCGTCTCTCCATTATGCCTTTAGACGCGACGAGTAAAACTGACTAAATACGTATATTATTATTTTTCACATCGCGTCCTATACGTATAGCAACAGCTCGTTGCGCAATCGCCTAAAAAAAATCATCAATATATTTAAAACAAACAGGCGACCTCGCGATCATTAAAAAAAAAAAGCTCCAACATTCGTCGCTACGTCGTGATCGTTAAAAAAGGTTTTGACTTGACGTTCGTGACGGTGTAATGTACCGTCCTCCTGATGCTCGTCGGTGTTTGATGACCCCCGGCGGACGGGTAGTGGCTCTTTCAATGCATTACAAAAAAGAAAAAGGAGCATTCCTAAAATCCACAAACGCCGTGCCGACAATCATTAGGAAGTCGCCGCCGCGACAAATGACATCGCAGTCTCTAGGAGCTCCGGAGTCGTGTGACGTAACGCGGCAGCTGACGCGCGGTGAGAGGTCACACCGACGGCGACGTAAATCCATCATCTCTCGGACTGTTCGCATTGTGCCCTCGACAGATGGAGTCGTCGATGATGATGGAACGCCGTTTGTCGGATAATGGAAACTTAATTCGGCCATCATCAAGAAAGTGATGAATAAATAGGTGATGGTTTGAAAGTAGAGGAGGAAATGGATTCCTTTTTCAATTTTGTTAGTGATCAAGGATGCATGGATTCTAAAGTGTTGTTTGTGTGTGACAGTCTCTTAATATAAGTCGCAACTAGTCACCGTCAATATCGTTTTTTAACGGATTGACATAAAGGTCGGAGTACTATATTCGTCGCGTACGTATTTTTCATCGTGACATATAGTTTTCGTTCCAATTTTTCTTAAAACTTTACACATCGCATCGATACTTTGAGTGTTTGATGGGAGTGATTTATGAAAACATTAAACTGACAATTCCGTATAAATGTACACTTCAAAATAACGTCACATTATCGACGCGGGAATCATTTGAAAACATTAGAAAATTGTCCATTGATCGTTTTATTTCTCCGCGTTAAAATGAAGACCTGCATGAAACAACAATCTATACAAAACACAATCTAATTTCCACAACCTGCAAATAGTTCTACCGTTTTGCACGATATGGTATAATTTAAAGCTGACCGAAAATTAAACTCCATGACGTGTCTATTTATTTATGTAACCTATTATGTAATTATATCTAATAATTTAATTTAATCTTGTAAATTAACAAATTGTGTTTCTAATTAATGAAATAAAGTAAAGGAAACTTTTATTTTAATATAATTGTGGCTAATAAATGCATTCGCTAAAAGCTAGACGAAGAAGACGCGGAATTAAAAAAAAATGACAGATTAGGGGCACAACTCGAACATTGAATTAGAGCAAAAACTTAAGAAAACTTATTTACTATTTAATTAACATTAATTTACTCATTGGATTTGGAACTTCGGGCAATGTCGACGCTCACCGTCGAGCTCAGGGTCTGGGGATCAGCTCAGTAAAATGAGCTCAAGAAGCTGGTGTGGATTCTATTTGCATACGTGATAAATCACACCTCGTCCGCTGAGTGACGAACTGCTGAACCAAAACTTATAGGTTTTCGAGATCCAGAGGATAGACAGAAACAGAAATAAAATCTCTGTGAAATCAGACTACTTTTTCATCCGGCCGAGGAACCTCCTCGTTTATAAAAATATACCTCGACAAAGAAGTGGAAAAAGTAAGAAAACTTATATTTCGCTTTTACTTGCTCGGCGAAGAAGGTGTACGAACTGTGCTAAATTAGAAAACATGGCTTATAAAAGCGAGGCTAGACACTGCATCGCTATTTACGAGGTGTACGCGCGACGCTGTAAACTGTATGTACGGGGGTGAACGGACTCGTTGAGATTATATACTGTAAGTATGGAAATTAAAGCCGGCCAAGAGCGAATCAGCTCGCATAGATAATGTTCCGTGCCAATACTCTATCAGTGCTCATTCCATTATTCAGAAGTTTTATATTTATTTATACATAAAGTTAGTTTTGTGATAACCGAACAAACATATATTCGCCTTAGAAGTTTGATCAGTATTATATTGTTCTCTTAGCCGACCTGATGCAATTATTAATTAACTAATGTAACCCACATTTCACAAAAAATGTTTTTCAAATGTACACAACAGTGTCAGTAGGTCGGTGGTAAGTGGTCAGCACTTTGATTTCGAAACGGAAGGTGCTGAATTCAAATTGACCACGGACAAACTGACGAATTGGTAATTCTGACTCAAGTGAAACTGAACCACTAGTCACTTAGGAATGAATGTTAAGCTGTCGGTCCTCACAGTGGCCACTTCATCGTGACGACGGCCGTCAGCAGACTCCGACACGTAACGGAACAACGTAGACAATTTAAGAAGTACTTCTATCAGAAATAAAAAGATTGTGAGAGAAAACGCCTGTGCAGTGAATTGCCGAAAATGTAATAATTAAATATCCATATTTTGCAAAAATAACACTCCTGTTATTCCATGAAATCGAACATCGAATCAACCTAGTGAACTCTCGGCCTTATCAGTAATATTTGAATGCAAAAATTATCTAGATGCAATATGCAATAGATAGAATGCAAAAATATCAATAAACTTAGAAACAATACCAGACTGTTTTGGGTTTTGAAATTTTGGCGAGAAAATGGCCAAACGCGAGCTATCGGCTAGCGATTTACAATGAAGTCATATTCTCGATCTCGATTCGAATCATGGTCTCGATTTCAAAGTCGCTTTCAAATGAACATTACAACATTTAATTAATATGCGCAATGCATCAGTATAAAAATATCTTTAACAATGGCTGAACGCAATCACTCTAGGTTCAAAAGTTGCTTGTAGTATTCTTTAGGGTTTGCGATTTCGGAAAATCCTCTGCCAATGAGTATTTGTTTTCAACACGACAACTTTTATTTTAAACGCCTTCTGAACACGGTGTGGCACGTTACTGCACATGCAGCAGTCAGAATATAATATTTATTGAAGCGTATTCATGAGTTGCCTGTGGAAGATATCGTCGAGCATCATATTATTGTTCAGCCTACATATCGATACTAGCTTCCTTCCGCCGCTCCGCCCGCGTGGACAGAATGAATTCCTTCATTTCATACATTGACGGATTACTATCTTAATCATGATCCTGATCGCCGTCCCGATCGCGGCCCTGTCCTCGATGCCTATTTGCCTCATTGTCGATTCCGATGACGATGCCGCTTTTGAGTCCGAACCCGGGCTCAATTTGAATAGATTCAGACTCTGACTTATTCCTATTCCGATTCCAATACACATTCTTGATTCTAATATTCTATTTGTGGCCCCGTTTTCGATTTCGGACTCTCTCGATGTCGGCCCTCGATTCTACTCCTCGTCTCGTTTGCTATTTCGGACTCTCTCGATGTCGACCCTCGATTCTACTCCTCGTCCCAGTTTCTATTTGAGACTTTCGATGTCGGCCCTCGATTCTTTCCTCGTCCTTGTTTGTTTCGGACTCTTCGATGTCGACCCTCGATTCTACTCCTCGTCCCAGTTTCTATTTGATCTTCTCGATGTCGGCCTCGATTTACCTCGTCCTGTTTATTTCGGACTCTCGATGTCGGCCCTCGATTCTACTCCTCGTCCTGTTTGCTTTTGACTCTCGATGTCGACCTCGATTCTACCCTCGTCCCAGTTTATTTGATCTCTTTCGATGTCGGTTCTTTCCTCCTCCTGTTTGCTATTTTGACTCTTCGATGTCGACCCTCGATTCTACTCCTCGTCCCAGTTTCTATTTGAGACTCTCTCGATGTCGGCCCTCGATTCTACTCCTCGTCCCGTTTGCTATTTCGGACTCTCTCGATGTCGACCCTCGATTCTACTCCTCGTCCCAGTTTCTATTTGAGACTCTCTCGATGTCGGCCCTCGATTCTACTCCTCGTCCCGTTTGCTATTTCGGACTCTGTCGATGTCGGCCCTCGATTTTACTCCTCATCCCTTTTTCTATTTCCGACTGTCCCGGTGTCGGCCCTCAATTCCACTTCTCGTTCCATTTGCTATTCCAGACTGTCTCGGAGTCGAGCCTCGATTCTAGTTCCGTTTGCTATTTCGATTCCGTTACCAACCACGGTTCCAAGTTTATGAAGCTGAAGTAAGTGCTACTACAAAAGTAAATTTCAGCTACTTTACTCGGAAATAATGTAACTTTCTATGAATGAAAGAATTTTTAGAATTTGTAATACCACAAAATAATAACTTTGAATTATCAGTGTTTTTATAAAAACATACTTATTGATTTTTTTCCAAAAATGATACCATATTCATGTACAACCATTTATCCACTTTATAAAAAGTTCTAAATAGAACACAATAGCCATCTAATGGCCTTCAATTTTAAATAAAGTCCGTTTATAGATCTTTTGTCTGTAAAGATTTAAATAGTTTTATTGGCATTTAAACTGCATATTTTTATCCTTCTCCATGATCTCGTTTTTTCCATCTCGATACAGGAATGTGCATTCCTCCAAGTTAGTTCCAAATCGAAGGGTCTAGACCTTAGGTCAAAAGCTTCGTATTGACCCAACGTAGGTTAGGTACTGTTTAGGAGCGTCATCAAGGACGCACTGACAATAACGATACCCACGGATAAATTCTTCCCGAGTTAAAGAACACATCGGTCGATTTGCCCGTGATCAGGGGTCAAACCCGATCCCAAAGCGGCCCTCTGACCGCCGAGCCACCGCCGCTCTTGTGTTTTCATACAACTCGTAATATTCTCTTTTGCATGGCGGCTATTGTTCGAACGGACGTCGCGTCACGTCGCTCGTAAATAACAGATGATCGGGCGTGCAGACATCGGGCGAACAACTGTCTGGAGGTGGTGCAACTCGAGTGACCGATTGCAGAACCGTATAAGGCAATCGTCCACCAATTATTAAGTGCTGTTAAGTTAAAACGTTCGGTCACAATACTGGTCTGTACTCTATGAATACCGACGCATACGATTGGAACACTGGCATACAGTAATTGCGGCGGCGACGGCCTGTTCTGCATTTCGTCATTACGTGACAAACCACAATTGTTCGAGTCGCAGTTTAATTTCTGGCTACTTTTAAATGATACGGTGCTGAATAAACATTAGTTCAATTTTGTATATTTGTTAATAAATGTCGGTATAAGTCTTGGTCCTGCGTCCAATATAAGCTATCAAACATATTGTTAAATCGCTTTGCCCCTAAAACCATATATTTATTCACGATACGCACGTGATACCAAATACGTCTGTGTGAAATAATACAACTTCCTTTCAGCATGATTACTAACTTCTCCTGACGTCACAAGGATAACGACATTGACGTCCTTGTGTGGATCTCATGCCACTCCTACTTAGCATTTAACCTATTATTTTGTTCCATGTTTGATGTGACGTAAAGACGAAGATTTTGAACGTATAGTCTTATAAAACTTAAACTAAAAATCTGTTATCAGATTTACATAAACTAAGTTATATATTTATCATTTTTTTGTATTAGAAAATGACTCTTAGGTTGTCTTTTCATTTGTCATTATTGCAGAAAAATGTCAATAGGTACAGGACAATCTCAGAGATGCATATCGTTTCGCACTTGGCCGTTTTTATTCTCGACACGGGTCTAAGTACCTCACGTGTTCCTTCGCAGTACGTGCCGATTAATGACTTTTTTCCCCGTAAACTTTCACGCGGCGCCTGCGCAGCGGATGTTTGATTCAATCCACACTCGCTCGCTGCTGCCACAGACACAATGCCGCCTCGTTTATCATCTCTTTTTGCTGCTTTCTAGATGGCACGCTTTTGTCTGTTACGCCAGAGCGATGACTTCAAGCTGATTACGTCGCTCGTAACGAGTATGCGATACGATTATTTTCTTCGTCCTAGCGAATCGTTTGATTCAAAAAATGACTCAAACCATTTCACCTCTACACCATGAGTATGAAAAAAATCAATTTTACTCTTATGTTTGAACGACTCGTAATACGAAGCATTTGAAAGTGTTTTACGATCGGAAATTTTTTTTCGACTCATATCGGCCATTATTTCTGTAGCTGTGATCTCGTTGGTACACAAAAATGTAGAACTTTACATACCATTGCGCGGATACTTTAATGAAAACCACTTTTATAAGCTTTAAAAAATGGTTTCAGGTAATAGAAACCAAAAACATCCAAATTATTTAGAAAACTGTTCCCGTCAATAATCTCTGCAAAACTTAAAAACACGATCACTTGTGAAAAAAAACCATACGTTTTGCATTTTTCCTTTTTTATTAGCTTTAGAATTACAGCAGGTAGTTTCCTATTAAAAATGGTTGTCTAATTCGGTGTCGTTAAATTATAATTAATAAAAATATAGTTCCATAGATCAAAAGGAAACCCTCATAAATAGTAGCGACCTTTAGGACTACTTTAAACTAACATCATATGCTACTTTATATTTGTCAGTGCTATTATGAGTGTCACTTGAAACTTACATCACGTGAGTTTTCATCAAGCCTTCGATTTTTTTACATCAAATTTATAACACTGGATATTGCAATCATTGTTGTTTAATAAAAAAACGCCCATAACGACACTATCTAGTAATACAGTAACTTGATAATGAATGTAGTTTGACTTCAATGAGAAAAAAGTTCAAATATGTTTTTATCAGAAACAGCAATGTTTGACACAGTGAGAGAAATGGCTTGCAGTTTAATAGACTAAGCAATCAAAAGATATCTCTATTCGTAAGATTAAAGTAACAATAAAACTCTAAAACTAGATTAAGTACACCTATTATTTTTTTTTTAATAATTTAAATTAAATCGGGAAAAACACAGATTTTGCCAGATAACATCCAAAACATCGGCCATAAAGCTGCGTCCGGCGCCCATCGGCACGCGGGGCACGTCCTCACGAGCCGAATGCCTAGCCCACTTTAGTTGGGGATTTCACGCTTTTGAATATTTATATGATTGTGGACGGCGCGTCGAGCGCTCGTGGAGACGCCGGCGCTTGATCGCGGCCAAAAATTTATAAACCCGTATTTTTTATGTATTTTACAGGTCTTTAGTTGCAAAACATTGTAAAAATTTGAAAAATTAAGAAAATCAAAGAACTATCCGATATTTGAAATAAATGGTCTTATTTTTTTAATTAAACCGCAGCTTGAAGCCATTTTTGGAAAGTGCAGATAGTAAGCTTACTATCATCCAAATCATGGGAGATGATTAATAAAATGGAGAGGTATTATTGATGAATTTCTTAGAAAAGAAGTGCTTCGCAATTCTTGTAATATGATCTTTTTGAAATTCATCTTTTCACAATGTATGCTAGTGATAAGACCAACTTTGTTTTTTTTGAAATTGAAAAAACTTTCTAATAAGCGGCATCTGTTAAGATATAGCAAAAACATAACATGATCGCAAATACAAACAAAGCTCACATTTGACAAATTGATATCAAATTGTTTCTATTCTGTTTAGGAGAAAACTTTAGAAATATTTCAGTGCCAAACGAGAAAATACTACAAGAAACACTTCACCATTTTACTGAATTTAAATTTTGTTTGATTTCGAAGAAGATCGGGTGACAGGGAGCCCGTGAATGTTTCAGTTCGAAAAATATGTCCTTCAACAGATAATTTAATGTAGTAAAACTAAGTCGCGAAAATGTCAAACTTTCAAAGTCTTACTGAGGGAGCGAAAACGTTTATAAAACTAAATTCCCGTTTCGCAAATTGAAAAATCAAATTTACGTTAAGACCGATTCGTGGAAGCAGTTTTAAAAGCAATAAAATATATTCCAAGTGGGCGCTGTAAAGCAGTAGTTTAAAAATTCATCACACACCCCGAGCTGTACAGCAATTTTGTTGAGCTCTGTGTTCGTACAAATCAGATTGACCGTATCTATAAAATGGCTTTACCATAGAGTCTAGATGTGATTGATTTAAAATTTAATATGTTTTCTAAAAATGTTATTTTCAACGCATATTTTTAGAAACCAATATTAACTTTTTTTATGTGCTGTTCTTACTGCCGTTAAATTAATGTCACCTACAATAGGGTCGTAAACATTTAAAGGGATGTTTATCCGTGCAGAGTGATGGTTGTCCGACGGCCGATAGAACCGAACCGACAAGCTTTAGTGCAAATCACACCTTAAAAAGGAGCACGACGGTCGGATAGTCCGCGGGTACTTTTAATCAGAAGGTCCGATTCCTGCGTGCAGGCGAGTTATTCAGTTTTGACATAAATCAGATTAGACCTCTTGCTGCGTACCGTGGAGACGATGTTAAGCCGTCGGTCCCGTAAGCTGTCACTGAGTACATCGATGGCCAGGTAGGCCATCATCGGTCTCGGAACGGCAATGGACCCGCAAACAGAGCTCGGTTCAAACCTTATATCTGGAATTGAGAAAGTTCGTGCTCCGGGGTTAAGTGTGAAGAACCCATAAAAATAACAATAATATATGGCATGGTGTCGCAACAGCAATTATCGATGTATTAACGGTTCATGGGTGTATTTCGACGTTCTCACTGACAACCAAACGTGGATCACCGATGAATGGTGAAATGCAAAAAAAATATATATGCACGAGTATGCATATTTTCAGAGCGCTTAAAACGGTCGAACGCGCGAACCGCACGAATTATGCAACGCCAATAAAGATTTAACGCCACCCCTAATCTAGCTAATGCGCGACCTGAGCGCGGCTCGTCCGGGCCGCGGGCCGACGGCCGTTGCGACACGCGGCGCGCGCGCTTTACGACCCGAGCCATGAAAATCATGGAACTTCGTCCGCTTCCGCGTTTGCCAATCCCCGCTCGACGTCGCCGCGGCGGTGACTTACGCGCGATTGTCCCGACTCCGCGCTGACGGGCCCATACAGACGACGATGTCATCGGACCCTTACTTCGGACCGAAACACTTCCTGGTTTCACGCCCGTTACTCGTGTATGATTCGGTGTTGGATTCAAATAATGATGAAAGCCTCGCGAATGGTCTACCATCAGCGGTGACGACTATTGACTGCGTCAAGTGGGTCTCTGATAAAGAGCCTATTTGTTCCTAAACGGCCGGCAACACCCTTGTGACTCCTGCGGGATCGCAAGTGTCCTTGGGCGGCGGTGTTCACTTATTCTCGACGTTCTTACATACTCGTTCGCTTCATAAATATCCTATGTAAAAAAATAACTAAAACTTTTCATCATAGAAATTCAGTTAAAGGGCGACGTCTGCTATTATTAATAGAAAAATCAGAAATGACGTGAAAATTTAATATATATCGCTCATGGCTTATGGTATTAGTATTACTTAATATTGATCCATATCGGTATATTTGTCGTCCACAATTTCGGCATGTTTCCTACTACGTTTTCACGCATTCGGCGAATCTATTTTAATATTAGGGTAAACCTCAATGAGTTGATTCAAAAATTCAAGTAAATTAAGACACTCTCTGACCCTTAAATGTCAAATCGTTTCAGTAGTTGTGAACAGCTTACGCTTCAATTACCCTAATACTTAGGCAATTTTATATTTAGGATTTTTAAAACTGTTGTCTTAATATTTTTATATGAATTTTGGAGTTTCTGAGTTTCAGAATCTTGGATTAAACAACAGCATTCAACACACCAGCAACATTTCAATAGCATGAGTCTAAAATGTCTCAACGCCTTATTTTTTGACTTTATACAATCGGATGATATATTTCTTTATATAAAACGAATTTATTTTTATATATTACATTTTACTATAAATTACTTCAGTCATTTTATGATTCCAGAAATAAGACATAAATTACAATAAGTCGATATTAAATCAACCACATACTCCAAATAGTTCAGATAAAATTATACACTTTATAAAAATCTAAAGTGATAATATTTAAGGGTTTTTTTTCTAATTACGATTTATATTATTTTACAATACGAATCATTCAAATGATAAATTTATACATATGTATTACATTTTTTTGACAATTTTGCTAAATTAAGTAAAAACAGGTGGCAGTGCGCGTGTAGCGCTTGCATAACGAGGAGCACGCCGCTCCTCCCAGAGACGTCACTTTCACGACGCTCGACCCGAGCGCGAGTTCCGCGACAGATCCCATTCGATAGCGCGACGGGATCTGACAGCTCATCGGTTAGTGATGCGCGGCCGCGAGAAAGCGGCGCCGAATTAGCATGTGCGGTGCGCGCGCGCCTACTACACGCGTTCTCTCCTCACCGCGATGGACGACCTCCCGTTTGTTGTTTACATGCCACTGCATTTCTAAACGGACGAGGAACTGTTGCACAATCCGAGCGACGTGAAATGTTCTTTTATTGCTAGAAACCGTCTGAAAAACCGTCGATCTTGCGGGCGGTTTCAGAACTTTCAGCTACTTGCGAGCGTGGGACGCTCGAATGTACATGTATCAGTGTGGTTTTGAAATTTTCGAGCTTAAAAAAATGTATGTTTACTTCTCATTTTTTCTTCGGGGCAATTTGGTATTTTGCATTAGCAATTGCCCTTTTGTGTTAAAAATTCAAAGTCTATATATATATATATATATATATATATATATTTTAAGCCGTTTGGCCACATACGTACAAAATTTTAAAAATAATTATTTTATTTACGCAATTTACTGTTTTAAATCGCTATGCTTGAACCTGAGATGTTTCTTTTTGTACATACTTTTGTTTTCAATAATACAGTAATACTGTTGAAAACAAAAATAAAATAGAATTCTGAAAGTCGATTCTACAACAAATTTAGTAGTTATTCAAAATTAGAACACTTTTATGAAAATTTTTTGACACATAGCCTTTCAAAGATAATCTGTATATCTTCCTAAAATCTCAATACTGTTACTTAGTTCTCTTGAAATCTACCAGTTTCACATTAATGATATTGTAATACAATTCAAATATATAAGTTAAACCGCTCCTTTGCAAATTATCATATTAAATTTTATAAAGAACTAGATTATGGGCTTACCAGAGTCTAAATATCCTTAACGTGCGCCACAGCTACTACAAAGTTATTCCAGAAACAATTTTATTTAAATGAACTTATTATTTCGCACACTTGTTATATTGAGAAAATGATTGGTTTAGGAGTTCTGTTTTATGGAAATCTGATATACTAGAAGTGTAGTATTTCAAATCAAATCAAAAATAGTTTTAATTTGTAGGTAATATAAATTATACTTGAAATGCGTCATAAACGATTGTTTTCGACATTAATATTACCACCCATTCCCAATGCTGATTCTTCTTGAGAAAAATGGGCATGAAATTCAAGGGTTGCTCTGTTTTACTCATCGATACAAAATATTAAGTAATTAATAATTGAGAACAACATTTAATAATAACATGAAGCAATCTGATGGCCGAGCAGTTCAATCCCATGGGTTTTTTTTCATTAACATATTCAGATACGGTATAATAGCTTTTGCCATATAACTTTCTTTTAACGAAAAGTTTAATTTAAAAAAAGGGTAAGTTTGAATTGCAGCTGGGATCTTATTATAAAAGCGCGCACACTGCCCCTTAAATGATTTATTATCTTTGCTTAGACGGGTCTTATGAGCAGCAAGATCGTTCTTAGTTCTAGTGTTAGTGTTATGGATGTCGCTCTTTTTTGGGACGATTCTATATTTCTCTTAACACATATAAATTTTTCTCTAAGAGATGAGAGGTTTAACAAGGATAAAATGTGTGTCGGTATATGGCATTTAAATTAATTATAATGATACCGATATAAAACAGGCAGAAGACTTAAATTATAAAAGACTTGTCTTTCTCATTGTCACACTCGTTATATTTTCATAGTCGGATTCGAGTTTTTTTAGACTTTTTTTGTAGTTAACAGCTCACAACTACGACATTTGAATTGTATTACAATGTTGTTAATGTGAAATTCATAGAAGATTTCAAGAGAATTGAGCAGCAGAAATTTCTAACATATCAAATAACTTGTCTTAATGCGACTATAACATCGAACAGCACCTAACTCCTTTATTATCTTTTAGTATTTTTTCTTAGTCGGGTTACTGTTTCATAAACTTATTTTATATTTTAACAATTTTTATTTTACATTCTGTTGGCAATAAAAATACGATAATAAGTAATAGATATTTAATTATTAAACACCAGTATATTCATGGTAAAACAACCTATCAACAAAACGTAGATGTTAAGGCTTTCATGGTTTTTTCACTTCGTAAGTCGTCTGGTAGTAGGACATAATTTTGATGATCGCTCAATCAGTTCGTGATGAAAATAACAACTCTCTGACGTCATTATATCGACAATGATAAGGGATATACTAATTGAAATTAGCTTATCGGTCATTTGATTTTTCTATTTCGGACTACAAAGGGATCAATTTCGCAAAAATTTAGTAAATAAAACAAATCAGACGAGCTGTGGGAAAAGTAGTCGTTTCATACAATTTGTATGGAGCGTTTTTTATTCCAACCGCAAAACCAAGGCTTACCTTTGTTTAGATCATAACATATAAGCATCGTACAAACGTGCACACATACACAGACTGTTGAAATCATAACAGTAATAATAATAATCATAGTAATAATAAAACGAGTCCAAAATCGACAAAATCACTTTAGTTCGTTGCAAAATCCCTTTAGCCACTTTTAGACTCCATCTAAATTGTACCCAGGGCAGGACACAGAGCAGGTCACCAAACTACTTGTGAACGCCAATCAAATGAGCCTGAAGTCGATGGGGTTATATCGTTTTATTAGAATGTTTGTAGGGAAAAAGGCCATTTTCGACAATTTCCTTGAATAACTATAGTTTTTTTTTTTTACTACAGTACATTAAGTTTCAAATTCTCTCTACTAGCTCTTTCATGTGATGTGTCACACGATATATTTCTAAAAACTTTATTTATGGTGCGCACAATATGGATAATTTACCATATATTTTTTTTTAAAGACAGTTGAATGTCACCCGGTCGCCTGACACCCGGATTATAATGACGCATTTATTGACGTCACATACATCAAAATCGGATGAGCAGTTAGGCGCTGCGGTGAAACATACGTAAATACAAACAAACATACATTAATACCTATATACACTGATAAAATCACAACCCTTCCTTTTGACCTTGCCATGATAGGGTAAAAAATCAAAACGACATATTGCAAATCAGTGCATGCACTTATTTATATATCGTTTACGTATGCAGAAAAATTCAACTTTCTCAAATTTTCTATAAACCAAACCGATCCGAACGTAAAGTTCATACTAACAAATCCGATTAGACAAAGCGTTTGTCATTATCTAAACAAACTATAGTCCAAGATCAACTAAAAATACTTGTCACTGTCATTAGCAAAAATGAATTCCGACAGCAGATGGCGCGTCAGGCCCATCGGCGGCTCATCTCCATTTTACGGCCGTCGCGCCGCGTCGTCATCGCCAAGCCCAGACGCAAACGCGACGACCCGTCGTACGGCGCACAAATCGAATCCATTGCGGCGCGGCCGGAGCATGTCGGACGGCCGTTGTCCGAGACCGCCCTAAGCCGCCGGCCGCGGTTGCGTAATCCGTTACGGCGCGCGGGCGGTCTCGCAGATGCCTCAAGGTCCGTCTTACGAGCCACCGTCCTTACCATCCTACAGAGGCCGACTGTCGAAAACGGGCTGCGCCCGGAAAGGGATTCTAAGTAGTTACCGAATAGGGTCCCGTATTGAAATTAAATTATGGACAGGTGTAGAAAATCGCAGTAAAGTAGCATTTCATTTCAATTATTAAATGGAATAATTTTAACTTTAAATATTGTTTAATAAGTATAGATGCTTGAGTCAAGGTTATACATCCTGTGACCAGAACACTCTACACTTGAACAAGCGGCGGTCGGATACTTTAAAATATGTAAGTGACGCAAGAATAAAATTAACATATACTTATTTATTATGAATTGCACTTGTAAGGGGTTTTGTTCATTTTATAAAGGATTAATTCTAAATTAACTCGAAGACCACTTTTCGCCCTTTCAAATGCAGTCCGTGCACAGAACTTATTGTGAAATTTCAAAGTAGACGAGTTAAGAGAACGTCACGTCTGAAAACAGGAGACAGACCACAAATATAATTCTTCATTGCTATTATCTGCTTTTTCCCTATACATGTTAATTGAATAAACTGTCACCGGAATTCAATTAGATCGAACTTAATTCATCTTAGCATTAGCAGACCTCTTTTAATAATAGACCATGATTCACAATTAAACTACAGAACTCGTGATAACGATGTCGGAAATCAGTGATTAGTCGCGCACGCCAAGCGCTCACGACCGACTTCCCAAATCGTCCGCTCTGCAGGCCTAGCATGACGCTTTAGACGTCCGTCTCTCTATAGGGCTGTCCTTGTAGCGCCAATATAACGAACGAAAGGGACAGTCCTATAGAGAAACTCTTGTCTAGGGTGTCATGCTAGGCCCGCAGGATGGCCGCAGCGCACGCCCACCACACGACGCGTGCGAAGGTGACAGCTGTCAAAAACTGTCGCTGTTTTTCGGGTAAATGTTGCCACATATTACACCGACATTTTATCAAATACAAAATTTGCTGAGCCATTTGCTTGTATCTATCTTTCCACTATTTTATCTTTTAAACTTCCCTGTAAGCGGTGCGTTGTAAGACAATATTAAGCAAGAGGAACTTCCCCAAATATTTGTTCATTAACAGCATTTTATAAATGGTCAATATGTATTAAATAGAATTTGAAAAAAAAATTATAAAATAAAAGACAATAATATTGGACGATATATCCATTTAATATTTTTACCTTTGTGATCACTTATCGGTTACGAAAAAACAGGCCAAGTGCCAGTCGAATCAGATAGACGCAAAGTTCCGTAGTCTGAACGGATATACGTTTACCTACATCTGTATTTTTAAAAGTGGGGATCGCCATTTCCGAGGAGTGGTGAGTCAATACCATATTCCAAGCGAGTCACGAATTCTTCGGTACTAGAACTTGTGTAGACATACGTCGTTCTTATTAGTCCAAGAGCCAGTAACACCCGTTTCATGACGTGCTTGATGCACATTGTACATGATCACGTGACCAACAGCCAATGAGAGCGTAGAGAAGGACCGCCGCAACGACAGTGATCGGCGCTCTCACTCATATCGACAGTCGCGCGCATCCTATCTCTTTCTATTGTATTTTATAATTTTTTTCACATTTTCCGGTGATTAAACCCCGGAAAAAGTGTCTGCCTTTTTGCACATAATTTTTTTTATATTTAATTAAAACGCTAAAAAAATGGCAGCGTAAATCAAACACTTCAAATTATTTTAAAGAAAATCAACTTTGGGGTAAATTTATTCGATATCAACCCCCTTGAAAGTGTCTGCCTCAATTAATTTTATTTTTAAAATAGTCCAAATTTTCAATTTATACTTGTTGGCCTGTGAATCAAACACTTTTTTCGGAATTAATTTTTTTACAACTGTTCTTTATGCGCAGTACCTGGTGTCCCAGGATAGGCCAGGCAAACACAGGTAAATCTACCTCTCAATCCAATATAAATACAATATAAAAATTTCAATATGCATCAAGCACGTCATGAAACGGGTGTTACTGGCTCTCCGACTATATAGTCGCTTATCGTAGGCGCGTTCGACTGCAACTTGGTCTGTCATCAATGAAGGTCGACGCTTGCCGATGACGTTGCAGATCTAGTTAGACGGATCTAGGTGCAAGAGGCGAAATGGATTCCAGAAAAGAAGCACTACTGTTGCCTTCATTTCAGCAACGAAAGTAGAGATTTTTTTTTTAATTATGGTATTGTAATCGCTAATATAGTCTATTAGCGTAACAGGAGTGACAAAAATTGGTACCGCAATCGTATTCAGTCACTTTCCTTTTATTTCGCGCTTCACTTGCTCCGACTATAAATCGGCAACTGACTCTATACAAATAACTTTTCAACGGCAGCCGTTCATCGCCGTAAATGACGTTCCTCTGCGAGAGGCCTTAGCTACTATAAGCATATTCCTAAGGTAGATAGGCTCATACAAAAAAGATATTGCTAAACAAGTTTTTTGTATAAATGTTAAAAAATTAAATTACATTTCACAATATTTAAACGTTTTCCTTTACAAAACTTGGTTTCGGGCGTAAAACTGAACCGATCAAATCATTGTCTGTCCCAGGTAGGTAGGTTGTAGCTGAGGATTTTACATTTTTTAAGCTTTTTAGCGAGAATAGGATGTTCAAATTGTCTTTTAATTTAGAACATACAAATTTTTTGTCAAATAAATTCCAATAATTTGAAAACGTTGTCTTATTAGACAAATTGATTTTCAGCGTTAACTTATGAATCTGGGTAAATGAAAACAGCCGTTTTGTACAAAATGTCAACCCAACCTTTTTTTACATACAAATTCTGATAGGACATTCTCGTCTCCTCCTCGTAAATTTTTGTTCAGGGTTTGAAAGGGACAAAAACTTATTCAAGACATAGCACGTTTAAAAGTCAGACAGAACCTTAAAAAATATATAAATACAGTACATAGTTATTGTTCTGTAAAAACATTGACGATTCCACTTTTGACTCCACGACTCGTTTTCCTCCGTTCGAATCACTTCGGTGTGATAACAGAGGTCACGAAAGGGTGTAAACATATTCTTACATGCCAGTCAAAATAGTGGCATTCGCGTTTGCTTAAAAGCTTCGCCTTTGACTTGTATCGGCGTAGTCTCATAACCTACCGCACTAGACCACGATAACTAAATGGTATTTGCTTCGGCCACGTCCGGTCCATATAATAAAACGCTATCATTCCATAATCCATACGCTATCATTCCATAATCCATACGCTATCATTCCATAATCCATACGCTATCATTCCATATTCCATATGCTATCATTCTTGCACATATACCCATAATCCACCAAAAATTCAGGTTTCGCAAGTCCAATGCGACTAGCATAGAGGGCCTTACTCGTTGGATGGTCGGCTATGACGCATTAATTAGTCATATTAAGTAGTGATGATAGGTTTCGTGGTAATTTTGTACACTATTTTCTAGCTAATTTCTTGTTTTTCCTTTTTCATATTAGGTTTCTCTAGGTCTTAAATATCGGAGCAAATGATTCGTGAGTAAAAGGGAGAGACAAGCAACTATTACGAAAAGGCCAATTCAAAAGTTATATATCCATAGAAACATGTTATCGTATATCATTGCTCCATACGATCTAACTTTGAAAGTCTTTAAATGAAACTTCGTAATAACTTTAAATGCGTATACGATGATATCAAAATGGTATTATTTTGCTCCACGATCATTGGCTAGAATTTATATTTCAAAATTTTTAAGTGCAGCTGCGAATCTATGATGAACGGACAAAAGGACGGTTATGAAGAAAGTTGTAAATGGTTCACGTCGGACTATGTGATCGTAAAAATAGAAAGATACTAAATTCAACTTCGTAAAATATATAATTTTATTTTTATTGTATTATCCACAAAAAATATTTATCAGTACTTGTATATAAGTAGAGACAAATATTATTTTGCGTTCTATCCTTAGAATCCATGGCGTTTTATAAAATACTACTGTTGTATTAATTTGTATCGTCTTCACTGAGTTATGAAATCGCAAGTTCCATCTCAAACTATAATAGAATTGTTCGGTAACTTTTTTAACCACAACTAAAAGTGTCAAACCGTCTGTCTGACGATCGTTTGGGTCGGTAGTCTCGGCTGGCGCTGCGCTGGCGCATAGCGCTGAGGGTTTCTTCAATCTGAAATGAAATCATGGGAGGGAGTAAACCTAGAGAGTAATAGATTAGAAACTTCGTAATCGATGTCTTACACCAACAGTCCGTGTACGATCGTATCAGTTTTCATTGTTATTATTGTAAATTTATATATATATATATATATTTACAGATTTACAATATTTAGCTCAGATAGGAAATATGTCTTCTTTTTTACACTCGACGTCTTATACCGAATTTTATCTAATATAAATAAAGTATTGATGATTTCCATAAACCGCTTTGATAGTCTCTTTTAGTTATTTTTATAATTTATTTTTAAATTAGAATATATTATATCTTTTTTTTACTATAATATGATATAAAAGTAAATGATTACATATTTTTCATCTTTCGTGTAATAAGTGTTTGTTGTAATAAATGTCATTTATTTTATCATATGAGCATTAGATTAGACAATACCCAATAATATGCATACATACGTTTACTGCAAATAACATACTTCGCAATGAAATGAAAACAAAATGTAAAAGTTCACACCATATGTGAAATATAGATCCAGAACTATTTCAGTACGTAACGGAAAATTGGAATTTGTTAGTGCTGCCCTGTTCCGGGGCTTAAATGGGGTCCTCATATCAGTAAGTTGGCAGTAAGGCTTAGTTCTGTAGCCTATGCAGTCAAAAAAATAAGAAATTTATCGGATGTCGATACTGCTAGATTAGTTTATTTCGGCTGTTCCCACAGCCGGATGTCGTATGGCATCTTGCTGGGGGACATGCCGCGGATATTCATAGACTTTCGTGCTGCAGAAGCGGGCCGGTCGCGCGATTTACGAGCTCGGACCTCGGGCATGTCTTAGAAATAAGGTTAAGTAAATTAAAAATTTAACTCTATCATCTCAAATCATTTATGAAAATTTATTACATGTAAAAAAAAATAGAAATGTGTAAAAGTGATAGTGATCGACATGAACTCCATACCAGAAATAAAAATAGAGTTCACATGTTAGTTGACCATGCAAAGTCACAAATTTTGCATTTAGAGAGCTCTGTGTGCGCACGTTCAATAGGGTCCCTGTGGATATACAAGATTGACCCTTATATAAATTTAAAAGTATTATTAAACAATAACTCAGAAAAAAAGAGTATTAGGCAATTTCTAAATATTTAGAAGACAAAAAACCATGGACATAAGCGGCTCAACTTCTACCGGGCTGTTTCGTTCTTAAAGATTTTGTATTTATTTTGGCTATGCATGATGAAATTTGAAAAGAGCTACCTTCAAAGGTTTTGCTCGTTCTTCTTGATGGAAACCTGCCTTCCGAACGAGCGGTAAAGTGTAAATTCGCAAAAAATTGCGACGTATTTCGAATGCTATTTTATAATCTATGAAA
Organism: Eumeta japonica; assembly: GCA_005406025.1. Lineage (NCBI taxonomy): Eukaryota > Metazoa > Arthropoda > Insecta > Lepidoptera > Psychidae > Eumeta > Eumeta japonica. The sequence goes on from BGZK01000501.1 coordinate 101,633, forward strand.
TAAAGGTATTTTGAATTTGAAAACGCAAGAGGTGTTCAGTTAACCACATCATTTCGTCGATGTGCTAACGAATTTCATATCTAACGTCAATATTGAAAATCGAAGCCAGAAGTTTTCACTTCAACACATTAGACAATGAATTAGTAATATATTGAAAAACTTTTATCCGTTCAAAGAATTACTTTGTGTTTGATTGATATAATAAAGATGTGTTTGATTACAAATGTATCTAGTGTTCATGGAATGCAACTAATGTGACATGTGTGGTTTTTCAGACGGTGGTCGTTATAGCCGCGGGCGCGCACTGCGGCGGCGCACCCAAGCATTACAAACGCGACGGTGAGTGCTACGTCATCTATGCTAAAGCTGACACCGCGCGCGGCCTAGGCGATACTCGAACAATTTGTGGATACCGCGCAGATTGTCCGTTATACCTACTATACTCACCTGAACACCTAAATGTATATTAAACACTTTGTACAGAATGACTAAAAATAACATAACAATGTCATTACTGCCATAAAGTATTTGAAACTCTATACCTATGATTATAGTGTAAGATTTTACTTTCCTGAGTAAATGTACAACGTTATTTCTTGCAGCTCCTCTCACTTCGTCATACTTGCCGCCGGGAGGCGGCGGAGGAGGCGGCGGCTTCGGTGGCGGTCGGCCGTCGTCCACGTACGGAGCGCCGCGGCCTTCGAGCAGCTACGGCGCCCCGCGACCGTCGTCCAGCTACGGCCCTCCCTCCGGCGCATACAGACCGCCGCCGCCCTCGAGCAGCTATGGCGCCCCGTCGTCGAGACCTTCCAGCTCGTACGGTGCACCGGCGAGACCTCCCGCCACCAGTTACGGCGTGCCCACCGGCCCTTCTACTTCGTACGGTGCACCGCGACCGTCTTCCAGCTACGGTGCACCGAGTGGAGCGAGCGCTTTCGACGGAAGCGGGTTCGGAAGTAGCAGTTTCGGCAGTGGCGGTTTCGGCGCGAGCGGTGGTGGTTTCGGCGGAGGCTTCAGTGGCGGATTCGGAGGCGGTGCGCCCTCTTCTAGTTACGGAGCGCCCGCGGCACCCTCTAGCAGTTATGGGGCTCCGTCACCACCCTCCAGCAGCTACGGCACGCCGTCGAGCAGCTACGGCGCACCGAGCGTCGGCGGATTCGGTTCTGGTGGAGGATTCTCCGGGGGACACGGCGGCGGCGGCTTCTCCGGCGGCCATGGGAGTGGAGGATTTTCTGGAGGACACGGAGGAGGTGGATTCTCTTCGGGCAGCAGCTACTCGGGAGGAGGCGGAGATTACTCCGGCGGCGGCGGACATGGGGGCGACGGTCACTCCAGCGGCGGTCACTCCAGCGGCGGCCACTCCAGCGGCGGATACTCGGGCGGTGGTGGCGATGGTTACTCCGGCGGTGGTGGCGGATACTCTGGCGGCGGTGGTGGATACTCTGGCGGCGGTGGCGGTTACTCCGGCGGCAGTGGCGGTCATTCCGGCGGCGGCTATTCAGGCGGCGGAGGTTTTTCAGGAAGCGGAGGGCACGGTGGCGGCGTGCCGGGCACCATCAGCCAGAACTACGACTCTAACGGTGGATACGTATACTAGGCGCTAGCGTTCCCCACCGAGCGCTCTCTGTGTGTAAACTTCGAATGATTCTACGAGTCGATTATGATGTGAGAGTTATTTATGCATGCGATTGTACAAATTTAAGTTAATAATATTGTTACTTTAATAAATCTTTTGTAAATACTAAAAGCATTATATCAATATACGCCGTGAGGAGATCGAGGACAGAGGATAAAATAAATCAAACCAGTAGGAGCTTCAACATACTATATTTATTTGACGTGGCTCGGCGCGGCGCCCGGCCGCGGGGTATCGCACAACGATTACACATTTTTTTTACGTTTTCAATATTCAACAAGGACTAAGAATAAGACGTTCGGTGGCTAAAACTAACAGGGGGTCGGCCGGGACTCGAGCTTCTCTGGTGAATGGGCCGACTTCAGCGCGCAGGACGTGGCGCCGCAGTTAAATAACATTCTGATCGACTATCATAGACACGCCGAATCTAAGGTCACGCCATGACCACGGCCGCAGACACGTCGACGCAGAGACGGCGCGGGCCGCGGCCGACCGAAGAACAACAACGAGCCTAGGGCTACCCTTACGGCTAGGGCGTGTCGCTTACGCTAATGATATGTGTACAGTACAGTGCATCACCCACATGATATGTATATCGTCCGCCGCGGGGCTCGGCCCGCGACCGCTCATACACCTACACGCTAATATAGTTTTAAGTCGACCACAGCATTTTATACGATACAAACGCACGATTATTATTAACCTTTCAATCGAAACTATTAGATTTGTGCATTTTTTCATCCAGGTCTAAAGAAATAAACGGCACAGCCACTCGAGCGCAACTCTACTGCCGCGCACATGATTTCATACAACAAATCAAGATATACAGAATCGCTCGCAAACACAGCTAAGCGTAGTGCGCTACGTAATAATAACACTGCGATTGTACATATCAGTCGACGCAAACTCTTTCGGCCGATCGAAACGCATCGACGCGACGAAGAAAGAAATCTTCACGATCTGAAGTAAAATCCGAATAAACATTGAATATCCACAATATATTTCTAACAACACTCCATATAAAGCTTTCTAATTTAAAAAACTTCAATAAACATCTGAGTTACAATATGATATGTAGGGTGGCGGTGGCGCTCCGGGGGAGCGCCCGCGCTAGGCTACCGTCTACGGTGACTTGTACCTTAACCTATGATATGTTTGAGAGGAGGCGGCGGACACTTTGAGCCCTGGCTTTATTCTATATAGGTATACATTAATATAACTATTTAATTCGTTCACAATATTCATCGTCAAAAAATCGTTCACTATATAATATATCGATAAATAGATAGAACAATAATGTTTTCAGACGTACAACAGCTTGACGAGATCCGATCGAATTATTGCAAATGGCGGCGCGCGCCCAACCTCAGGCCGGTAGGGCGCGCCGCCGTAATAAATACTATCATAAATATATTTTACAACTAAATTAGGACAAGTTCACATTAATAGAGTTATCTCCGGGACCGACCAACCAGAAGAGTTTTCGTCGTACGATCGAAATGAGTAGTCGTTGTGACGCGTCGGTCGCTCGTCGATATCTACTTAGAACTCCATTAATGTCAACTATACTATGAGTTGTATCGGGGTGTAGGCCGAGAGGCCCCTCAGAAGGCGGTGTGCCGATGCGGGTGCGCGTAGGGCGGCAGCGGGGCGGGAGCGGGCGCGGGGCCGTCGTTGGGGTCGTCGAGGTCGTCGTCGGGCTCCAGCGCCGGGTTGGTGCGGCCTCCGCCGACGTCGGGCGGCAACGCGGACCCGTACAGCCGGCCGCTGCCCCCGCCCAGCACCGACAGCTGCTCGCCCGCCTCGGAGGGCTCGTCGACGCGACCCATGTCCTCAGGAATGTTCACCACGCAGTTGAAGTAGTCCCTTTCCGGGCTTAGATACCCGGAATGGAACAAATACCTGCGCACCGCGACCTCTTTTACTCTGACGATCAAGAACCAGCCCACGACAAAGTATATGTGTTCAGTATGAATAAAATTATGCGTCTCTTAAGAAATAAACATACTCTGTTCCTTTTTAAAATTTATTACAATTACATAGCACATAAATAAAATTTGAATTTAGATATTTAAAATTTATAGGCGATAGTAGAAATCTGAGATAAAATATTCATACTGTTAAACTACGCAAGGATTTTAGCGAACAAACACCGTCAATACTTTTAACATGGCCGACGCCGAACAGAGCAGTAAATAAATAAATTCTAAAGAGATATGAAAAGTTGTTTTACTCGTATACATTGCGAGCATTGCCAACACATCTGTGTAGCGATTACGTCAATGTGGTTGTTCGTACCACTAGATATTTACCACAACGCTTTCTTAGAACGGCTCCGTATTTGAAAACGACCACTAATTCCTTTATTGGATACTAAATTTTGCTCGCGGCATCACTCGCATAGACATAAAATTGAAATTAAATAATTTGAATAATCTTGTACAAAACCTCCAATAATTCGCTGTTAATGCGACATGAATGCGTGAATTAGTCACCGTATTTTTGAAAATACTTTGACCAACATACTCGATTACTAATAAAAACATCCTAAATAACTATATGAAATGTGATGATAATGAATCGTATTCATGTTATTACAATGCTATTTTTTATATAGGGCACATGAAACCAACAATCACTTCACACCTGAGTTAACAACATAGCATCAGTTTTAGATGGAATTTTTGAAAAATTTTTCGCATTCCACATAAAAATATATTATAAAAAACAAATGTTAGTAATATATATATATATTATAAAAACAACTACAGCTAGAGTAGCAATCATCCAGCTATCATACTCACACCGACAACCAAGAGATGAAAGCCAGGGTGAATAGCGACAACAGCATCGCGAGCGTCCGAAAGGGGAACAGCTGGACCTGATTTTCTTCGTCCCAGCCGGGATAGTGTATGAGGGGCGGCAGCCCCAGCAGCGCTTCGCCCCCGGACAACCGCACCAAAAGCGCCACTATGTAGGCGGCCAAGGACCCGTACGTGTTGCAATACCTCTTAAAGTGGACCACCATAAGCAGCTGCGGAACAGGATCACGTACACCAGGTCCGAACACATCGACCTGAGGGCAAAGCGGCACGTCAACTCCCACACGATTTTCAATCTCCACGTGGTAGCGCTACCATATATTTACGTCTTAATGCTATTATCTCCCCACGCGACGCGATTATCTCAAACCTTGTACATTTCACCGAGTGCTTAGTTAATAGTCCATCAAAGCTTATGAATCAGTGAAGCACAACCCATTAGCTTCATCATTAAAGTCACCCCAAGAGAGTGGTTATAGTGGGTAAAAAACCCACATAACTACATCACCCGGTCGCGTGACTGGGTATCTTTCGTCCGAGATTTCCACAGCCTACGCAAAAAAAAAAGCTAATACCGACATCCGTGAAAAGTTATCCTTGAAGTACAGTAATGTTCTGTCAGGATAGACCCGATCGTGTTAATAAACGCATATAATACATATATTTACGTGTGTGCATGTGCATGGTTGTTGGGTATGCAGGTGTGTAAAGGGGTATGTGTATATGTGTGCGTGCGTGCGTGCGTACGTACGTGCGTGGTGCGTGTCTGCGTTCATGCGTTCGTTCTTTCGTGTTTGCGTGCGAACCGATTCCTGAAACATTGAACCGATTTTGTTTGATACATTTTGAGAAATCTCAAAATTTAAATTTTTGGATTTCTCAAATTTTTAGTCTACTATATAGCAAAACCTAATCACCTTTTTTCCCAAACATGCATTTAGTGCCGCAAATTACATTAAAATTGTTTGATCTTTTTTTTAAATGTAGTTGGACAAAACTTTTTGAATGAAATGTTTTTTTTTACAATATTTCTTAAACTACTCTAATGATGAATCCCAAAACTGAACAAGTTGATCTGCTTCGAATGTAGTTTGCAACGTTAGTCTTACAAACTGCATCAAAATCGGTTGGTTCTTTCTAAAAATCGAATTAAATGAAAACAACTTTATTTCGTAGGTAATAGATATTACACTTGAAATGCAATTGTTTTCACACTAACATTACCATCCATTCCCAATGCTGATAAATGACTAAAATATATTTAACAAAAAATTCACAAAAAATAATTCAAAATAATTTCTTAGATTCGTATTGGATTGGTATTTGCTATCGATCAACTATCTGTCCTTAAAAAAGTGCATCGAATGTCGCAAAGCAGATCAAAATCGGACAACGCTTCGATAAATATTGTAATTTATAAACTAAGTAAATAGTTTTTTTTTAAATAGATCTCGATTTTTGAACTTAAAGAGCTGAAAACGTATTAAGAATATATTTTTAAACTTGGAAAGCTTGAAAAAGCACAAAAATTTATCTTTTGTGCTTAAAGTCGAAAAGTTAGTGCTAGATATACTTTTAAAAATTTGCGCTAGAAGGTAGCAAAAAGTTACAGTAATCACCTATAAGGTAAATCGTGTTAAAATTTTTGAGCGCGAAAAGCTTAAAGATAAGAATTTGTGTTTTGAGACAACTAAATTTTTGAACTCGAGGAGTTCAAAAACACATCGACTAATATCGTACCAGGAAATTTTAAGGACAGTCTGCAGGGTTAACCACTTTTCAGATTTTCGAAAAAGGACAGAGAGAACTAACAATGTAATTGGCTCGCTGTCGCCTTCGAACATACATTCATGAGATTGTTGTCTATGGATCATAACAACAAATTCATCTTCCTTCTTCTATCAAAATGTCGTAATAAAAAAAGGTTCCTGGTCGTCTTTTATCAATATTATTTTAAAAGCTACACTTTTGACCACTGATGCAATACTGCCCTCTTTAACTGTATATTTTTGGCAATTTTTTTTTTTTGCACTGATGAACAAGAGTCTCTTTCTATTCTGAGATTAGTTCAAGAGGAATCAAGCTACAACAAAGTTTCTTAACTTGTAGTTTGTTGATGTATATTTTTTTATTCGCCTCATATTAAATAATCGTATCTCCTCAAAGATGAAAATTCGATTGCCTGATTGGCGCAGTCGGTAGTGATCCTACTCACTGCGCTGGGGGCGTGGATTCGATTCCTGCACAAGACAAACATTTATTTATTCGATTACAAATAATTTTTGTCTTTAGTCTGGGTGTTTCTATCTATTATATGTATATATTTACAAAAAAAAAGTATATATGTATCATATCAACTATCTAATAGCCATAGTAGTACTAAGCTTCGTTGCTTAATTTGGAACCAGGTATGTATGTATCTATGGCCGAAGATATTATTTTGGTTATCTTCAATTAGCCTCTTAAGAGCTGCCATATTTTCTTCAGTGCTCGCAGTGGGGGGCCGACCAGAGACTTTTAATACAGTAGGTAGTTTACACCAGACATTTATTAACATTATTGTCTCCTCGTCACAGTTGTCAAATCGGAACTTGGCTATTCAACGGCGACCACTCGTCACTCAACTTCGACAAGAATGAAAAGATATAAATCATATTATAGGCATAAACATTTGTATTTTATTGTAGATATTATCTTCAAAGAAATACCGACTTATGTCTCAAGATACTGGAAGAGATAAAAATATAAATCGTTTTAAACGAAATCGAAAGCGTTTTAACTTGCTTTCCGTAAGTGCTTACGCGTGCGTTTTTGGAGCAAAGATCCTTAACGCCATTTGCGAGAGGTGTTATTTGATCGGAATCGTCACGTAAGACAACAGCGTTGTGCCCCCATTCGATTCTCAGGAACTCCCACTTTCTGTCTCTTTCTTACTATGCTAGTTAATTACGCAAGTGCTGCCAGACAGGGGACTCGACGGGGCATTAACGCGTTTTTCAACATTTTGGCAAGAAATATTTATCTGTTATTATGGCACAATCAATAATAATGTGTGAATTTTTTTTATGATTGTTTTTCGATTCTGGAGATGAAGTTTCCATTATTAAGCTTTGAAAAAACTCATTTTACATTTATGAAAGTGACATCTACTAAATATAGATTTCAAAAATTACATAATTATGCAGATTGACAAATTTAACATAGTCTTTAATAAAGAAAACAGATGGCGTTATTTCGTACTTTTTTTGTTTTGTACTTGTTTTATGTAATTTACAATTCACTGTGTTATATGCGTAATTTTTAATAAATGAATATTTTTCTTAACATGTTAAGTGATACTTTTTGATTTACTTCCTTAGTATATGCATAGCATTAAAAAAAATAATAAAATATTAAATAGAGAGAGAGAGAGAGAGAAAGTCGCATGATAGAGTGGGTATAACGCTTTTTTCCTTGTGTGTTTATGTAAAGTAAACGAAGTTCGGGCTCATTGTTTGATAATGTATAAGTAATTTTACTTGTTACTATGGATCAATAATTGGACACTATGAATATGTGGGTTGGTTCTTAATGATTTAAGCATTCGATCTTCACAACGCTCTCTAAGCGTCCGATTCGAATGATTTCTATAGTATTCGTTTGAATTTGCAAATCCATTAGCTGACAATGGGCTTTGACAGGCAGTGTTTACAAGACGGTACAAAAACCCTACGGACGTACGTTTAGCGACGTGTCTCAAACGAGAGGTGTTCCGTTTGAAAGCTTCTGGTAAAAAAAAGAAGTACTAGCTAAAAAACAGAATAACTCCTGTAGAGAAGTCGTATTCGACCGAAAAAAATCCCATCACTATGAACAAATCTATCAAGTACATCCAATAACTGACCCCTTGCTGCTTCTGTGTGTCTGTTTTTCAGTTTAAATAAGAACGATGTTCTTAGACAACAATATCGATATGTTGACAGTGTCTAAAGGCCGGTTGCATTATCTTTGTCTGGAAACTAATCAGCCAGTCCAAAAACTCACGGACACCTGGCTCATGATCGTGAAACTTTAAGGAGTAATCTATGAAAAATTAGATTTTTTAATTTGCATCTATTAAATTGTTCGTATGAAAGTCCACAAAATCAATTTTCTTCCCGATTTTGCCACCTACTGGACACGTAGACAATTTCTAGCAAAATCTTCGACTAGCTTACGATAAGGATTCAAGCTAAGTACTATAACGTATCGATTAATAATAGATACCGACACAAATTGGAATCTACAACTTGATGCAGCACCATATGAATCAAATGTTTCGATAGTTAAGTAAACCACGGTTTGTCGTCGAGACGATCCGCCAGCGATCTCGGCGGTCGTGACGGCATTAAGCAGCCGGCGAGCGTGAGACACGTCCACGCTACACATTCTCTGTTCCGAATCGGCCGGTAGGTGGCGCAACACACGCACCGTTTTAACAGCTAAAACACGAACAGCGACATTTACTTTGTCTAGACATCCAAAATAATAGTCTAGATTTCACACTATGATTGTCTATCTAGATTAGGTGTCTATGGAAGACGGTGACCGCATGCTCGTTTGCCTCTTGAAATGCTATAAAAAAATTGAAAAGCGTAATAATGGATGGAAAAGGACAGACGGAGATTAGAATTAAAAAAATCGCCAAGTGCTAGTCAGACTCACGCACCAAGGTTCCGTACTACAACACAATATGTTTGTATTAAATACTTAAACTGAATTATTTTCATTCATTCATTTTAAAGTTTTTAGTACAAGCTCCACTTACGCTTGGCCGATTTTTAACCGACTTCAAAAAATAAGGAAGTCTTATGTTCATCTTTATGTATTTGTTTATGTGTGTTCAGCATTGTGAACACACTAAGTCAATTGTGAATCGATATATTTTTTTGTTTGAAAGGGTATACTTCCGAGGTGGTACCATAGACACCAAGTCAAGATCTTATGATGGAATCACAGGGAAATTGAGGAATACTATCAAAAATTATGGGCATTTATAGTGTGCTTGAGCTCTTCTTTTTAATTATTCAAATTTTCTAGTCTAGTAATTGTCATCTCATGCTCCTGAGCCGATGTCGGAAGTAACAACACACCTTAATGTTTAGAAGAACGCTTAACGCTTACAATATTGCGATTTGTTGCCAAAAACTACTTCAATGGCTATTAGCAAAACCTAGTAAACATAGAATTGAAATTAATTACTTATTAAAATTCCTACATATTTCCTTTTATTTACATAATTCCAACGTGATGATCATAGCAGGAACACATCAGAACTCTCAGCGATAACAGTAGAAACAGAGTGAACTAATTTAATGTGGAAGTTAATAAAAATGTAATCTGTATGAATGGTAGAACTTTTACATTATAAAGATTAACTTATATAATCTGAACAATAGTAATTTGGTAGTTGCATTCCAACTAGGAATGTAAAGACCCTGGAATGATTACAAGCGAACAATAAATTCGGGATCGGAATAACTACTTTTCCACCTGCTCCGTACAAAAATAAAGCAGAAACCTGGTTAATTTTATTAACCATGATTTAATCCACACGCAAAGTAGATTAATGCATTATAAAGTTATAACTATTCGATAACTAAAAAAGTGTAATAAAATAGATTTTTCAAAAAAAAATAAAGTCCGCCTTCAAAAACCTAATTAAATAATTGTGTAAACAGACTCCAATAACAACTAATTAGTTGTTTTGGAGTCGGTTCCAACTAATAGCTAAAGGACATTTATTGTATCAACACGAATACGAAACGTTAAATATTAAGTCAAAAAAGAAATCTTCTTCTTCTAACGAGACTCAACTTTCTCTTAGCAACAATTACTTAAATAGCTTTTTGAAGGTGGTTTTTATTTGATTAATTTATTTGTATTTAGTTATTTTTTCAAGTGTGCACTACGATCACGCCAAGTTTCACACTTAAAATAAACACACAAAAATAAAATAACAAATTGGTTTGCACTAAGTACGCACTCACGTACTTAGGGAGTATTAGTCTATACTTAACATTGAAACTAACCGAAACGAAGTAAACTATATATTAGATATTTCTACGCTCTATAAGTAAACACTATTTCCCGTATATTATTTTAAAATTTTAGGTGCAGTAGTTTCGGACAAAAGGAAGAAATGGTAATTTTTATCTATTTTTTAAATAACTTCACAACTATTTACTTTTAAATTAAAATATGTGTATATATTCGGGAATCACATGATTACGGGAATCACACGAATTTATCTTTTTTATACATCTATGGTCACATGGTATCTACAGTTTGCAAAACTTTTAATATTATTTCCAAATTTGCCCATAAATGACCATCATATTTATAATTTATTTATATACGTTACACGTCTGTGTTTAAATCGCAAGCAACATATATATTATTGACCGATGAAGTCCATAAATGGACGTAATCGATCCAATAGATTCAGAGAAAATTGGTAGTGCGAGAGAAAAGTCAAAGTGACAGACAGACAGATACCCGATTTATTCTATAATGTCTCCATTTATTTAGGTACGGAACCCTAAAATCGTGTCCGTCTTAGATCGACGTTCCCGATTGGAACACACAATAAAAATTAAATTGAAATCGAGAGCAGTCAGACTTAGGGTTGAAAAGAGATAACTAACTCCATATGAAAGATAAAGGAATTCGTTATGTGCCCAAGAGAGCGGAGCCGTTGACGAAAGTTAGTACCGGAGTGAACTCATTGTCTAACCAGTACGATTACTGTCGTATTATGAACTTATTCTTGAACACTGTAGTGATATGGGAAGATTTTTTTTTTTGCAAATATGTACCATTACAAACCTGTAGCGTACATTTTAAACACATAATGACCGGGAGAAATACGAAAAACGCAGATTTTAGTGCTTGCCATCCAAAGATACGTCCTTAACTTGAAGAAAAACAACGCAATTCTATTCGACTCTTAGACTTTTTTGGCATAAGATAATTCATAACAATGAAACTCATAGACAACAAAAACGATTTTGACATTACATTATAGTAAATACATTACGGTCAAAACTTCGTGACAGCTGTGAATATCGTGCGTTTGGCTGCGCAATAATAGTATTCTTAAAATATTAGAGAAGTTTTATTCGGCTGCAGCTGCGGTTTAGACTCGTCGCTGACTTCAATCTGTTTGCCTTTATATTCGGAGCGTGTTATAGCTAATCAATAAAACAAGCAGATTGACCACCTGCTCATAAGACTTACCAGAGGCCGTAAATGGAAGGTATTGTGAGCGCCATCAAGGTGGCGAGCACCCCCACTATCAGAATGGACACGCGCATCACCCAGATTATCTCCATCTCTGAAGCATTCTGCCTGAAGATCAGCTTATACACATTCCTGCGGACAGACGCTTAGTGAATAAAACCAGGGGTCTGAACACTAAACGTTTAGCTCATTCAATAATTTATCGAAAATTAATAAAGTTATCTAAAAAACCTTTAAAATATCTTCTATATGATAACAATATTGCAGCATCAAAATGAAATAAATCTAAACCTGGCAAACATAGAAGATGCACTGAGTACGCTGGAATCGGCGGAGGACATGACGGCAGCTGAAACTGCGCCCAGGCCGAAAAACGACACGAAGTCGGGGGTCAGATGCTGCAGCACCAGCGGCAGGATCATGGAGGTCTGGTCCGAAGTCAGCTCGCCCGTATCCGTCAGGTCGCCGGTGAAATCGGTCTCGTTCCAGGCTGTACACCAAGATTCTACATTGAACACCCACAAACTCCAATACCAAAGTAAGCCACCAAAAACGTAAATATGATAAAGGAACCAATATACACAGAAAGAACATACAGATTTGCCGGTTTCACCAGTAATAATAAATAAATAAATAAGCCTTTATTGCTGATATTACACTTATTAGTATAACAATATTATTAAATCTAAAGTTAAACATAATGAGGTAAGAGAATAATTATTTTAAACTAATTCCTATTCTCGGCATTCGGTTTTTTCTCCTCTCTTCACAGCTTGTCTTTCGACAAAGGCCTCCTCTAAGGCTTTCCATTCGTTTCTCTGTTTTGCTGTACGTAACCATAATGGGCCCGCTACCTTCTTAAAATCGTCCTCCCATCGTTTCGTTTGTCTTCCCTTGCTTCTATTACTTCCCCTGGGATACCATTCGGTGATTAATTTGGTCCACGTGAGTATAATTATGTTTTATCAAGAGACCAACTCCATATTGCTCTGGTGTTTCTCCTTTATAATATAACATATGGTTTCCGTAGTCTTCTATTCCTTCTCCTTGTCTTCTCATTTCGCTTCTTCCTACGATATCCCATTTAATTTCGTTGATTTCTGTTTCTAGTTCTATGAGTTTTTCTGCAGTTCTCAGTGATCGTGTATTGATTAATGGTATGTGTATATCGCATTTGGTTTTGTCATTACTTTGGTTATTTGCACTTAGAGGGTATTGGTCATTTTCCCCCACGATGACCAGTCGGCTTGGGGGAGGTTTGCGATTTTCTGTTATTTTTAATTTGGTTTCTGTGTTTTGTTGTGTTTTCCGTTTGCCGAGAGTTAGTTGCTATTGTTGTTTATTTGAAGAAATGTTAGACAGAGAGTTCGATCTATTTCGCATTAAATCAAATGCGTTCGTTCTATTGACCTTGAAAGGGCATAGAGGTTTGCTGGTTTTTAAGTTGCAAGTCCGAAGAATGCGGCGAAGAAGAGGTCTCTCGTTTTCGCTTTTCTTTAATAGATTCGTTTTCCTTCACTACCAGCTTATCATACTTCAGAAAAACTATTTTCCCTTTTTTCCTTTCTTCTTTCAGCTTTTCTTGCAGTGCTTTCCTTTTGGCTAGTACTTCCTTTGGAAAGTCTTCTGTGACATAGATCTTTTTTCAAACCTTTCTTAGTTTTCATGATCTCACTCTTTTTCCACCCATTTACAAATGAACATAAGACAGGTCTCGGTTTATTTCGTTCTTTATTTGTATTTCCTATTCTATGTATTTTGTTTATTCCATATTCATCTATATCAATGTTAACATCGCTTTTGAAAATTCTCTTTATAATATGTATTAAATCCAATGTTGATTTTTCCAATTCCTCTACGCCAAATATAATAATATTATTATTCCTTTTCTCTCTTTTTAAGTATTCTATCTCCTTCTGTTGATATTCTACCTTTAATTTTAAGCTTTTGTTTTCCTCTATAATCGGAACCAATTTTTCATCCATTCTAGACATTATATTGTTTGTAATAGATTCATTGAGTTTCATAGATTGTTGTTGCATTTCTAATTTCATTTTATCAAACAAAAGTTGAAATTGTGTCTCCATTTTATATATTTATTTTATTTATTTATTTTTTTTTTTATATATGTTTGCTTGAACGAAACGTAATGGTAGAGTCTGGTAGAATCTATTTCTACACTTGCAACACTAGCAAACGGCAGTCGTCAGCTGTCACAATGATTTTGTCACGACTGTCAAATTAATTATGTGTTGAAATGAAATCACGTACCTATAATCTACCCTCGAAGCGATGTTGGTTTGATACAATTTCTTCCGATCTGTGTAGTAATCTGCAAGTTTCGTCTTCGGCTATTATCTGTAACACTTTGGCGTCTTCTTTTTGGTGTTGTACGGTATTGTTCTGAATTGTTTAGTGCGTAAAACTAATTTTCTGCGACTTTATTTGGACGATGATGTTAACACTTCGGCGCCCGGAAACGGAATCGTTTTCACCAGTAAAAACATCTAAATACATTTTAATTCCTTAATTAATTTCTTAAATTGGGTGTGTTAAAGAAGTTCGTATAACTTAGCCTAAATATGTGAACAAATGTTTTCCAATTTTTTTCTAAAAGACCATTATATCCCTTGCTACTAAACATGTTATTACTTACCAATTATTTCTTACAGTGTCTATTAGTGGTTAGTTTAAAATAATAGAAGTTATAAGCTAAACCTTTTGCTCTACGATGCATTTCTTTTTTTATGCCATGGTAAAATAACTATTGTAGCAACATTTTTAGTTACAAATAGTAGTTGCACATAATATTTCCCTATGGATATATTCGTATCATATACGTCTTTTGTACCGAAGTTGGCCCCTTTATTTCTCATTTACGTTTTTGATGTAGTACAAGAAATTTTTGCAAAGATATTTTCTCTTATAATAGACGTAAGTGGCATATGAAATTAATATTTTTATAAGTACATTAAAATATTAAGTGCTTTTAATGCACGCATTACCTTGATTTTTGACGACTTATTCGATTTATGACAGTATCATAAGCTGCTTGACCATACTAATCGGTCGCCAATAATGGTCGAAGACTGCTTCTTAAAGTATGTTACCATATAATTAATTTAATTAGTCCCTTAATCTAATTTCGAAGTACGAATAAAACCCTGGCAGACCCTTTACACAGATCACTTTAACCCTAAAGTAGATCTCCCTGTGCCGTAATAATAACTCGTAGATATTAAAATTATATATATACAAATATTTAATTTCTATCTTGATCACCAACTATATCCATGGCATCCCCATCACAATAGACAAACACTCCTACTCATAAAACAATTGTATGTAAACGGCAACATCGATAACCTGCGATCTTACTATTCGCGTCCATAGTATAATTGATACTTCATCCATTCCAAAAAAAAAGTATTACATGAAAATATTTTGAAATATTTTGTGGCCTGTTTTTGCCCTTCCTGGCCCCTCCCCAATTACAAGTTTAACAATATAATAATTCCACGTAGAAAAAATTGTTCCTCTGGGATCTATATTTCTTGAAAATTAGATAAATTTAAGTAAATTAAAGTAATAGTTAACTATTACTTTGATTTACTTAAATTTATCTACGTCTTACCATTCAACCACATGCAATAAAACTATTTAAAAGCGACTTCACAAACGATTACAGCTCTCTAATTTCACCCGATTGTATTAAATTTCTTTATAGTTTGTATTTTATAGAAAGTAAGAGGCACTCATTCATTACGTCAGTTACTTTTTTAAAGGCTCTCTTCGTTTTTTATGAAATTTATTGAGATATTGATCGATCCCCTTGGCAAGGTTAGATAAAATGTAAATGAACCCTCTCACGTTAATTTTCCCCCACACTTTTTAACATTTAAATTTGTCCCAATTGTTCATGTTGCTGAACATGTTCCATATACACGATAGTACAAACTTTTATAATGGCATATTCTCTTAACTTCAAAATTGACGCAAGATTTTCCACCGCCCCTGAAATGAGATTTTTATTCAGACCCCATTTTGATTTCACGTAATCGGATAACCCCCAAAGTATGACTGATATTATTTTCGTTTTTTCAGATTACTTTTATAAATTGAAGCACAACAGTCATCACTCCTAAAAGCAAAGCGCTCACCCGTAGCTTTGGCGATGGCGCCGATGAGCACGGGTGGGATGGCCATGAAGATGCACCCGATGGCGGCCACGTACGACAGCAACTGCGCCCGTCCAGCCGTTTTACTGCTCAGCACCCGTTGGAAATACACCTGGAGTGGGACCAACGTGTTATTTCACTACCTCTATGTTACGACGCAACACCTCAACAAACCAATTCAGTAATATTAAAATAAAATGCCAAAATTAGAGTTTCTCCCTCTCAGAGTGAGAAGGGTTGCGTCGCGCGCTCTCGGTATACGCAACTTTGACGTCATAACGATATCGATCAAGACGTTTAAAGTTTACAGAATTGATCCGCAAGAGGGACGCAAACCCTCACCTGCCACGGTATACCGCCGAACACCAGCAGCAGGCCGTAGTCGATGTAGAACCAGTAGTACTCGGACTTCACTTCGCCTATCCAGTCCACATCCATCGACGACAACGGCTTGACGTGGGGGTTGGCCCAGGCGAACGGTATGCACATCCAGAGACCGATGAAGATGCAGAACAGCTGGATGACGTCGGTGTACGCGACCGCATACAGCCCACCGAAGAGCGTGTAGAACACGGCCACGCACGCGCTGAAGATGACCGAGCTGCGGTGGTCCATGTCGATTATCACAGCCAGCGTCGCGCCTACAACAAGCGTCGTGCTTGGCGTGAAAACAGAATTAAAAATTCTACGTATGAAACGTAGCTCGTGTAACAGTGTTGTCTGCAGCTTCTATCACCTCTATTAGGCCATCTCTCAGTTAGTTATTAAAAGGTAAATCGAGGTATCACTTCGACTTTCAATGGATAGGAAGGACATTTTCAAGGTATAATAAAGTAGAGCACATAGAGCCGGGGGGCCCTTCGCCGCACACGACTTTGACCTTTGGGTATAGTTTGAGTAAGAGTTTGAGACCCTATTACAGTCTCAAATAATACGTGAACCAAAATTAAATGTAATGAATTACGTGCAAATTATACGACAATGAGAGTATTTTGCCAGTCCCATCAAACGGGGGCGGCAGGCCTGTGCCCCGGATGCCCTTATGGACAATACTGAACTGCGCCCAGTCGGCCTTGACGACACACGAGGAAAAACAAGGCAAGGTATTTAGTCCTTAAGAAAAACTTGACGTGCAGACCTTATAACACATTTAATCATGTTTATTTAATCACCTATAAACCGATTCCGAACAGAAGTTGATTATATACAGATCGCATCATTCAACGTGGCTTTGTAAAATTCAAGATGGCGACGCGCATTAACTGACGGCAGCTACAGTTTCTCGAATATACCAATTCAGCCTTATATTTCGTTCAATTATTCACGAGTTACTATCGACTGAGCAATAAGGGCTCTATGTTAATCGATTAATGCCTATGTTCAATGCCCATTATAAATATGTGCTCATAATATACGTAACCTATTTAGAAAATTAATGACTTTAAATGGACGTAACGAAGCAGCTGAAACAAATAACCTTTCGTTTGAGAATATTCGGCTCTCAAAAAAGATAGTAATGCTTTAACTGCAAAGAATTACATGAAAAAACGTACCGATTACAACGTACCAAGTAAACTATTAAGCGCGAATCCCTTGGTGAATTCTAATAAAATTAAGTTAGAAATATCAGCGTTTTTACTTGAAAATGTGACAGAGTAAAATTAATTTATTGCGATGTATGATGTCATCTAATTTTGATAAATGTTTACTACGCATTTGTTCAACGCATTTATTATTTAATTTATTATGCAAATAGTTATAGGTTACTTCAACAAAGATAATTTGAACCACCAAAAAAACATCCTGGTTGGTCAAGCAGATGTGAAAGGTATAGATATAAATATCTTTAATATATAATATTAAGCGCATTCATATACATAAATTAATGATAAGCGCACTGTTACATAACCTCCCATCGCAGCAGGGAGTCTTCTCTTGCAACAAAGTCGTACCTTCCGCTAGCCCAGCGCGGTTAAAACACCACGTCTTTGAACCGTCTCCGACGTGCGAATTCGTTACGATTTCTACGTTTGTAGTCATAATAAGTGACAATTTATATATCCAATTTACACATGAGTTAAAAACCACTGCGGTGAGTACAATTGTAACAGAGCTGGGGCCAGCGTCTCATGTTACTAAACCATAAACATTTAGTGATGACCTAGTAGCAATTTCAAAAATTACAGTAATGTATTTTTTTTTAATATGTTTATCCTTTGCTGGATTGTATTGAAGGACAGAATTAGAGGTATGGTTACAGGTTCGAGGTCATTTTGAAGCCTTACTTCCCCGCTCAACATTAATCAGAGTGTGATATGACGATGACCATCCAGAAAATCCAGGAGGTCCAGACAGCTATAGATACTTAACTTAAAAGATCGCTCATTCGACACGGAGGTCATATAGAGCTATTAGTGTTACGATTTGCATAGATTTTGATATCACTTTCGTTGTGGTGAACGTCTACAGTGATGATCAATTTGATATCTATAGTGACTTTTTTTATATAACATTTTCGAGGGACAAACGAGCTTGCAAGCCACCAGAGCAGCTCGCTGCCGCTTATGGACCCTCGCAACCCTAGAACAGTCACCAGTACGTGACTCTGCCTCTTGATTAATGATAAGAAGAGGGAATGAGCCACCGCAACTCTAACTTACTGGACGAAATGCAGAAACAGAAGCTGTTACTTCACGTCTGTGTTCTATGAGAGTGTGGTGGTCTCATAGATCGAACCAATCCATTTTTGGTCTGCAGCTGGTTCACAGCACGACTCTACTACTCTAAAACGACCTGGACCTCAATCATTTACCTTCTGCGTGACCATCATCAGGTAACATCCCGATCAATCCTGAGCCGAGAACCACGTCGTCAAAGTTACCTCGAATCTATGAAAATATAGAAGATTTTAAGACGTGTCTATAATTTAGTCCAGCGGTGTATTTCCATTGTCCAAGAAGAAACCTGGCCATTCTGAAGTAATATTGGCACATAAAGACAGTTCAGTGGCTCACCAAAAATCGTCTTTATATGAGTCTGTCGCTATCATGTCATATGCTCGTGTGATAACACCTCTAATTTATTTGACGTCTTACCATTTTATTGTTGTTTATATTAAATGTTTTTTTCAATAATTGATTATATGTTAATGGTCCCTGTCATAAAACGTTTTTAAACAATTCATATCAGGTGACTAAATATAATAAGGGCTCAACATGGAAGTTGTGATCCAAGACATATAATTGAAAACGTTATAATTGAATAATAATTGATCAAAAATTGTGTTTTACTCCATATAATACTACGGACACACTCCATAAGTATGCAATACGTACTAATAATAGCAACTTATTCCTTGTACTTTTGATCGGAATCATTCAATATGCTAATTTTCGACTATCATTCAATTTATTTTCCTAAATAATTTATGAATGATTTATTAACTGATCGTCAGGAATATACATTTATATCGACGTATGCGCATTTACCGCTTTACGGTCACGTGCGCGTTACTTACTAGAAAACTAGAATAAATTGTTGATCTAGTTATAAATTCATTTTATTACTCATTGTAACCTGCAAGAAACCAAACAAACATTATCGAACCCTAGCGAATTCAATCGTAATAGTGTAACTGATTAAATAAATCACTAAATTATGGCATATCATCGCATTATTAACTAGGAGTACTACTAGGGCCTCAATTAGATCGGGAAACACCGCAATTATTCATTATACAGTTATAATAGTGTTCCTAAACGACATTTATGATAGTTTAGAAGAGTGATGATAAACTTTTATTCTTGTCTATAATCATTGTTCGTCATCGCGTTTTTATTTACTTCTTTTTCTGAAATATTTTATTTTTCCTTAAATTATTGTTGTAAATGTATTGACAACATTTTGCGTTTCTTACTACGCCGAAATATTAATTTCGTGAGTGCAATTTATTTGAACCGCAGTCAATATAAGCTTTGAACGGAGTCCTGAAAAAAATTCGGGCTTCTGACCACCAAGGACAAAAAGAATGAGAATGTCCAATCAATATAAAATTGAATTATAAATACTTCTGTTAATAAAAAAAAACTAATAATCAATCAAGCTCTCATGTCAATCTTTATATATTAACACAAACTATTGGGGTATTAATTTGATTACCTTGATATGAAGGCAAACCCGCCGCAAGTGTTAACTTGCGGCAGGCCTGCCTTCATGTCGCTCAAAGAACATATTTTCCAAATTTCATGTTCCTATTTTCAACGACTTAGGCCATGCGTTTTATGTCAGTCACTATCACGAAACTTTTTTATAAGAACCTATTAATGATCATAACTCTATCTTATGATTTATGGGCCTACAATAGTTGAAATACGATATAAACGGCATGAGAGAGGGCTCCGAGTGTCAGGCATACGTGAGGTCTATCGTGGTGTTCCCTAAAGTTTCGATGAAACTCGGCCGTACTCGAGACCTTGTTCTTCTTTCGGATAGAGCGAAATCCAAGACTTTTCCTTGTTTAGCGGTACCATGTTGAAATCTTACATGAACGGTATCAGAGCTTCGCTATGAGGTCCTAACACTCGGGCTAACCAAGGAATTGAAACTATTAGTACAAATATCAGTCATGTCACGCTTGAACAATAGCGATGGCCTTTTCAGTTAGGCGCGGATCACATCCAAATGTTGTCCCCAAAGAACTCACCAATGTCATGATAAATGTGCTGTACTATTATCTTTTTTAATTTATCGGCCATTTTACGGATCGTATTTCGCCTTTTGTCGCTTACTGCCATCGACAACACCCCCATATTCGTTACCATTGGCCAGTAGGGTATTAAAAACAACATTTAGATTCACCCCTTTTCGTATATGCAAACGCATAATTGTGCATTTGAATAAAATTCTTGTAGCAAATGTTCCTGAGAAACGAAACATAATTTATTTATCAATTCGATCGAATTTGGCATATATTCGCTTACAAGTCTGTTTCGAATCTTTTTGCAACCAAAGAAGAATAGATGCGTGCGGAATCCTTCTGTATTAGAATTCAATTTTTTTTAAATAATCTATTGCACAATACCTGATGTAACCCTGACAAAACGAATTACATTGCTGCTTGCTGCATAACATATTCATAAGAGTGTCAATTAGTTTATAAAAGAAAATGCAATATGACACTGGATCTTCGTTAACAAGATGACATCGCATATTCTCCTCAGCTATTGCACATTTTCCACATCTCTAAAATTATCGCTAAGCTTACACAGCTTAGCCAACCAGATCGGCCACCTAATTTCACTGGCGCTTAGAGTTAAGAAGACCGTCCGTTTACACAACTGTCGCATCATTGTGAATAAATCTCGCTTCCTGTCAGACGAGTATTGCACCAAGTTTGGAATGGATTTCAGGAACGGGAGACTTTTTTAAACACATTCATTAGAAACTGTTTGTCTCGCAACATCGCCCTTGTAATATTTTGCGTGCAAAGAGCTCAACATGTGTTATGCATGCCCTCAACTACTAGTAACCGAAAGATTTTTATCGTCATATAGAGAATATGCTGCGGTATGACCCCGCGCCCATCGCTTCTGCATATCTCGCTAGTTGCCATCGTGTAAAGCGTAACCACACTTCCGGATTAAATCGTCCATCGACTCCATAATATATAGTTGGGAACTTATAACTCTTCGGCTTGCACGTCGTAGATGAAATTCAGCGAAGTGCTGCGTTGACTCAGTGCTATATCCAAACATTTATCCTCGTACCAGATTATGGTATGCTGTCTGGCAACTACACACACTGATTCCAAATATGGCGCACTCTTTACGCACCCGCTCTCGCTCTTTTCATCTTTGATATTGGATTCGGGCCACCAAAACCATTATTGAAATGCCCACTGGGACGACGAGGAAGACGTTCATCGAATTCAGATTATTGGATATATTGATATTGGATTCAGAATATCAGTTGTTGGATGGATTAATACAGTTAAATGCTCTATCGTTTTCGTTTCCAATTAACGTATTCTGGCCTTCACCTAATTGAGCGAAATCCTCAATTTCTCAAATTATGTTAACAAAGCACGAAGATGGGGAAATCCATAAATATTATTTTTGTCCGCATTTTCGATTTTACAAAGGAAACTGAAATACTGGTAATGTGATTATTGTACATTTTTGGATTCGAATCGAAACGTAACATCAATTTCATTTAACTCTATGTCTTATTTTAAGCCAAAGAACCGATAGCGCCGGCAATGAAAAGTTGAGATAATAAAAGAAACCTATCGCTATATAAACAAATATTCAGTTATCCTTGAGAAACTTCGGATCACTTTGTAATAATAATGATCATACAGAAATACATTTAGGTAATTTTTGACAATTCTAACAGCTGTAAAAAGGTAAATAAGCCTATTTTGTTTTAATCGATTTACCTAATATTGCTGAATACGAAGCAAGGCCATGCCGCACGCGCAGTGTACGCAGAAAATATGTGTGTTCATAAAGCGTTTTATCTTTCGCACGTCCAACTCATCAGAAAAGTCTAGGCTGGGACTAACCCCAGGAGGAGAACGGCGAAGAAGGTCGTGACCTTCGAGCGTGTCCTCAGGCTCTATGTAGACGTTGTTTGTCGATGTCGAATAGAATGGTCCTCTGCATGCACGCTTACTAACTTACATGTTTAGAATTCTATTAGCGACTTTTTTCCATATATTTTGGTGTTGATTTGCATAACAAGACTAAAGCCTGACTTTGGTTTTTTTGTTTCACGTACAGTACGTGGATTAGATATCTTTACACATAAAATTCAAAACTGTCTGTCCATTTAAGTCTACCCACGTGAGAACCACTTATTTGATTTACATGTTTTTTTTTTTTAATTCGATAATTATTTGGCCAGATTATAGGATATATTTTGTCATATAAAGTAACTTACAAAATATGAGCAGAGGCAACAATGGTTAATCAAGTCAGAAAAAAGACGGTTGGGACGTTTAAATGAATTGCGCTAAGTAAACCATATGAGATATGTCAAAGTAATGTACCTACTACACAGTTTTAGACCTTAACAAGACCTATAGAAAAATAAAGACCTAAAGTACGTACGTCACGTACGTCTCTATTCTAAAAATGTCCCACAATAAACAACACAATAAACTCTAAAATAACATAAAGCGATCATCGGCGTGCAACCGATATTATAATAAGCATACAATCGACATGTTTATAAAGTTAATAATTAAGTATTTCTCATCAAAATCGATGACAACATTCGACAATTTTGAAAAAAAAATCATCTAAAAGTTTATGGCCTCGATTCCCGTAAAAGTACAATATAGTTGTTAATAAGTTCTACATTTCCCACCACCAGCGCGGCACCACTTTGGATTCCTACAAATTAAATTATGACATTGAAATGTTTCAAGTGAATAACATCAAATATAAGCCATTGAAAGATAAGTTGATTGTATCTAATGCAATATATTATATTTAGGTTGATTTTTAAAGGAAAATATATATAAAACTCTACATAACTATGTGATCCGTTAAATGAAAGAATGTTAAATTTCATTTCTTCGGAATGATTACGCGGCTATTTCTCAAGATATCATAGATATAGGTATTTTTTTTCCTCGTTATTTTCTACGTTGTCATTATTATCTTGAGCATATCAAGTGGAAACATGCATATGATAGATTTCATTGTTGAATGAATATATTCGTATTGCAAAAAGAAAGAGAAAATAAATACGTACTTAATAAATCTTAGCATTAGTACTAATCTACAGGTACTTTATGAAGTATATTGTTGCGGTCGAGAGAAATGAACAATAGTAATCTTCATACTTTTATTAGTATGCATATTCTTAGTTTTTCGCATGTACCTACTAAAAATGTTATGCAAAAATTGAAAGTTTGAATAGATTTCATGTCATTTAATGACGTATTTCAGGTATTATGTATAGTAGATATTTATGAATTTTGAAATGTGAAAATTCTTATTGATATCACATGTAATTATATGTTTGAACGTCAAAGCCAGCGTGTGCCTCCGTCTATAGATACTCGTACATTGCCGAAGATTTAAAAATATTCAAAAGGTTATTGACTAAATGTACCGCCGATGTAACAACAACCTGTGTATATTTTAAACCACTCACACAAACCATCGACCCATTAGAACGGTAGGTACCTATCATTCATTATTGACATGACGTCCGCGACAGTAACAAATTGAAGTGATATTAGTGGGGACGTAATTTGACTTATGTTGACTGTACCAAATGAGGGGGCAAAGTCGTTTGAACGTCTAACTACGACGCAACATTATCATAATTATGTTATTCGTCTTCAAATGTATCGCCGTTCGAATATATCAAAGCGCATTTTATCGTACACTACGCTATATAATACATTCGAAGAAAAGCCTTCATTCCTTTTCGTAGAAATAATTGCAGCAAAAGAGTTGTCTTTACATAAAATTATTTAATATTTCACCAAATCTAAGACGCATATTGTTGTAATAGTGTTTAATTAATAGTTACTAAATTAAATTATTATTATAATGTGTGCCCGCCTTCCATAGACATAACGGACGTGTACCGCGGAATAGACCGGATCTCTCGACCTTCTAAATATGCATTGAACTGTGCTTGATACGTTTGAAGATTAAACCATGCAATTAATTTATAAATATATTAAAGACACTTATAAACAGGTAAATGTATCCCTAATGTAAATAAATTTAACAGTACAATAATTAATATTGTCAATCGAAGGAATTGTGTGTTTGACTTAATGTTGTCATTACTAGTAATGATTTTATAATAACTCATAATGATATAGCATATTTTCAATAACATTTACTTGCACGTAAGAACTGCGTCACGATTCTTAGCATATTCGACATAAGTTAATATTTTCTACACCTATAGAATATTTTTGACTTATATAAGAATTTTAGTATCTTTGGAACAACAGGCTTTCAATAAAGTAAATGATATCGTAGTAATACAAAATCCTTACATCTAAGTTTTTGAAGTTTAATGTGGAATATTTACATATTAAAGGAGACGTTTCATTCTGGACTAGGTCTACATACATCATCAGAACATAGAGAAATGTAAAATAATTTCTGGAAAAATATGCAAAATTGTATTTATTTAGGACCATCATTGTAAAAAAAAATACTTCTAATTACAATTTACCAAAATTTCTCAATTACTAAAAACATCGCTTTGACATATAATAACAGTTGCTAAAGATCAATGCTTAGAGTAAGGTTAGAGTAGAGACCGCCAAAATTTTTGAAACTGTCATCCATATTTATGTTTCTTATTAGAACCTGTACAACACTATTTGAAAAAAAAAGACAAATGTAGTTTGCTTTTTCCTCGAAAATTAGCGTACCCACTTGAAATGACACGTGGACCTCTTGACTTGTTTAGTATGCAGTTAAATTAAAAAGTTAATCTTGTAGTTACTAACAATTTATGTTGGAGTTATATTTAATTTAACAGTATGTGAAATGTGACCATCAATAGTGTTTGTTGCATGGTGACGGTTAAGGTTCTAATCCATATCTCATGTTTTCCATGCTGTTTACAATATACATTAAACTATCAGATCCCCGAGAATATTCAAATGTTATGTTTAGTGTCAGTGTGCAACTTGAATTCAGGACGGGTGTAAAATCTTATCAAATACCAAAATTTATATAGAAAATATAATTTCTTTAAGGATACTAGAATAACTTTTTATGTAAGAAAAATGTTGTCGATAATAATAATTACTTTTTAATATGACAATTATATGTGGACAATTCTTCACAACGAAAAACTAGTGATTTCTGATATTTCTTACAAAATTATGATTTGTTTTTGGGTTACAGAGAAAGGTTCTAAAGATGTTTAACTGGCATCTACATCGATAATTTTCAAAACTTATAAACAAACGTCCATCAGAAACATTATCTGAATGCGTAAAGGGTTACACATGTTTAAATCCAAGCCTCCTCTGACTCCGAGTTCAAATGGACTGACAGGGGTTTTTATTTTATGCGTATACGCCCCAGATACGTACAAACCGCTCGGGAAGCGGAAGGACTGTTGGGTTGATGTAATGGGAGATGTTAGGAAAATGGGACAGAAACGAAAGGGTCTTCATGTTAGGTGATTTTAATGGCTGAGTAGGTGTACAGCGGAACGGATACGAGAAACACTAAGGTGAATTTGGAGATGAAAGAGTGAATGGGAATGCTGATTGCCTTCTCCCACTGTACCAAGAGTTTAACTTGTGCGTGACTAACATTATGTTTGATCACAGAAGGATACACTCATATACTTGGCGGAGAGAAGACAAAAGCATGAGAAACTTTATAATTTTCGATGACCGGTTCAGAAGCAAGGTATACGAGAGTGTACTGTGGTGTCTATGTTGGCACAGACCACTTCGTAATGGTTTCTCGAATTAAGGCTTTATGCTGTTGTTGGCCACACCATCCAAAAATGATCACTACGGAGCTAGAACGAATAAAAGTTGGTAAGCTTTGGGATTAGAACATAAAAGATGAGTATGCAGAGCGATTGAAAGATAGTTTGTGTGAAATCAAATGGTATGAATGTCTAGAATTTGATGAACTATGAAAAGTAACAAAATCTCTATTAGTAGGCAAATCAAAAAAGTATGTGCGTTGAATAAGAGAACAAATGTTAGTACGAAAGATAATGAATGGTGGAATTTTGAAAAACGAAAAGTAGTCAGTGAAAAGAAGAAAAAATGGCGGGATTTATTGTCTGTGCAAGGCTAACCACAGAGTGAAAAGGAAGGACATCTTGAAAGATAAGCTAAGAGATGCTGAAAGTACTCATAAAGATGCAAAAAACGGTAGCTAAAGAATGCGCAAAAGGAAGAATGAATGAAATAAAAGAATACTATGACAGGATATTCTTGGATAATTGCCGGGCAAACCAAAAACCTTTATGGAATGTAGTGAAAAGGGCCCGGAATAATTTCGTGGTATTATGTATAAATGTAATTAGAGACGATAATGGATGTTTACTGAATGAAATCGAGTATATGAATGATAATGAAAATGAAAATGTAATTACGACGATGAAATTATGGTAGCACTAAAACGAATGAAAATTGGAAAATGCTGCCGGAGTTTAATAAAGAAAAGGTTCACAGCAGGTTTGCATAAACTATCACCCTATAAGCCTCTTCAGCATCGGTGGCAAACCATATACTAAAATTATTATTGAGAGGGTTGTGAATGAGTCTGAAAATGAGATCCGAAATGTACAAACGAGATTTCGAATAGAGATGGAATGTATGATTCAGGTTTTTTTCTCTGTGAAACATTACAAAAAACTTTATGGTGAAGCGCCTAAAGGTCTTCTGTATTTTCGTATATCTCGAAAAAGGTTATGAGATAATAAAAATAAATTGTCTATGGAGAACTCTATCCGTGTATGGTGTGAGTAGCGGATTGATAAAGACACTGAGAATTATTCTCATTCTAAAGCATAATGAGAATTATTTTAAAACATTACAAAACACAAAGATTAACATATTACTAATAATAAAATTCATTGCTTAAATAAACGAATGTTATCTGTTATTAAATATCATGATTAATTAGCTATAAATTTATTTTCCTGAAATTTCAGCATTTTTGTACAAAAAATTACTCTATAACCACAAAAGCCTTATAGTTTTTTGATAATAAATAATTTATTAGAAATGTCCGTTACTCTAAATGGATTCTAGAGGTACATAATCATTATTTGGAATGTAGGAAACAATTCTTCGTCACCTTACTTGCGTAGGTGAATAATACATGGAAGCAGAGCAATGTTTTTCGATCACAATCCATTCCACCTTTTCAGACAAGCAGACAGATATTTCAGTTATATAAATTTTTATTTGTATTATAGTTCAATTGCATCCGATATCCGAAGACACTTGAAGGTCCCAACATGCATTAGACCAGAAAAAACCCATCGGAAACCTGGTAGTGGGACGTCAGCGGATTATACAATCAAAAGCAATATTGACGTATCCATGCATTTTAACGGCCACCATCGACGAGCAGCGTCGTCGACGTTTTAATCCCGTAACATTCACTCACCGAGCGCAGCAAGGATGCCAGCCGCCCAGAACACCTCGCCGCACAGGGCGGGCAGGAACAGCAAGCCGCCCATGCGGCTGCCGAACGAGTCCTGCAGGGGGTCCAGCATGGTCACGTAGCCCTGCTTGCGCATCGGGTTGGCGAAGAAGATGCCACCTGAACACCGCAATGACCTCTATAGGAGCGCTCAGGCACAACGTATTAACAATACAATTGGTATTGACCTAATTAGATAAATTTTCCATCAGTAATGTAATGCATTATACTACATTAATTTATTAGTTTATACGAGGACAAATTATTTTTTTCGTCTGTGTAATATTTTAAATAACATTAACACTTTCTATGGAATTAAGTATGGAATATTTTGGAAGAAGCGTTAATGTAAGACTACATAGATATTAAGTTGATAGCTGAATAGATTTCAAATTAATAAATATTATATCATAAAATAATTCTGAAAATCTTGACAATTTTATGTCATATAATTAATGTTATTTTGAAAACTTAATATCACTATTTTTCTACTTGACACTGTCAAAGATAACAGGGAAATAGACTGACATAAAAAAATGTATTTTCTGTTATGTGTTCAGACTAGTGCGTCCAAATTTACATCTTTCGGGCAAAAATATTTCACTGTAACATATGCTTTACTATCTATTTATTTTTATTTAAATAAAATATTTTCTTCAAAATATCCATCAAAAAATTCCTGTTACATTACAGAATACACAGACACGTCGAGTAGGAAGCGCAAAATCGATTAGCCAATAAAATAGTACTATTTTTCGCGAAGTAGCTGTGGAGCTTCATGGGAAAACGATAAATAAACTTACAATGCGCCCACGAATGCAAATTACCTGGAGTACAACCGCATTTGTTATACTTACTTGGCCATTGAAATGTTTTGCCATCCAATCTATTTGACATGCGAATGTAAATATTTTTTTGGGTTCGTACCGTTTCTATCTCAAATACCATTATTTATTACCGGTAGAAAGCTGTTCTTAATTATTTTTTCCATATTTCACTAACTATTGCAATATTTGTATCTGTTTTATACATAAATTTAACGCCAAATTGCGCGAATTTAAGCAGCAGTGCTGCCTATATATTTCACGCACGATTCCTACATAGATATGACACCCGATATAGGAATGATTTGAAAATATTAAGTAGGAAACCAATAAAAAACACGTTAAAACTACATGGGTAGAACATTATTAGCAATATCTTGTAAAACGGAGTATGTATCACGTGTGCTATTTCATAAAGCACTACTTAAATTTAATGTCAGTAATTCATAGTATCTTCCTACTAATCGGCAAGTCGAAACATTTATACATTTATAGCACTGCTCACAGTTGGTTAATAAATAACCGAACTTCATTCTTTCTCGAATATCAGAGTTTCAGTAAAAAAGCAAGAAAAATATATATTCCTATATCCCGATATCACAATAGCCCGTTCCCTTCACGAGCCATTCGGAGTGAGGTTGAATGCGCGTGCGCATCTCACCGAAGACGAGGGAGAGCGCGTAGCCGAAGGGCGCCTGGCACCACACCAGCCCCGACGTGTAGATCGCCTCCGCCGTGCCGTTGATGTAGCCGCCGCCCACCCACGTTGCTGCACGAAATGTATTACAATCATTTTATTTATATCTATGGATTAGTTTTAATACATGACTTCAATACAATCAAAAATCAATCCAAACTACTATGGTTTCATAAATTATAACATATTTGAGTATTTCAGCTGTTATATATGTAACACTTTATGAAGTAAAAGTACTTGAAAAACATCGTTATACGTTAAGAATCTGCCGCTCGCTCGCAAGGCAGTTAATTCTCTCTCGGGAAGAACCAGCAAAGAATCCTGAGACTAGTTTTTTTTACTAAACACGAAGTCCAACTTATTTTGTCCATGAATATTTTTCTAAATACTCTAAATTTTGTAATAGCCTTTTTTAACAATTATTGACATGATAACGTCTTATAAATCAATGAACGCCGGCTGCA
This sequence comes from Eumeta japonica, assembly GCA_005406025.1. Taxonomy (NCBI): domain Eukaryota; kingdom Metazoa; phylum Arthropoda; class Insecta; order Lepidoptera; family Psychidae; genus Eumeta; species Eumeta japonica. Next base: position 131,684 of record BGZK01000501.1, read on the forward strand.
CGCACGAAAAAGCATGACTCATTGTCGCGTTCCGCCTGAGCCGAGCGTGCGAGCGAGAGCGCAGAATAATAGAGAGGCACGATCGGCCTAAGCGTTCGGCTTGTGACGCATCTATCTCTTTACTGTATAATTTGAGTAAAAAAATATTTCAATTAACGAGTACAAATGAATGTTAATTTAACGAAAACATTGTCATTTTCAATTAACTCCTTTGTATTATACAAAATAATGATAATTCAGTGATAGTAATTCAATTCAATTCATAAAAGAATACAATTTTTAATCTATGTTTTCTTATGACATTATCACATAAAATTATCGTCCGTAAACCGACTTTACATACAACCAATTTTTTTTTAATAATTAAATCTATAAAAGGGTAAATTTTGTACATCTCCAAGGACCTTATAGGACATGCGTACTCAGAACTCTCCAAATGAACAATCATTTTAAGTGGCGCACTAACAGGCAAACAGTTTATTCTTAAACAATTCAATTTTGTTTTTTGCATGTATTAAATTGTCATATATAAACTTTACTGAGATATCATACTTAAAATTCCAATTTTCTTGTCTTTTATTCTAAAAGATACTCGAGATCTCAGCTTATAAATTTCCCGCAACTATCTGCTTCTGCAACGCGAAAATTCTATGAATACTTATAAACCTTGAATCAGTCGCGGTCGTGACCAAAGGCTTTAGGGAGTTGTATTAGCAATAAAATAAGTTGAACAAATTAAAAGTTGACTATTTTTGATTTCATTGTTTAAACATTTTAAGCTAGGAGTTAATTATTTAAATAAATTCACTTAAATTGACTATTTTTAGGTTTGTCAATTTGACGTGCACGACATTGGGGGATCGACAATAAATATTTTTCAACAAAAGATGCACTGTTTGGCCCTGAGATTGATCTAATACTTTTAAACGAGCAATTCTTATGTACATATATATATAATCAGATTCTATTCTCGGAAACGGCTCCAACCATTTCCATGAAATTTAGTATGCAGCAGGTTTCGGGAGCGATAAATCGATCTAGCTATGTTTTATTTTTAAAAAACCTCGTTTTATTCGCGTTTTCAGGCAATGAATTAGAATACGAAAGTAAATTTAGCCATTATCTACAAGATTATAATGGCACAGTTAAGAAATCGGCCCGTCCCGAATCCAGAAAACCCTGGTTCGAGTCCACATGATATTTTTTTTCATGTTTTTTAGTTTTTTTTTCAAGTTTCTTCTTTTGTGAAAAAACGGCAAATTTCTGCTTTTGTGAGAAAGTTTCCTTTTTTATGAGAAAACTATTATTGGGAGCAACTAACTGCTTTACCGACACAGCAACACTAAATCTACTTGACAATAGATGGAGTTGTTAAGCAACACTAAGCCAATTAGTGTTTGGTTTAAGGTTAAACCAAGAAAATCAATTATTTACTTATTTTATTGATAAAATATGTGTCTTTTTAACTAACGTGTTCACTTAACAATGCCTAAAAGATCTTTGAAAAAAACGCGGTAAGATCAAAAAATATTATTCATATATCATCAGTATGTAATGTGTATTTAAATATATTTTCCAAAAAAACATGATTTACTAAAAAAATACCAAGCAAAGCTCGGTCATCCAGATACTTTAATGTTAAAATGGTCATTGGAATGCTTTTTACCCTGTCAAAATAAATACTTTCCAGTGGGATTCAATCTTAGCCCTTTAATCATTTTTTACTCAGCAAAACGGCGATGAGCATAGTCAATGCAATAAATAATCAGAATCGAAAGCAAATCGATTTTTTTTCAAAGTAGGGATTCTGTTTCATTTTTTTTTTATATCAAATACAACGTCCAACGCCAAATATTTTATTTTTAGTTCAGCGACATCCGACATTTCAGATCAATGTGACACAAAAGGACACTTACACGAATCGCTTCGTGGGGAATCGGAGAGGGATTATATGAAGGACGGAATATATATATAAAGAATATATAGAAGCATGACGCTAGTATGGGACAACCCCGCCACCGCGATTAATAGTGCGCGTGTCGACCGCCGACCCTCGGCATGAAAGGTCGAGGTGGAAGGAGCCATAGCCTTTGTAATTAATCTGAACCATGGAACTTGTATTCGTACATGAAAATTGATTATATATAAAAGAATTAGAAATGTTTAAGAAGAATAATGATCGACTTGCTAAACTCAGTAACAGAAAAATAGGTTAACCCTGTAGGCCAATCTTGAAACTTCCCGCTATTTTCGAGTTCAAAACACTCGAAAATATACGGGATTTGACGCGATTTTTTCAGTAAAAAAACGGTTTGTTTCGATTTCTTTCGACAACGATTTCTCGCAAACGAATCAATCGATTTTGACCCGGTTTGCGGCAATCGACGTATTTTTAATAGGTTAAGAGCTGATTAGATTTTAGAATTAATTGGTCAAGCCATTTTAAAATTATTTTGAAAAAACCACTTTAAGAAAAAATTTTTTTTTAGTTTTTTGAAAATTTCTCAAAATCTACCGGTCCAAATCGACCCAAACTTTCAAGAAATCTAAGTTTGGTGAAACTCTTTGGAACGCCGTTTAGTGGGCTTGATTTGGTCAAGCCGTTTAAAAGTTATAAGAGGTTTACATACATCCACACATACACACACACACATCCACACAGACATACGGACATCATCTCAGGGATGATCAGGGAAGCTTCCTAGACCCTCCAAACGTCGAGATCTGATGAGAACTCGATTTTTGCAAAATGGGGTGAAACCAATAACTTCCCGAAAATTTTAGAAATTTTTTAATTTTCTTAGCAGGAAGTTAATATAAATAAACTGTGTTTACATGTCAGTCGACTGTACAATGATACAGATTCATTCGGGGGCGCTGTGTGCGCATGTCCATTAAGATGCTTACAGATATACAAGATTTACCCTTACGTATATTTAACAGCATTATTAAACAACTCGTAAAAAACGATATTACACGAATTTCCAATATTTTAAAAGACAAATACCCAAGAGTATAGGCGGCTCGATATCTTACTGGCCTGTTTAGTGCGTCAATAGTTTAGTGATTTTATATTTGTTTTGGTTATGCTTAATTAAATTAGAAAAGAGCTACCCTTAAGTTTCTTACTCATTCTTATTGAAGAAAAACTGTCTTCCGAATGAGTGGTAAAGTCTAAATACGTAAAAAATTTACATTTTTTTATAACCTATTAAATAAAAATTTTGGATTTCAATTTGAATTGGGAGCGTAAATGAATAACTAAAATAAAAATGTCGACATCAATGGCTTCATAGGTTTTGTTTTTCCATATATCATTTTGAAATTTTTGAACCCTTGTTTCAAAGTACGTTTTAAAAAATTTATACATACCTTTGTTTTTTATTCTGATATTACATTTACATCCATTGTATCCCCACCTCGGATTAATTTAAAAAACAATTTATGTCATTATTTTTTTCTCTCTCTAAGGCCCACTGTCCACGGACGCGACATCGCATAAACGTGACGTGAACATTTGACATTTTGATGTCGCTACTTGTAACGTCCATACTGAACAACGAAAGCCTGTGGCTCAAGCGGCACGTTCGCTGCATCCACTAAAATAATACATACTTTAATAACAAAAAAAAATAGTGCGTGGAGTCCCTCCGCGCGGAAGAAGTGAAACTTCGTAATGTGGAAATGAAAATAGGAAGGGGTAGAATTGCGTTTTTCGTCGCACGTTACAACTGCGAGATAAAATCTACCGACTCACTCTCTTTCTCTCTCCTTTCTACCTTTTCTATTCTTTCTCTCTCCTCTTGCGTTGGCGCTACCGTTGCTAACGCTGCGCTGGTCTGTAACAGGTATACTATGCGCATGTTCTGAGTGCCACGCATTCACTCGCTCTGTCTCTTTCTATTCCCAGGAGCAAGTTGAACGTTTAACGCAACAGTGCTTTCATACCCCTTCCATGTTGGCGTTAAAATTTTAAAGCAACTTTGTTGGAAGTCGCATTAGAAATTTCACTTCAATAATACTTTTTTATCTTTACGTTAACAATATGCTCCCTTTCTGGGCTGACACATTAACGCATATTTGTGTTTCGTCGCGATGTATGCATGTGGTTTTAAAATTTGAATTAAACTTTGATAGTTCTGTAACATGAGTGAAAAACTTCACCTCTTTGTTTTAGTTCTTCAACTGCGACAAACAGTCTGCTAATAATATTGCTGTTGTTATTCTTAATAAAATTGTTGTCTATATATTAATAAACCTAGAAATGTTTTCATGCAGTGTAATTGTATACTATATTAAAGTATCCTCCTCGCTCTACATTGTTACAGCTGAGGCTTATGTAGGTTTTGTGTAGCTTGTTGTCACAGTTACTGAGTTACGCGTCTACATGCGAACGACATTTGAATAATATTATGTAGGCTCTATGCGACGTCGCACCCGTGGAAAGTGGACCTTAGTAACTAAAACGTTAAGCTTGACATTTATAGCTTAAACACATTCAATGCTCCATACAACAATATTCACGCCGACCTTTTCACGCCATTAGGGTTTAATTTCGAAAAATCCTTTTTTGCTCGCCTATTAATAGAGTAGAAACGTACCTGTTATAATTAACAGGAACGTTTGTACAAAATTTCAAGTCTCTAGACCCAGTAGTTTAAGCTTTACGCATAATGTAAATTAACTGACATATTATAATCAATCAATTTACTCTTTTATATATACATATAGATATAAGACAATAAGAAGGCTGACCTTCCAAAGTGAATATTTTGAACTATGTGTTTAGTGTACAATATTTGACCGTAACAAAAAAAAATAAAAAACAAAAAAAATAATTTGGCTACATTTAGAATTTTTAAAAATATTGAACAATTTAAAAAAATTCGTGGTCTTTGGAGAGGGCTCTTAAAACAACAAATTTACACACTTCCATAGGACACTACAAAAAATTCAGTATTTTTTTTTACGCCACCCTTATATATATATCCTACATAGACACGATTTTCGGGAACAACCAATTTGACTCCTAACGTACATATTCAATATCCACGTGGATAAGGGTCGTTGAGGCTCTAATGGCTTCCGAGTCGAGGGGTAGCCGTAACGAACGTGGGCGTTAACCCTCCGTCCCTCCCAACGCACGAGAATACATATCTATTTCCGATCCCAACGCCGAACAAAGCCTCCATTACAATTTTGATCGCGATAAATGTCGTCGAGGGCTAGGTATATGCGAACGTGAAAACGTACTTTCAAACCCATAATATGCCGCTATGTCGGATAAAGGTCGTCAGTTTATTAGCCAATTTTTTTAACGTTCCGTACGAACAGGCATTTCAAAATAAACGGCCAAGCGCATGTCGGGCCACGCGTAGCGTAGGATTCCGTAGTTACCTGTCACAATATACGAACTTAGAAGGGGGTTTTTGGTTTGACAATATGATCCTATTAATTAATTGAGTTGACAGTTTAACGGCCAATAACGTCTAAAAACGGACCGACCCACAGGCGACGCGATTTAAGGATGTTATTATTTTGTTTTTCTATAATTTTATGAACTTTATTTACTATTTCTTTAACATAGATAACAACTTCGACTAAGTGATTTTCAATGAAATTTGAACAAAATTTTGCCTTTTCCCTCTCCAAGTATATTTTATGAGTTGGTCAACTATTACTCGTTAACTAATAGAGACTGCTTAAGTGTGATAATATTTTCTTTTCATAATACATACTAAAATAAACTTCGAAGTTTAGTATTTCGTAAACGGATCCCTGAGTCGAAATCTAGGTTTCACACGCCCACAACATTTCAATATTTTTTCCAATTTATCCAACGACACCCCACACCATAGATAAAGAAGAAAATATTCATCTCCACTTTACGCGAAGGGGAGCTTACCTACCTACCCTAAAAAACTCTTTTTACAAGATTTTATGTTATAACTTTGTCGGCGTGATTAATATATATACCCACACCAAATTACAGATTTCTAATAGTAAAATTTTCTGGGTTAAGCCGCGAACAGAAAGACCGACGAGCACCAAACTACATAAGGATTCCTTGTTTACTCGGGCCCCGACCTGATTCCAATTCTGACCCGAAACTCGACACCGATTCGTGCTCGATCGCCACCCCCCACCTCACATCTGATACCAAGGTTGTGTCAAATTTAAATCGCCTTAATGCCGAAGCGTAGTCTCCAATAAGCTTGTATTTTACATTGACGACGGTTTAAAGACCTCATCTAGGAGTTAGCGAGCGGAGCGAGTAATGTAATTAGTAATCAGTCATCGGTCAATTCGTCCGTGGTTACGATTGTACCCGTTACCTTTTGGTTTAAATGCTTTACCTTCAATCATTAAGCCACGATCCGACGTTGACTGACACCCATTCCAACACCCAACCCGAACCCAAACCTTGTTCCGTTTAGATCGATTTATAATTCGAGTTCTACAGTTCAGATACCAAATTTACGTCTTGGACGTTGTTTCATTTTGATTTAAGAACGTTTCTTTCATTTTTTGTATTCGACAATATAATATACCGATAAACTAAAATAATAAAAAAATAACAGTCTTAAAAAAAACTCTTAAACTGAAAAGTCAAAATTCTCTTGCAACATTTAAAAAATATCATTAATATTTTTTAAATGTCGCAAAAGAATTTTAAACGTATAAAATCGTTATTATTTAAATATTCGCAATACCTACTTAATCATTATTTTTTTTGAATTCGGTGCTAGCCAAGCCAAATATCATATAGCATAAAACTATATAACTTGCTTAGCCTGATTGCATGATGTATTCATCAAAATGCGCCAACTTAAATGTCGAATGCGAAACTCTTGTACACCGAAACCGATTGATGACGACAGCGCGTGAGGCAGGAGGGCGTACAAGCGAACTCGGGCGCTGGTCAGAATGGGATCCCAAAGAAATGGAGGGATATCCTCAAATATTTTCTGGGGTATGCTTCGATTTTTGGAAAGTTCGGCCATCAGAACCCCACTTAATGATAATGCGACCCCAGGAGTATAAAGGTCATTATATTTTTATTTTCGTCTCAGGTTTCAGTTTTCATTTCTAACCTTCTTCTTCAGCTTCATGCTAAATCCAAAAGTAGTAAAACACCTCATTCATTTTCAAGAATAAATCTAAACACCCGTTATTCGACTAGCAATGTCAGTTCGTGGAATTGACGTAGTTAATCGAATAAAAGCGCTAGTTAAATAAAAACGATAAACTTTATGGTAATGGATATCCATTTCTTATTTTTTTTTTCAGCATATTTCTTTTCTTTGCCTCATTAAAGTTATGAACTTTCATAACCCATATTTAAACACTTGTCTACATAATACATGCAATCTATTTTCATCTTTATATTTCACACGGTCACACTTCGATATAATAATAAATCACAATAACTTTTTATGCATTGATAGAGCATGTTTTAGGTTTTAATCTTTTACAGCACTCTAGTTTATTTTTTACTGATTACGTAACTTGGGCTTATTGCGTTGTTAACTATAGTTAATTGAAAATTGATTTAGCCAAAATCGATAACACACTAAATAAGGGCCACTAAACAAGGTGCCACAAGCACCCGAAACGAACGAGTTTGTGTGAAACTCGATCGATGTCACTGAAGCAAGAGCGTGTGCAAATATAGTGCATGTGGAGATCTATGAGCTCTTCCTGCCTCTATGAGTGTTAAGAATGAGTTTATAAATAAAAAAATATATATTTTTTGTAACATTGCAGGACCAGCGAGATGTTTTCTGCGCGGTGCTCACCTGTCATCGTAAAAATGCCGACGAAGAGGCCGATGGAGCGACCCGCCAGCATCACCTCTTCTTCGGAGTCGTTCCCGGGGGGCTTCTTGCGCGCCGCCCAGATGCCCACGGCCAGGATCAGCACGTAGAACAGCACGATCGAGATCACGCCCGCCACGTTGATCATCTTGACGGCTTTGTGCTTCCCGTTCTTGCGTTTCGGTCGGTCCTCGTGTCGCAGAGCGGAGCCGGAGAGTTTATGAACAAGACGACCGCCGCCTTCGGTCGGTCCGCGAGCTTTCGGCGCGGGCTAAGCGCCTTCGTACCTCCGGCTCGGTTTCCTAGATCGACCGTTCCTAGAACCTACGACGTGAACGTCTGATAGGATGCAACACACCTAGGGGTCGTAGAGTCAAAACGTATCCACGCGACGGGCACGAGAGCGCGTAAAGGCGCGGGCGGAGGCGCAGCGTTAGGGCGCGCGGCGCGGCGTGCGGGGCGGCCGCAGCTGTCGCCCCATCGCAGCGAGGTCTTCTGTGACGGGCTGTTCCTGGTCCTGAAACTTAGCCCGCACATGGGCGCGCCGCGGCCGCGGGCGTCTCGCGTTCGGCGCCGGGACGCGCCGCCGCTCGCCGTCTTTGTGCGGCGCCCGCCCCCCTCCTCGCTGCCGATCGATGAGGGTGACGTCACGCACTCTCCAGCCCGCGCATGCGCCTTTGTTGTTCTGGTACCGCCTCGCCTCATCACACCCATTGACAAATTGATTGATGAGCCGAATTCTCTGCGCCGTACCGCCCAAGAGCCCGCGCGCCGGCCTACCCGCTGACGCGGTCTCGCTACACGAGTCCCCAAATCTTCAAATCAAAAATATGTAAATTTACACTGACCTCAGTTTGACCCTCACCTTGGAATTTACATTAATGTACTGCTTTTTGCTAATTGTCGATTACTCAGCTATTTCCCAAAAATATTTTTAATGCAATTGCTATTAGCCCATTGTTCTTGAAATTGCTTTTTATAAATGTTAACTTGTAAATAAACCAATTACTTATAATCTTGTAATCAATCCAGAAATAGAATCATATCGAAAACTTAGTAGGTTTTTATAATAAAATTTCTTTAAGCTATTTAAAAGTAACTGTGTTTTTTAACCGACTTCAAAATTAAAAAGGAGGAGATTCTCAATTCGACTATATGTTTTTTTATGTTTATTACCTTAGAACTTTCCACCGTGTCAATCGATTTTTAACTGATTTCAAAATTAAAAAGGAGGAGGTTGTCAATTCGATTATATGTTTTTTTTGTGTTTATTACCTTAAAACTTTCCACCAGGTCAATCGATTTTTAACTGATTTCAAAATTAAAAAGGAGGAGGTTCTCAATTCGACTGTATGTTTTTTTATGTTTATTACCTTAGAACTTTCCACCGGGTCAATCGATTTTTAACTGATTTCAAAATTAAAAAGGAGGAGATTCTCAATTCGACTATATGTTTTTTTATGTTTATTACCTTAGAACTTTCCACCGAGTCAATCGATTTTTAACTGATTTCAAAATTAAAAAGGAGGAGGTTCTCAATTCGACTGTATGTTTTTTTATGTTTATTACCTTAGAACTTTCCACCGGGTCAATCGATTTTTAACTGATTTCAAAATTAAAAAGGAGGAGGTTGTCAATTCGATTATATGTTTTTATGTTTATTACCTTAGAACTTTCCACCGGGTCAATCGATTTTTAACTGATTTCAAAATTAAAAAGGAGGAGATTCTCAATTCGACTATATGTTTTTTTATGTTTATTACCTTAGAACTTTCCACCGGGTCAATCGATTTTTAACTGATTTCAAAATTAAAAAGGAGGAGGTTGTCAATTCGATTATATGTTTTTTATGTTTATTACCTTAGAACTTTCCACCGGGTCAATCGATTTTTAACTGATTTCAAAATTAAAAAGGAGGAGGTTCTCAATTCGACTGTATGTTTTTTTATGTTTATTACCTTAGAACTTTCCACCGGGTCAATCGATTTTTAACTGATTTCAAAATTAAAAAGGAGGAGGTTCTCAATTCGACTGTATGTTTTTTTATGTTTATTACCTTAGAACTTTCCACCGTGTCAATCGATTTTTAACTGATTTCAAAATTAAAAAGGAGGAGATTCTCAATTCGACTATATGTTTTTTTATCTTTATTACTTTAGAACTTTCCACCGGGTCAATCGATTTTTAACTGATTTCAAAATTAAAAAGGAGGAGGTTGTCAATTCGATTATATGTTTTTTTTTATGTTTATTACCTTAGAACTTTCCACCGGGTCAATAGATTTTTAACTGATTTCAAAATTAAAAAGGAGGAGGTTGTCAATTCGATTATATGTTTTTTTTATGTTTATTACCTTAGAACTTTCCACCGGGTCAATCGATTTTTAACTGATTTCAAAATTAAAAAGGAGGAGGTTCTCAATTCGACTGTATGTTTTTTTATGTTTATTACCTTAGAAATTTCCACCGTGTCAATCAATTTTTAACTGATTTCAAAATTAAAAGGAGGAGATTCTCAATTCGACTATATGTTTTTATGTTTATTACCTTAGAACTTTCCACCGGGTCAATCGATTTTAACTGATTTCAAAATTAAAAAGGAGGAGGTTGTCAATTCGATTATATGTTTTTTTATGTTTATTACCTTAGAACTTTCCACCGGGTCAATCGATTTTAACTGATTTCAAAATTAAAAAGGAGGAGGTTATCAATTCGATTATATGTTTTTTTTTTATGTTTATTACCTTAGAACTTTCCACCGGGTCAATCGATTTTTAACTGATTTCAAAATTAAAAAGGAGGAGGTTCTCAATTCGACTGTATGTTTTTTTATGTTTATTACCTTAGAACTTTCCACCGTGTCAATCGATTTTTAACTGATTTCAAAATTAAAAAGGAGGAGATTCTCAATTCGACTATATGTTTTTTTATGTTTATTACCTTAGAACTTTCCACCGGGTCAATCGATTTTTAACTGATTTCAAAATTAAAAAGGAGGAGGTTGTCAATTCGATTATATGTTTTTTTATGTTTATTACCTTAGAACTTTCCACCGGGTCAATCGATTTTTAACTGATTTCAAAATTAAAAAGGAGGAGGTTGTCAATTCGATTATATGTTTTTTTATGTTTATTACCTTAGAACTTTCCACTGGGTCAATCGATTTTTAACTGATTTCAAAATTAAAAAGGAGGAGGTTCTCAATTCGACTATATGTTTTTTTATGTTTATTACCTTAGAACTTTCCACCGGGTCAATCGATTTTTAACTGATTTCAAAATTAAAAAGGAGGAGGTTGTCAATTCGATTATATGTTTTTTATGTTTATTACCTTAGAACTTTCCACCGGTCAATCGATTTTAACTGATTTCAAAATTAAAAGGAGGAGGTTCTCAATTCGACTGTATGTTTTTTATGTTTATTACCTTAGAACTTTCCACCGTGTCAATCGATTTTAACTGATTTCAAAATTAAAAGGAGGAGATTCTCAATTCGACTATATGTTTTTTATGTTTATTACCTTAGAACTTTCCACCGGGTCAATCGATTTTAACTGATTTCAAAATTAAAAAGGAGGAGGTTGTCAATTCGATTATATGTTTTTTATGTTTATTACCTTAGAACTTTCCACCGGGTCAATCGATTTTTAACTGATTTCAAAATTAAAAAGGAGGAGGTTCTCAATTCGACTGTATGTTTTTTTTATGTTTATTACCTTAGAACTTTCCACCGTGTCAATCGATTTTTAACTGATTTCAAAATTAAAAAGGAGGAGATTCTCAATTCGACTATATGTTTTTTTATGTTTATTACCTTAGAACTTTCCACCGGGTCAATCGATTTTTAACTGATTTCAAAATTAAAAAGGAGGAGGTTCTCAATTCGACTGTATGTTTTTTACGTTTATTACCTTAGAACTTTCGACTGGGTGAACCGATATTAAATTATTACGATAATATAATGTAGTTACAATTATTGTTATTTTTGGAGTCGTTGTCAGCCAAGAAAACACTACAATATACCTAGCAATAGACATAGAATAGAATTATTCATAAGTATGTGTTGAGTTAAATTTAAAGTGGTTAAGTACCTACCTACCTTCTTACGTGGTAAACACATAAATCGTACCTACATATTGATGAGTGGAAAAAGTTGATTATTAAATTGAAGAAGAGCACAGAATTATTTTTTTACTTTTTGGTGAATAATAATTTGTTTTGGAATAAGTTTTGTTTTGAAGTCGAATTTTTTTTATAAAATTTTTGATTTTGATTTGATTAAGTGACGTTTTTCAATGTGGATCAAAAATTATCATGCCATCGACTGGATAAACATAAAATTAAGTTTTCATTATTTTTATATCGAGCGAACTTTCACTTGAGCGCTATCCCGACATGTCTCGGTCTATACTAATGAATTCTACCATGTATTATTGATTTTCGGTTTAGCCTTAATATCTACCACAACGCTAAACAAAAAAGCTTTTCTTCGATCGCGCGTAAAGACATTCATATTTTTTGTTGCTTTTGCAAAAATTTTGCTTAATGTTTTAAATTCTTTTGTCGACCACGCGAATACATTGTTTTAATATGAATCGTCTCGATATAAAACTATAGAATTTATTAATAGCTTGCCTACGCCACCGCCTGTTGCGTCTAGATTAAGTGCATTCCTTTTTAGATAGTAAACTAACATATTTTTCGTGAATATGAGTTACTTTGCTCTCTAAATATAGTCTTGCTTAATTACTCGGCCACAACGCCATCTGCTGGATCTATGTTTCATGATTTTCTTTTTTAATATTAAACGAACATACATTGTGCGTAACAAGCATTTTACTGCATAAAAAAAAAGCGGTCCAACTTGAAGACAGTCCCACTTATTGGATAGTAGCATAGTTATAAACCGACGACTCGATAAAAGAGATGTTTTCTATAAAAACCGGCCAAGTGCGAGTCGGACTCGCACACCGAGGGTTCCGTACAAACCTGTAGGTATATAAGTAAAAGTTCACCCATCACGAGAATTGAGAATTATGGTATTTTTAGTGCAAAATGGAATTCCATAACATTACAATGTGTAAAGCTGGGGGAGTGTAAATTTAAGACAAAGGTCTCTTTATCGTTTCAGTAATCCTGTATCTTATATTAACACATATGGTTTATATTATAATATAACTGAAATACCTACACTAGCCTTGCAGCAGTCTTGCAAAAGTTCTTTTAGCAAAGTTATTTATTTACAAAGTGTTTTAGTCACTATTTAGAAATCTGGTTCAAAAATACTAATTAAGTATTGAATTTGAACCAGATCTGCAAATGGTGACTGAAAAAGATATAAATAGTAACCACATTGAACATTGAAGTTCGAAAAAACGTTATCTATAGTTGTACTACTTCTTGTAGTGCTAATGTTTATTAACGAAAACATATTTATGGGTGAAAATGTATGGGAATTCCATTTTGAGTATTCATTCTAAAATCGATATTGAAGTCTCCCACAATAATCAGACGAAAACATAAATACAATTATTGTTGTATTTATGCATTCTATTGCAACATTAATTTGACATTGTGGTGACCTATATACAGGTACATTCAGCATGGCCGTTTGCAGCGCCTGGGTTATTTAAATAATATCTTTTACATGATCCATCTGTCACGGCATCCATAATATTGCGACGCACATACGCGACACAATATTGTCGCGTATGTGCGTCGTGCGTAATATAGAGCTAAGTCGCGGTCTATACGGTAACTACAATTATGTTTATATATTTTTTTTTTCACAGCTTAAAAGCAACTAAACCTAAGTATTTGATATGAATTTCAAATTGATATCACTACGAGTTCATGAGGAAAGGCGTAGTAAGTTTAAAATGAAAAAAATATTTTTAGTATATGATGTCACTAAAAATGTATGGTTTTCGCATTTTTTCTTTATCTGAGCTATAAGACGTTGCTTCGTACCAAATTTCAAGATTCTAGGTCGACAAGAAGTACCCTTTAGGTTTTGATTCCCTTGCGAGTGTCGAAAATTTGCGGAATAAACGGCTATATCTTTTGATTGCGTTAGCTTAGAAGTTTGCTTTTTCACAGGTCCAAGGGACAGTAGACTTGAGTATTAGATATAAATTTCAGCTTCATACCTCTACGCGTTCCTGAGAAAAAGGATCTTGACAGACAGACGGACGGACAACAAAGTGATCCTATAAGGGTTCCATTTTTCCTTTTGAGGTACGGAACCCTAAAAATTACTCAATCGTTCAAAACGGTCATAGACTATACGATCACCGACAAACATGTCAACTATTATATATATTATAACTAGCTTTTTCCCGCTTCCCAAGTGCGTAAGGATATAAAATCTAAACCAAAATAGATCGGATAGTGAGCCTCGAGGTATAATTTAAAAATAGAAAATACTAGGCATAAATTGTATACAGTTACTATACCAACTAAACGTTATCATCTGTGATTAAACTAATTAATAATAAATACATTAACGCACTTTTAGCAAAGTTCGCCAATGTATTTATCGAATATCGATCAAAGCTTAATTGATATGGAACACGCATTTCAACTTTTTATCCTGGCACACGGCTACATATCAGTTATGTGCCACTTTCTAGGAGCTTCCTTTATTATAAAAAGGTTCAGTTCAAAAGCTAGAACACGGTTTACCGTTATTTAATTTGTGTTGCTGTCCTTTGAAACGAACTTAAACAAAATAAAATTTCTCTTTCAAATAATATATATACATACTAGCAGCGAAACCCGGCCTTGCTCGGGTTAAAATACATCGCATGTTTAATGGTATAAAAAATATTTAAAAATCCATTCTTTAACATAGATATTATAAATTTCTATCTTATATATGGAGAGACTTATTTGACCATTAAACATACGGTGTATATGGAGTATATCAAACTAATTAACGAATTAAAATAATCATAAGTTAAAATAAGAAACACCTTAATAAATGGAAAATTTATGTTTTTCTACCTGGTCCGGCAGACCTTGTTCTGCACTTTATTATAGGTGACTTGGTCGTATAGCTAATGTTGACGCAGCAGCACCGACATGTACGAAGAATGAATTTTTCTTCTTTTCTATTGATCAATGTCAATTTCAATCCCGGTCTCGTTTTCGACTCCAGTCCCAGTTACACTTGATTCTGATCCTATCCCCACATTCTGCTCTCCGTCACGTTATCAATCACAGTTCAGATTTCAACGAAGCCGGGGGTTATTATTAACATAAAATACAGCTAATATTACTTGACGATAGTGTAGACGTTTATGAATAAATGAACTTTTACGATCAATGTACAAGTTCGGTTCAATAATACAAATACGCGGTCGAAGCTGGGGATAAATATTAGTAGGCATAACAAACAAAACATGAGACGTCCCATACACACTGTAAATTTTGATCCGGTCTTTAATTTAACTTCCGACCCCTCGTTTGGAAATATGACGCTGTGTCCAGCGTGATATCGATTCCGTTCCTCGTCCTTGATTTCGTTTCGATCTAATCCCGATCGCGGTTTTGCTCCCGATCTCGATTGTGGTTCCATTTGTGATACAATATGAATAAATTATCCCATTTTTAAGGGTTTCTTTTTACGCAGCAATCCTAAAAATATCGCGATAAAAAGTACATTAATGTAGCCTAGTAAGCTCTATCATCTCCCAGTAGAAGTCGCATAGTGATCTGTTCAGCCATTCCGAAGATCCGGACAAACAGACAGACAGACAGCTAGAAAAGGTCGTCGCGATTTAATTCTGATTCCACTTTTGCTCCTGATCTCGATTGCGATTCCCTTTTTGCTTCAGTTCTAATAGATTATTCCCATTTCTGAGGATTCCCATTTCTGAGTTTTTTCAAAATGAACGATAATAAATATTGCGATTAACAGTACCTAAATGTAGCGCAGTAAACTTTTCTATCTCCAGTGAAACTTGCATCGTAATCTGTTCAGCCATTCCGAAGATACCCCGGACAAACAGATAGACAGACAGATAGAAAGGATTATTTTCTTTCATACAAACTTTGTCCTGATAATAACGAACACAACAAAAAAATAGTTATCCAATTTTGTGCAGTCGTTCGGAAGTGATGCGCGTACATATATTTTGGCGATCCATTTTCATATATATAGATTTACAGAATTATTTACATATTATATAATATTACACATTTACCCTTTTTATTTTAGTTATTTTTTTTTTAATTTATTTTTACAACACTTGCTCATAGACTAAATTTATAGTTTTATTGTCTGGACTGTTATTTAACAAATTTTGAGGTGATCCTACTCGTGAGCATATGACGTATAATTGGCCATGTGCAAAGAATAGTTCCTTTAAGTCAACACCACAGTATTGGAATACTTGGCCCCGTTCTTTGCTGAGTCATGCTGTAAACCAACTTCACCGAGAATTGTAAGCGTTTAAAAGAAAAGGGCAATCCATTATTTGATTTTGAGGGTATCCGTCGTATAAATACTATCTGTCCTTTTTCTTTACCAGTCATTATACTGGCTTCGATGATGTTATTTTGTAGCTTTTTGATGCAGTCGCGTACCATTACACAGTTTCGGCGTGTTCAGATTTCGTAATAAAATAATTAAATGAACCAACTTTTGACTTGAGACATTTTGTTTAGATTAGATTAGATCAAAATTTAAACAAAGACATTTAACTTAATGAATTTAAAAATATAGTAGGGATATTGATGCTTTCTTGTTCATCACTCATTGTATCTATTGACATGTAGATTTTCTCTTATTGAATAATTTCCTGGATGATGTTATTGATGCCGTTGACAATGTCGTACTTCGTGACTAGAATAATACGTTCGCAAAAATAATTCTGAATTGGTATAATTTTCAGCAATACTTAGATATGCTTCTACTTATATCTTCTACATATCTAAGTACTTGTCAACGACATTGCGTAACTCATTAGCTAATGTGATTTGGCCAGTAGTTTCGTGTATTGGATAGGCGCCCACTCCTATTTGTAATTTTTTTTCAGAAGAGTTTTGTACCTTTTCATCTCCTGAAATTTACGCCTTCATAGTTGTTTTTATTTTTAACATAACTATTACATAACTATTTTTACGTGTTCCCAGATGACCGACTTCTTTAAGCAAGCGTCAATTTCATCTGCCGGCGTTGATTTCGGAATGGCAGGTAGCGTTTCACGAAAATCGCCTGATAGTATTAACAATACATCTCTCATTACATTTGGGTTGTCGCGTAAATCTTGAAGTGTTCTATTTAGTGCTTCTAGTGATTTTCTATGGGCCATTGTGCTTTTGTCCTATATAATGGCTTAGCACTGTTTCAATATTTGTCCCCGTACTGATGATTTTGTGATGTCACATACAGAGAATTCATAATCAGCTACATTTAATGGTAATTTTAATCTAGAATGCGCTATTCGTCCACCATCCATAAGTGTTGCCGCTATTCCAGATGATGCCAGAGCGAGAACAGTCTTTTTATTTGCACGGATTTCAGCTAAAATTAAATTTATTCTAAATGTTTTCCCTGTGCCGCCAGATGCGTCTAAAAATATTATACCACCTTATTGTTTTTATAATAATTCATTATTATATCATATGCTTATTTTTGACTCTCGATTAATAAGGGCTTGTTCTATTGGATGTTAAGCCTCAATTCGTCGATATTATAATTTATATCTCTTAAGAATTCAATATTCATAGCATCATATAAAATTCTTGCATCAATATTTAAAAGTTAGAAAATTTTGTTGCCGTTGGATTCCTCATGAACTCACCTCCGAAAATAAACGGAAACAAGTTGATTGATGTAAAAAAATGTTAAATTACGATCACGGACTCTCAAATGCCGGAAAGAAAGCAACAGTCTTCTTTCTGTATGGGTGTTCGAAGGCGACAGCGAACCAAAAAAATTGAGGCAGGCCAGAGGCGCAGGCAAAAAAATGATTGTGTTTTTTTTTCTCTCCAAGACGTGTCCTGTCTGCATGGTCCTAGAACAGTAAATAGTTAGTGCTGAAAGGTGGTACACCACCGTTTGTTTGCCCCGTGCCATAGAAAAAAATAGGGAAAAACGACCAAAAAGTGGCGTCCTATTGCATCATAGTAATGCTTCGTCATACACCGCGAATAAGACAATGGCATTTTTGACTATTGAAAAGGTGAAGCTCGTGACCCATTCCACATTTAGTTCAAGCTTAGTATCATGTAATTTCTTTATTTTTCCAAAAATCAAAGATTTGATAAGAGGTTTTTTGACACTGAAGGGGTCAGAAGAGATTGTGATAGCTTTCAACCGGCACGTGCAAAACATACCCTCAGACAAATGGTCCTCATGTTTTCAAAAATGGTTTGAACGAATGAAAAAACATGTAAAATGTAATGGAGAATACTTTGAAAAAGCAGTAAATATTTAATTTATATGTAAATTGTTTTATTTGTAAGTTACACAAAACATTCATTGGACCCCACGTAATGTTTGGCGTAGTGGTAGTACAAGATCAAAATTTTAATTCGTGTTACGACAATATCTAAGAATTGTCAAAAAGTACTTGACCGCTACATGTTCCTGTCCTTTGCGTGATAAATTTCGAAGTTAAGTTTTAGGTAAATTGTCTGTAATTAGGAAGACTATAATTTTTGGGTTATTTTCTATATCAAGATTTTACATAAGATACAGAGTTTTAATTTTAATGTAATTAATTTCGGAATGATACACCTGCACGCCTGATAAGTCTTGATCGCATTATTGCCTGCCCTGTAAATTGGTTTAATTTCTGTGATTTTTAGATTAAAGTGTGTCAATTTCAATCAATCAATCAATAACTATACGGATAGGCTGAGTAGAATTGAAAATCCGTGTAACCTAAAAAGTATGCAAATGCCATAAAATGATTAAAGTATGATGTTTGAAGTAATTATTTTACCAACCATCCATTCTAAATCGTAAAAGTTAACGTAAAAATCCTCTTTCGAACTATTTAAATGATATTAAGAATATGAAACAACCATTTAATACCTTCCATAACCTCTAAGTCGCTACTCGGATAGTGGTACGCCCATGAACTTCCTCTCCCTGAGGAAAAAACCGCCTTCTATGAGCGTCATTGATTTCAGACCGAAGGCTTTTCCAGCTTCATCGAGGCTCCATCGAGGCCCCATGAGCATCGCCGGTAACCGCTGAAAGTGATCCGTAATTCATATTTTTTGGCGGTAACGAGCCGCCTTCGACACCAGCACCACCACAGTAGGCTCTATATACCGATGAAATCAACTTCTGTTAGGCCATTTTTATTCCTATCATGGAATATAAACTCCAATGTAGAACACCTTGAAATTTAATTTCCTCTGTGCACGTTATATTTTAAGCTACGGTTAGACGGAGCGCCAGGACTTACGCCATTAATGGGAATAAATTGTCAAGGACTGCCTTTAGTCGGTGTCTGAAAGTTTTCAGCGGCTGATGCTGGTCCTCCATTAGATAGGTTTTTTTTTTCCTTTTGCATTAAAGAAAAATTAATAGTAAAAGCGCAATAAACTGATTTTTAATTTATAAATTAATATTTCTCTAAAATTAAATAAAAGTCTCAAGTTTACGTACCTCGAAATACACTTAGAATATCATGTCTTGATTTATAATTCATTTTCTGTTCTCATCTTGTGACGAATAGTATCCCAAACTATATTACTTTACGAAAGAACAGAAAATATCAAAAAAAAATAGCAACTGGCATTAAAATGACACATGTGAAAAAATTATATTTTGACTGCGAAAATTATTGACCGACATCTGTCATCAGATGATAAATGTTTCTAGTTAGCGATGACATTGGAAGTCTAAATTGAGCGTCCCCAAAATTATTATTCAAGTAATATCATTCTAAAGTGTTATATGAAAATTATAGTAAGTTGGCAGAGTTGCTGACGCCACTCTCAAGATGCATGACTTGGTGAGATCTATTATCCACTTAATCTAAGAGTCCGTTCAAAATCTGAAATAATGTCCATCAACCATTTTACGTTTGTTCTCGCCAACTAAACGATAGTTTTTATACACAAATGATTGCACGTTTTTTGTCTTTACTAAGTCAACCACCCGTTTGGTTGTCGTCACTAATTCTTAGCACTTCTTCACGACCCGAAGGCCCCGTTTCTTCTTTACCACCTCCCAATAATTTACTGATTCTAATTTCGAATTCCTCGTAAGTTATTCATTATAAACGTACAGAAGGATTTAGGTATCGTAATAGATTCTAAAATTCGGCGAATCGATGTACACAAAGTCACTGAAGACAGTGGGATTGAGAAGAATAGCAATGGAACCAATTTAATATGCTTGTACATATATACTATCGCACTTAGAAGTAAATGCATATATATTTTTATACAGTATAGTCGAACAGCAAATGAAGTTAAGGACCACCACAGAGTAGATGGTCATCGCTGCCCATGGACACTCGCAATCCCAAAGGGGTCATCCGTGCGTTATCAATCTCATGGGTAGAAATGTAATATCTGCAGGACGGAACTTGATGAAGGGGAGCGAGTTGATAGAGGAGGGAGTGGGCTATCGGAACTCTCATTCACTGTGTGAAACGCAACAGCGGGAACTGCTACTTCGCAGCTCTGTCTTCCGTTAGATTATGATATCTCGCCGATCGAGCCGGTTCATTTTTATGCTGCGCCCAAGTTGTACACAGCATGGCTCTACCGTACAATTATATCATCCTCTATATAGAAATCCACATTAACTTCGTTTTATATACCAAGTGTTTTAATACTTGCTCGGTAATAGTAATGGACGTACAAAAAAAAAGTACGTACGTTTACAATAATTATTAAGAACAAAATAGTTAAGAGTTTGTCTGTTTATATATACCTAACAATCTACGCACGAAGCCATGATAAAACCACTCATTTGTTTTGAATCATTGTTTTAAGTGTTATCGATGAGTTTACCATATGTCATTTTGGATTCAAATTGTTGTAATATCAGGATGCGCGATAGTGCATTTTTACTTATTCTATAATGGGATCAAAACTGAGAAGCTTTAAAAAAAAATGTCGAGTGCATAGATGTTAGAAAATCCAATCTTTTGCGTGATTTAAAACAAATCCTAACTCGTACTTTGGTTAATGACTTCTGTTAACAATAAAAATATGTAAGTTTATCAACAATAATAAACTTGTTATAACGTTCACAAAGCAACCATAACTATCCACTAACTGACTTGCCGGCACTCTATTTCTCCTACTTTTGCAGTCTGGGACTTTTCAGCGATTGCTCAATATGTTGTTTAGCGATTGACTTCGTTAATGTTGAAATTTTGCTAAGCGCACACAAATCCTCTGGTGTCCTAAATTGCCGCTTTCGTCGTTTTTCTTCCGCTCGCCAAGAGAGTTATCAATCTCCACTTCCGCCCGGAAAAGCCGCAGTGGCGCTGCAGTGGCCACGGACTTTTCAAATTTTATGTTTACTTGTAATAATAGAGTATAATTTGTTTACACCCTAAACCAATACCAATAATTTTACATTTATCATTTGTATGCTTTGTAACATATACATATATTCTTTTTGTTAGATATACATATTAATACTGTTAAATTTATCGTATTTTATGTAGGGAATAAAATGTATATTTCTTAATTTCGTAATTTAAATTTGTTAATACGTGAGTGCGTAGGTACATTTGTGCATGCGTGTATGTGTGCGTGTGTGTGTGTGTGTGTGTGCGCGTGTGTGCGTATGCGTGAGCGTGTGCGTATGCATGTGTGTCTATACTACTTTCTTTCCGCGGCTCCGACAGCTTAGACATAGAATGAATCCTTCATCTTATATATCAACGGATTGATTACGATCTTATTCATAATTCCAATTGTTATCCCGTTGTCATTCTGATCCCGGTTCTGTATTCGATACCAATTCGTCCTCTCGACTCCTATCGCAGCCCCGCTTTTGATTTTGACCCCAGTTTTGATCTGAGAAAATCTCAGGTAAATTTAAGTTCTAGTCCCGTCCTCGATCTCAGTGCTGCTCTTAATTTTGATCTAAGTACTGCTTCTTACTCCAATTCCGATCACGCCTTTGATTCTAATTATAACCTCACACCCGATTCCGACCTTGGTTCCGTTCTCAATTTCAATCTCCATATTTGGATTCTTGCGTCTTGCTGCTCGTCTCGTTTACAATTTCAATTCCGCTACCCGTCACGGTATCAAGTATGGACAGGGAAAATGCTATTATCAAAATAAAATTATGCTATATTACTTGAGGATAGGATAACTTTCTATGAGTGGAAGAATATTTAGAATGTGGAATAGCACAAATATGTAGATGGCGCCAGAGCGAAACGTTGTTAGTCTATTTTATTCAGGGAGCTTCTTGTTCATGAAGGAATTTTTAGTTTCGTTCAATAATTCGAATACGCAGACGAAATCGGGGACAGTTGATAGCTATTTATTTTTCAGAAACCCTTCCGTTCGCCAACACAACATATCCCCAGTTCCATAGTGATTGGATGAATATTTAGGCGTGTAGGCGTGTTTAGAAGAGGAATAAAATACACACCTTTTTTTTATACATGCCGTTTTTAACTCCATAACATGAATCATGCAAAAGTCAACCCTTTTTACTTCTAGAAAAAGTGAATCAACAACAATTCTTTCTCATCAGTCCCTCCATTATATAAACTATCATCTGATTATATTTAATTTTACAGGGCTTATAATGATCGCAGAAATCTCGTGGTACATCAACCGATGAGTCGCTTCTCTCCGATTGTAACCTTATTGTATTTTATCCTACATCTTTTAACAAACTGGTCCGTCAATTAATATACTTGTGCAGAGCAAACTCTTTATCCATGAAAATTCCCTACTGGTTGTTGGTCAGGTTTTATTTAGCCCATTGACAAGGTATACCCTCCCTCAACCTTTTCATTTCAGACTTAGGGGTTTTGATCCTTAACCCTTTCCCACTGGGCCAGGCTGTTAAAGACTGTCACCACCAATGAGATGACAGTGTCCGCGACCAACGGCTTATCTTGCTCTCTGAGGCATGCGTCTTGTGGTTGACGTAGACTTGTATAAAAACTCATTGGTTAGTTCAACCGTGATCGGGATTGAACCTGACACCCTCTTATCCGAAGGCAAAGCCTTACTCCCCGAGCCATCACCGCTCCATACTAATTAAAATATATGGTTTCATAAAAAAAAAATACAGAATGTACTCAAAAATTATATCCAAACTAAATTAGGTAGATTTCTTTCAATTTAGACATAATAAAAAAAATAAATATAAAAACCACCTTCAAAAACCAATCAGATACATACACTTGTGTCTCCTTAGAAGAAAAAGATTTCCTTTTTGACTCAATATTTAACGTTTCATATTCATGTTCATAGATTATTAGCAAGATAAAAGAACAAGTAATGAACATACAATACGAAAGCATTTTCAAAAGAAGCAAAAGAGTTTACTTTCACAATTTTTTTTTTTGTTTTCATTGTAATTTAATTTTCCCAAGTCTTTAAAAAATCCCCGTAATATAGCAACACACTGTCCTACAATATCGTGTCCCATAAATAAGACATTCTAACGAATCGTTTTTTTTTTTATAAAAGCATTTAATTTCAAACATAAAATCTAATGCATAGAAATGTACAGAATCATTCGGCGTTGACCAAATACCATATATGATAAAAAAAAGTCATGAGATAGCTTCAGCTCGATGACCCACAGAGCGAGTCAAAGAACGCTATGCGATGAATTATTTATTGGTAAGCGTTTTGACATGAGATCAAATTCCA
Source organism: Eumeta japonica (assembly GCA_005406025.1). Lineage (NCBI taxonomy): Eukaryota > Metazoa > Arthropoda > Insecta > Lepidoptera > Psychidae > Eumeta > Eumeta japonica. Next base: position 155,336 of record BGZK01000501.1, read on the forward strand.
TGCCCCCCCCTTCACCCCCGCCCCCACCGCCCCTCTGTGATCAAAGTCGTCGTCGAATAAAATTCCCCACCCAGCGCCATAATATGGAAGCGCGTTGCGGTAAGTAATTGAAACAGGTAGCATTCGACAGAAAAAGGGAGCGCGGGTCTCTTGATAAACGTTTGATTTCTTCAAAACAATAGCAAAATTTGAATTCCAAATTTGGTAGTTGCCATAAATAGCGATCTACGAAACATTTTTAGAAGTTCCTTAACGCGGATTACATGCCGTGTTAATTAGCAAAAACCGTCACGTGAGACAAAAGCGTAATGCCCCCTTCATTCGACCCTCAGAGACCACTCTGTTAATTAAGCAAGTGTGGTGGCAACCGCGCGGCACGGCGCTAATTTCCTTTTTCAATATTTTGGTAAAAATATCTATCCATTATCATGTTCTATGCATTTTCAATTAATAATAATGTCATTATAGTAATTTCTTTATGATTATTATTAGATTTTGATGCTGCTCCGGAGAAGAAATTTTCTATTTTAAATCTTTAACAAGTTCATTTTATACATATAAAAGCAACATCTATTATAGTTTTCAAACATTACATAACTGTGCAACTGTGCAACTTGACGAACATAACGAAGTTTTTAATAAAAAGATGATGGAGTTGTTACTGTTTTATTTAGAGTTGTTTTTTTATAAATATAAAATTTATAAAACTTTATTTTATATGTATTATATCCAATTTTAAATAAATTAATATTTTTCTCAAGATTTTTCTATTTTGTTAATTACTCATAAAATTTGATAATTTATTTCCTATGTTAATGTCATTTGATGTTTTTTTTTTTTCTATTATCGATATCGGAGCAACGTAGCTTTGATCGAGATCTTTTACATTTTCCTTAGGAATATAACTTCCTACGGGAAAATTTGCTTATATACATAATAAATATTAATTAGTACATAACTAAGATACGCCACCCACATGTAAATATGTACTTACAAGGATACATAGAAACGGATTTCGGTAATGGTTAATGATAAAGTTGTTTCCGATATATATAAAGAAACAATAATTTCTCATTCAAAGTAATAATATTAGATGTATAGCCACCCGTCCAATGCTGAAGCTGTGCTTGAATTAAATTTTTTTTCTTAAATGTTTCATATTCAATAAGCGATTTCTATATCTGAAAGTTTACTGTTAAGAAAACTACCAGATACAATTACATACGCAATGTTGTAAAACACGGTATAATTGTTGAAATATTTCTATTAACTGATGAGAGGAATTAATCAACACTAAATTATCCTTTCAAAATGGGTTGTTAGTAACATTGTACAAAAAAGTCACAGCTTCGTTTTTTAGTCCTACATATATATCATATATTTTTCAAATGTATCGTGCTTTTTTCATTGCATTTCAATCACTTATACATTTCATTTACTTGTACATTTTTAGATGTAATAAATTTTATTGAAAATTATGATAGGAGTTCGCAGGTAACCGTTGTTCAATTTTAATATTTATGTTTTGTGATCTATGTTTTAAATCTCATTCTATTTGACAGAAGAGGGTACATTTATTTTAATGCCGAATCCTAGGGAACATATAAATTTGTGAGTAGATGATGCGTCAAACGGACGTGTGGCGCTCCTGCAACAAGATCCGCGCCGCTGTGTTCCGCACGGGCGTCGACCTGCGCCGATGGCTGCAGCCGCTGGACCCGCGCCGCACCGGCCTGCTGTCCGAGAGCCAGTTCGTGTCGGTGCTGGCGGGCCCGCTGCGTGCCGCGGTCGCTCTCAGCGCCGACGAGATCGCGCAGCTCGCCGACTACTTCCGCGCAGCCGACGGCCGCGTCCTCTATCAACAACTCTGCGAACTCATACATGGCCAAAGTATAGTCCTTCATACATTTTAGCGTTTTATATATTTAATGAAATCAAAATAAAAATATCTTAATTTCGTAGGTAATGGAATTATACTTGAAATATATCATTAATGAATTCTTTTCAACATTACCACCCATTCCAAATGCTGATTCTCTTGAGAATCTCACTGAGAATCTCAAGCGTCGCTCTTTTTACTCGTGAACACAAAATAATTAATAATGAACAAAATTAGCACAACATTTAAAAATAACATGAAACAACCTGATAGCTGAGCAGTTCAATTCCATGGGGTTTTGAAGTGAAAACTTCTTTAGGCGCCTTGGGTATTTTTTGAGATGGGAAAGAACCATTGAACTCGCGACACTGTTACCGTTACCGTGACCGACACCTCTGTATATAAGTATGTTCATATATTGTGTATGTAGGTACATAGATACACATGCATGTTGGCATTTTTTGAGATGAGAAAGAACCATTGAACTCGCGACACTTATCGTTACCGTAAACGACACCTCTGTATATAAGTATGTTCACATATTGTGTATGTAGGTACATAGATACACATGCATGTTGGCATTTTTTGAGATGGGAAAGAACCATTGAACTCGCGACACTTATCGTTACCGTAAACGACACCTCTGTATATAAGTATGTTCATATATTGTGTATGTAGGTACATAGATACACATGCATGTTGGCATTTTTTGAGATGGGAAGGAACCATTGAACTCACGACACTTACCGTTACCGTGACCGACACCTCTGTATATAAGTATGTTCATATATTGTGTATGTAGGTACATAGATACACATGCATGTTGGCATTTTTTGAGATGGGAAAGAACCATTGAACTCGCGACACTTACCGTTACCGTAACCGACACCTCTGTATATAAGTATGTTCATATATTGTGTATGTAGGTACATAGATACACATGCATGTTGGCATTTTGAGATGGAAAGAACCATTGAACTCGCGACACTTACCGTTACCGTGAACGACACCTCTGTATATAAGTATGTTCATATATTGTGTATGTAGGTACATAGATACACATGCATGTTGGCATTTTTGAGATGGGAAAAACCATTGAACTCGCGACACTTACCGTTACCGTGAACGACACCTCTGTATATAAGTATGTTCATATATTGTGTATGTAGGTACATAGATACACATGCATGTTGGCATTTTTGAGATGGGAAGGAACCATTGAACTCGCGACACTTACCGTTACCGTGACCGACACCTCTGTATATAAGTATGTTCATATATTGTGTATGTAGGTACATAGATACACATGCATGTTGGCATTTTTGAGATGGGAAGGAACCATTGAACTCGCGACACTTACCGTTACCGTGACCGACACCTCTGTATATAAGTATGTTCATATATTGTGTATGTAGGTACATAGATACACATGCATGTTGGCATTTTTGAGATGGGAAGGAACCATTGAACTCGCGACACTTACCGTTACCGACACCTCTGTATATAAATATGTACATATATTGTGTATGTACGTACATAGATACACATGCATGTTGGCATTTTTTGAGATGGGAAAAACCATTGAACTCGCGACACTTATCGTTACCGTGAACGACACCTCTGTATATAAGTATGTTCATATATTGTGTATGTAGGTACATAGATACACATGCATGTTGGCATTTTTTGAGATGGGAAGGAACCATTGAACTCGCGACACTTACCGTTACCGTGACCGACACCTCTGTATATAAGTATGTTCATATATTGTGTATGTAGGTACATAGATACACATGCATGTTGGCATTTTTTGAGATGGGAAGGAACCATTGAACTCGCGACACTTTACCGTTACCGTGACCGACACCTCTGTATATAAGTATGTTCATATATTGTGTATGTAGGTACATAGATACACATGCATGTTGGCATTTTTTGAGATGGGAAGGAACCATTGAACTCGCGACACTTACCGTTACCGTGACCGACACCTCTGTATATAAGTATGTTCATATATTGTGTATGTAGGTACATAGATACACATGCATGTTGGCATTTTTTGAGATGGGAAGGAACCATTGAACTCGCGACACTTACCGTTACCGTGACCGACACCTCTGTATATAAGTATGTTCATATATTGTGTATGTAGGTACATAGATACACATGCATGTTGGCATTTTTGAGATGGGAAGGAACCATTGAACTCGCGACACTTACCGTTACCGTGACCGACACCTCTGTATATAAGTATGTTCATATATTGTGTATGTAGGTACATAGATACACATGCATGTTGGCATTTTTGAGATGGGAAGGAACCATTGAACTCGCGACACTTACCGTTACCGTGACCGACACCTCTGTATATAAGTATGTTCATATATTGTGTATGTAGGTACATAGATACACATGCATGTTGGCATTTTTGAGATGGGAAGGAACCATTGAACTCGCGACACTTACCGTTACCGTGACCGACACCTCTGTATATAAGTATGTTCATATATTGTGTATGTAGGTACATAGATACACATGCATGTTGGCATTTTTGAGATGGGAAGGAACCATTGAACTCGCGACACTTACCGTTACCGTGACCGACACCTCTGTATATAAGTATGTTCATATATTGTGTATGTAGGTACATAGATACACATGCATGTTGGCATTTTTGAGATGGGAAGGAACCATTGAACTCGCGACACTTACCGTTACCGTGACCGACACCTCTGTATATAAGTATGTTCATATATTGTGTATGTAGGTACATAGATACACATGCATGTTGGCATTTTTGAGATGAGAAGGAACCATTGAACTCGCGACACTTACCGTTACCGTGACCGACACCTCTGTATATAAGTATGTTCATATATTGTGTATGTAGGTACATAGATACACATGCATGTTGGCATTTTTGAGATGGGAAGGAACCATTGAACTCGCGACACTTACCGTTACCGTGACCGACACCTCTGTATATAAGTATGTTCATATTGTGTATGTAGGTACATAGATACACATGCATGTTGGCATTTTTGAGATGGGAAGGAACCATTGAACTCGCGACACTTACCGTTACCGTGACCGACACCTCTGTATAGTATGTTCATATATTGTATGTAGGTACATAGATACACATGCATGTTGGCATTTTTGAGATGGGAAGGAACCATTGAACTCGCGACACTTACCGTTACCGTGACCGACACCTCTGTATATAAGTATGTTCATATATGTGTATGTAGGTACATAGATACACATGCATGTTGGCATTTTTGAGATGGGAAGGAACCATTGAACTCGCGACACTTACCGTTACCGTGACCGACACCTCTGTATATAAGTATGTTCATATATTGTGTATGTAGGTACATAGATACACATGCATGTTGGCATTTTTGAGATGGAAGGAACCATTGAACTCGCGACACTTACCGTTACCGTGACCGACACCTCTGTATAAAGTATGTTCATATATTGTGTGTAGGTACATAGATACACATGCATGTTGGCATTTTTGAGATGGGAAGGAACCATTGAACTCGCGACACTTACCGTTACCGTGACCGACACCTCTGTATATAAGTATGTTCATATGTGTATGTAGGTACATAGATACACATGCATGTTGGCATTTTTGAGATGGGAAGGAACCATTGAACTCGCGACATCTACTGTTACCGTGACCGACACCTCTGTATAGTATGTTCATATATTGTGTATGTAGGTACATAGATACACACATGTTGGCATTTTTGAGATGGGAAGGAACCATTGAACTCGCGACACTTACCGTTACCGTGACCGACACCTCTGTATATAAGTATGTTCATATATTGTGTATGTAGGTACATAGATACACATGCATGTTGGCATTTTTGAGATGGGAAGGAACCATTGAACTCGCGACACTTACCGTTACCGTGACCGACACCTCTGTATATAAGTATGTTCATATATTGTGTATGTAGGTACATAGATACACATGCATGTTGGCATTTTTGAGATGGGAAGGAACCATTGAACTCGCGACACTTACCGTTACCGTGACCGACACCTCTGTATATAAGTATGTTCATATATTGTGTATGTAGGTACATAGATACACATGCATGTTGGCATTTTTGAGATGGGAAGGAACCATTGAACTCGCGACACTTACCGTTACCGTGACCGACACCTCTGTATATAAGTATGTTCATATATTGTGTATGTAGGTACATAGATACACATGCATGTTGGCATTTTTGAGATGGGAAGGAACCATTGAACTCGCGACACTTACCGTTACCGTGACCGACACCTCTGTATATAAGTATGTTCATATATTGTGTATGTAGGTACATAGATACACATGCATGTTGGCATTTTTGAGATGGAAGGAACCATTGAACTCGCGACACTTACCGTTACCGTGACCGACACCTCTGTATATAAGTATGTTCATATATTGTGTAGGGTACATAGATACACATGCATGTTGGCATTTTTGAGATGGAAGGAACCATTGAACTCGCGACACTTACCGTTACCGTGACCGACACCTCTGTATATAAGTATGTTCATATTGTGTATGTAGGTACATAGATACACATGCATGTTGGCATTTTGAGATGGAAGGAACCATTGAACTGCGACACTTACCGTTACCGTGACCGACACCTCTGTATATAAGTATGTTCATATATTGTATGTAGGTACATAGATACACATGCATGTTGGCATTTTGAGATGGGAAGGAACCATTGAACTCGCGTTACCGTTACCGTGACCGACACCCTGTATATAAGTATGCATATATTGTGTATGTAGGTACATAGATACACATGCATGTTGGCATTTTTGAGATGGGAAGGAACCATTGAACTCGCGACACTTACCGTTACCGTGACCGACACCTCTGTATATATAGTATGTTCATATATTGTGTATGTAGGTACATAGATACACATGCATGTTGGCATTTTTGAGATGGGAAGGAACCATTGAACTCGCGACACTTACCGTTACCGTGACCGACACCTCTGTATATAAGTATGTTCATATATTGTGTATGTAGGTACATAGATACACATGCATGTTGGCATTTTTGAGATGGGAAAGAACCATTGAACTCGCGACACTTACCGTTACCGTGACCGACACCTCTGTATATAAGTATGTTCATATATTGTGTATGTAGGTACATAGATACGGCATGTTGGCATTTTTGAGATGGAAGGAACCATTGAACTCGCGACACTTACCGTTACCGTGACCGACACCTCTGTATATAAGTATGTTCATATTGTGTATGTAGGTACATAGATACACATGCATGTTGGCATTTTTGAGATGGAAGGAACCATTGAACTCGACACTTACCGTTACCGTGACCGACACCTCTGTATATAAGTATGTTCATATATTGTGTATGTAGGTACATAGATACACATGCATGTTGGCATTTTTGAGATGGAAGGAACCATTGAACTCGCGACACTTACCGTTACCGTGACCGTCACCTCTGTATATAAGTATGTTCATATATTGTGTATGTAGGTACATAGATACACATGCATGTTGGCATTTTGAGATGGGAAGGAACCATTGAATTCTGACACCACCGTTACCGTGACCGACACCTCTGTATATAAGTATGTTCATATATTGTGTATGTAGGTACATAGATACACATGCATGTTGGCATTTTTGAGATGGAAGGAACCATTGAACTCGCGACACTTACCGTTACGTACCGACACCTCTGTATATAAGTATGTTCATATATTGTGTGTAGGTACATAGATACACATGCATGTTGGCATTTTTGAGATGGGAAGGAACCATTGAACTCGCGACACTTTACCGTTACCGTGACCGACACCTCTGTATATAAGTATGTTCATATATTGTGTATGTAGGTACATAGATACACATGCATGTTGGCATTTTTGAGATGGAAGGAACCATTGAACTCGCGACACTTACCGTTACCGTGACCGACACCTCTGTATATAAGTATGTTCATATATTGTGTATGTAGGTACATAGATACACATGCATGTTGGCATTTTTTGAGATGGGAAGGAACCATTGAACTCGCGACACTTACCGTTACCGTGACCGACACCTCTGTATATAAGTATGTTCATATATTGTGTATGTAGGTACATAGATACACATGCATGTTGGCATTTTTTGAGATGGGAAGGAACCATTGAACTCGCGACACTTACCGTTACCGTGACCGACACCTCTGTATATAAGTATGTTCATATATTGTGTATGTAGGTACATAGATACACATGCATGTTGGCATTTTTTGAGATGGGAAGGAACCATTGAACTCGCGACACTTACCGTTACCGTGACCGACACCTCTGTATATAAGTATGTTCATATATTGTGTATGTAGGTACATAGATACATGTTGGCATTTTTGAGATAGGAAGGAACCATTGAACTCGCGACACTTACCGTTACCGTGACCGACACCTCTGTATATAAGTATGTTCATATTTGTATGTAGTAAGTATATATACATGCATGTTGGCATTTTTGAGATGGGAAGGAACCATTGAACTCGCGACACTTACCGTTACCGTGACCGACACCCTGTATATAAGTATGTTCATATATTGTGTATGTAGGTACATAGATACACATGCATGTTGGCATTTTTGAGATGGGAAGGAACCATTGAACTCGCGACACTTACCGTTACCGTGACCGTCACCTCTGTATATAAGTATGTTCATATATTGTGTATGTAGGTACATAGATACACATGCATGTTGGCATTTTGAGATGGAAAGGAACCATTAAACTGTGACACTTACCGTTACCGTGACCGACACCTCTGTATATAAGTATGTTCATATATGTGTATGTAGGTACATAGATACACATGCATGTTGGCATTTTTGAGATGGGAAGGAACCATTGAACTCACGACACTTACCGTTACCGTGACCGACACCTCTGTATATAAGTATGTTCATATATTGTGTATGTAGGTACATAGATACACATGCATGTTGGCATTTTTGAGATGGGAAGGAACCATTGAACTCGCGACACTTACCGTTACCGTGACCGACACCTCTGTATATAAGTATGTTCATATATTGTGTATGTAGGTACATAGATACACATGCATGTTGGCATTTTTGAGATGGAAGGAACCATTGAACTCGCGACACTTACCGTTACCGTGACCGTCACCTCTGTATATAAGTATGTTCATATATTGTGTGTAGGTACATAGATACACATGCATGTTGGCATTTTTGAGATGGAAGGAACCATTAAATTGCGACACTTACCGTTACCGTGACCGACACCTCTGTATATAAGTATGTTCATATATTGTGTATGTAGGTACATAGATACACATGCATGTTGGCATTTTTGAGATGGAAGGAACCATTGAACTCACGACACTTACCGTTACCGTGACCGACACCTCTGTATATAAGTATGTTCATATATTGTGTATGTAGGTACATAGATACACATGCATGTTGGCATTTTTGAGATGGAAGGAACCATTGAACTCGCGACACTTACCGTTACCGTGACCGACACCTCTGTATATAAGTATGTTCATATATTGTGTATGTAGGTACATAGATACACATGCATGTTGGCATTTTTGAGATGGAAGGAACCATTGAACTCACGACACTTACCGTTACCGTGACCGACACCTCTGTATATAAGTATGTTCATATATTGTGTATGTAGGTACAGATACACATGCATGTTGGCATTTTTGAGATGGGAAGGAACCATTGAACTCGCGACACTTACCGTTACCGTGACCGACACCTCTGTATATAAGTATGTTCATATATTGTGTATGTAGATACAGATACACATGCATGTTGGCATTTTTGAGATGGGAAGGAACCATTGAACTCGCGACACTTACCGTTACCGTGACCGACACCTCTGTATATAAGTATGTTCACATATTGTGTATGTAGGTACATAGATACACATGCATGTTGGCATTTTGAGATGGGAAGGAACCATTGAACTCGCGACACTGTTACCGTTACCGTGACCGACACCTCTGTATATAAGTATGTTCATATATTGTGTATGTAGTACATAGATACACATGCATGTTGGCATTTTGAGATGGGAAGGAACCATTGAACTCGCGACATTACCGTTACCGTGACCGACACCTCTGTATATAAGTATGTTCATATATTGTGTATGTAGGTACATAGATACACATGCATGTTGGCATTTTGAGATGGAAGGAACCATTGAACTCGCGACACTTACCGTTACCGTGACCGACACCTCTGTATATAAGTATGTTCATATATTGTGTATGTAGATACATAGATACACATGCATGTTGGCATTTTGAGATGGGAAGGAACCATTGAACTCAAGCGACACTCTACCGTTACCGTGACCGACACCTCTGTATATAAGTATGTTCATATATTGTGTATGTAGATACATAGATACACATGCATGTTGGCATTTTTGAGATGGGAAGGAACCATTGAACTCGCGACACTTACCGTTACCGTGACCGACACCTCTGTATATAAGTATGTTCACATATGTATGTAGGTACATAGATACATGCATGTTTTTTGAGATGGAAGGAACCATTGAACTCGCGACACTGTTACCGTTACCGTGACCGACACCTCTGTATATAAGTATGTTCATATATTGTGTATGTAGATACATAGATACACATGTGGCATTTTTGAGATGGAAGGAACCATTGAACTCGCGACACTTACCGTTACCGTGACCGACACCTCTGTATATAAGTATGTTCATATATTGTGTATGTAGGTACATAGATACACATGCATGTTGGCATTTTGATGGGAAGGAACCATTGAACTCGCGACACTTACCGTTACCGTGACCGACACCTCTGTATATAAGTATGTTCATATATTGTGTATGTAGGTACATAGATACACATGCATGTTGGCATTTTTTGAGATGGGAAAGAACCATTGAACTCGCGACACTTACCGTTACCGTGACCGACACCTCTGTATATAAGTATCTACATAATAATATATTCGTCCTGTTTACACGACGTTCACACGAGAGTTAAGTTTGGGTTGAAATACATTGATAATATAACTATATATAATATAAACATATATTGTGTACATATATACAACATGATATATATTCAGGACGGAATTTTTCGTATTGTATTTATAAATTTACGTTTTAAGCAAAAGATTGCAATTTTTATATATAAAATAATATGCATTGTTTTTCAAGTATAATTGCACATTAAATTAAAGTTCTAATATAATTTGTGTAGTAGTAGTTTATGATAATTAATAAAAAAAACTATTCATTTAAAAGTATTTCCTGCACAATAAAATATTTCCTGACCATTCAAAAAATACACATGTAATTGTTCAATTTTTCGCTTCTATTGGCATTCTCGCAGTGTTTTTATCAAGATATTCAGATACGGTATAATAGCTCTTGCCATATGACTTTATTTTAGCAAAACGTTTCAATTCATAAAATTGTAAATTTTTAATTTCAACAGGGATCTTATTGTAAAAGCCAATACATTGCTCCTTGAATAATTTGTTAATATTACTAAGTCGGGGTTTGTGCGCATTAAGGTCGTTCTTATGTCTAGTGTTAATATTACATATGTCGCTAATATTTTGGATCTATATTTCTCTTGACATATACCCGGTTCATGTATATGTATTGTGATGCCAAAGTTATCATATTAATTTCCTTAATATTTTTTCGGAGAGACGCCATTGATCTGAAATTAAAACCATCACGAATAGCTCGCTTCTGCAGCACGAAAATTGTGTTAATATGAACTGCGTGACCCCATAATAAAATTCATGATACACGTAGACCATAATGAAGGGCATAACACTAGAGAAAGGAACTGTAATAAGTTAATCGTTTGTAAGTCACCGAATTCTTTTGACTGCACATGCTGCATAACCAAAGAAACCAAGAAATAAGCGAATCTACATCATTCAAGTTTCAATAAATAATAATATCCAGAAAAAAAATCCTTCAAACGGAATGAGACCTACAAATATTTTAATCTACTTCAGTAATCTTTGTTTATTGTCGGTGATCTTTGTCTGTTTTGGCAATGCGGCATAACTACGTATGACAATAAGTCACGATCAAAATTCAACTTTTCATTCGACAATTCGTAATACACGATACATTAAGATAACTTATAAAAGATCAAGATTATCAAATCGCATAATTTCACTCGTACACATACAGTTTTTATATAGGATATCGTGCGCTTGGCAACTTGACAAGTCATTAAAAATTAGCGTAACTAAATCTACCCTAACATTTTACACTAAAAGTTTTCGTTTTAAAATAATTATGTATGTATCCTAAACCGTATACAAATATTTCATGCAATTATTAAAACTGTTGAACACTATCCTGATTAGAACTTAGACGTAAAAAAATCTAATTTAATGATCTTATTTTAATCTGTGTAATTTGTTTGCATTTTTATTAATAACTACTTATTTCCATACATTTCAATTTTTTTTTTATGTTAGTTCCATAGCTTGGATCTATCCACAGGTTGAGGCTCAATAACGGAAGCTGTTATAGCTATCTATTAGTAGAACGAATCTGTGTTGGAACCCACAGAGGAGCACCAGCACGCGGGCGAGGGTGAGCCTGTGGCGCGCGCCGAGTGCGCGGGCCCAGCGCGCCCGCCCGCGCCCCTGGACGACGGCCAGCGGCGCCGCCTCTGCAGCCTCATCGCTACCATCGCTGACCGCGACATCCCGCTGAAACCCTATTTTCAGGATTACGAACTGGTACATTACAACTCGACGGCTTCTACATATCGTTAGAAATTATAAGAAACTGTCTCGTACGGGGGGCGATAAAAGACGTGGATCAATCAAAAGCCAAAAGGGCGTTTATTGATAGCATTTTTTCCTCGGAAAGACCGAGGCTAAAAGGGTCGGCCGGTTAACGCGATGGAAAACAAAATGATATTTAATTTCGTTCACAATCATCTTTCCTGATTATTATCTGACACAAAATTATGGAGAACTCTTTGTGTGCATATATCAATTCGGGCAATCGCTAGTGAAACTGAACCGTATGAAGTAAATGAGTGGACGACGTTTTGTTCAACTGTGTTCAATTCAGTTTTGTAAATTCCTATTCAGATCCTTTGACAGATGTTATTTTTTATGCATTCGCAAAATTAAAGCAAAAGTTAACTGTTTTGCCTAAGGAGATCCTCATTTCGGTTTTTGTAATATTGTTAGTTCAAAACTTCTTCATAGATAAATTTTACTTTCATTACCATGATTATAAAAGATAATCTGTAACTCCCTACACACGAATAGAGTGATGAAAATATGGATATTCTCTACAACTTTATATCTCTGACTTTTCAGGAATACGTTATTCAAAGGACATTGTATTATATACAAAACTATATCACTTGAGATATATAAAGATAAATATATGTTTTCTGAGCCAAAATTTCAATATACATTTATGTATTCTTGTTGAGTGGGTTATCTGATTGACGTGACTACCGCTACTCTCAAGGCTGCTCCTGTATCGTTAGCTAACGCTCTCTTTGTTGCGTCACCCAAGATGTGGAGAGTATTTCTTAAAATACTGAGTAAACAATTTTTCTAAGCTAAAATTCTAAATGCATTTTTATATTCGTATAGGTAAAACACTGTGTACATTATTAATGCAAGTATATGTGTATAATGATTGCAAAGCATCCATTACAGGTAGCGAAGAACGATGGGCGCGTGACATTCGCGCATTTCGCGCGACTCCTGGCGCACGTGGGCATCGTGGTGCCCGTCGAGGACTTTCATCTGTTGGTGCGCCGATTTGCCGCCGACTCCTACAGCGTCGATTACGTAAAGTTCCTAGAGGCCATAGAAGAAGCACGCAGACACGGCCTGAAAGGCCTCGGCCCGGTACAAGCGCCCGTAGTCCCACCTACTTAACGCTTGTCAGCAACACTCTTTACAGCATTTATTCCGTACGCAGGAGTATCGAAATCCTCGAGCTGTACTGGACACCACGCTGCCGAAGAACCAGCGACCAGAAGTGGAAAGGGGCGCATCGACCGCCTCACTCGGTGGCTCCGAAATTTTTCATCCCGCTATAAATCGTGCACCGCCTTTCGAGCGCCCCATCATCGACATCATGCTGCGAATTCAACAGTTTGTAGTACAACGACGGATCCGTTTTTCAGAATTTTTTCGGGTGCGTAAAAACCAAATCCATAGTTACTTGAAGGCAGACGCGTCAGCGACAAATTTCACCATTATATTCACGTAACACGATATCTCAATCATCGCTCCCCCGTTACTTTTCGTATGCAAATAACTCCTTCTTTTACATGACGAAAATCCTCATAGTTACCCGAAACTTAGAATAGGATAACCGGGTTTTGTTGAACTTTTACCGAATAAAACCATTATAATGTTACTCTCGTCGTCTATTTACGAGGGTCTACACTTAAATGTTATTTCATTACGTCAACACTTCGGAGCTCAAACTCTTAAGAAACCAGCACGCGGGGAAACACGCCGCACCACCTTTTCCTCCACCACCAACAACAATCGTTCGTTACTGAGAATGATGGGCCGCCTATCGTCGCAAAGCGTAGCTATAAGATTCTGCTACTACTTTTTTTACTCAATGCCTCAATTTTTTTACTCAAAGTTTTTACCACTAACCCGGAAAGGTATAACCATTTCTGTATGGCGTAGATAGAGGTATAACCATTTTCTACTGCGTAGATCGATCCTTTGAATATTAGGCCCTTCTGACACAAGGTGAGAACCTACGCGAAAATGCAAGTAAACTATAATTAAAATGTTTGTGATGTTATTATTCCTATAATTATTTTTTATTAATAAATACGAATTATCAAATAAAGCTTGTTAAAAAAAAATTTTTTGAAGTTATACTTCTTTTGGCGAGTTAGGGAAAAATTATGAGAGTGAATTTTAACGAAGTGCGCCTACACCGATATCTAAATCAAATACCACAAAGTTCGTGCACATACCGACCTCTAAATCGACACTACGAAGTTAGTAAATAAACATCTGTCAATTTTTGCAGAAAAGGCTGGTTAAGCCTAGTAGTTATTCAAATATTATACATCTGAATCAACAACACGCGTTCCATATCAGTTCGAATAAAATATATTCATATATAAATGCGCATTTGTGTGTGTGTGTGTGTGCGTGCGTGCGTGCCTGCATTTATGCGTTTTTAAATCATATGGGATGGTGAATGTTTGTTGGTAATTTATTATGTAAATAGGAATTATTTCTTTTTCGTTTTAAAATTTGAGATTAATGATCAGTATGTATTGCTTTTATTTCTTTGTATTATAAATTATTATTATTACTTTATTATTTCATAAATAGATTATTTTAATAATTCTTGGTATATTAATTGATTCTATGTACAGATACATAGAAAATTAATTAACTTTCATACACTTGTTTCCACAGAAGTAGAGCATTCGCACTCGGGATATTTTTGGAGTTATTTTTGTTTTGATACAACAAGGAAGTATAACTTCGTACGTGCGTATAATTACACACGCGTTTTTTTAATTTTTGAAAATATAACAAATACCTCTTGACATTATAGCATTAACCGTTTGTGACACTGTTGCTAAAAGCCTTAAAAAATTTCGTAGGTTGTACTAGTACTTTCGAAATCAAAAAACTTAATTTGAAATGTATACAATTGTACGTTTCATAGGACTATGACCCACTGAATTCGGGGCGAATACCTCCGTTATCATTCCGCCGCGGCTTGGACTTGGCTGGACTAGCCGGAGTTTTATCGGAGCATGAGACAGCATGCCTTATCCGTCATTACCTCGATCCCAACGACCCGGAACGCGTTTGTTGGCGAACGTTCGAAGACGACTGCGATCAAGGTTGCCAATTTTTGGTCTTTAAATAAATCTTCAACCCAACGCAATTGAAAGTATGTTAATCGTAGACATCTTCCTGTTGCAGTATTCACGGTGAAAGAGCTCGAAAAACATCCGGATTTAGTGGCAGGCGCAGCGACGAAGGCAGCTTTAGCTAGTGTTCCAACACGTGGCTCGGCAGAAGAACGTGGTGGACCTTCAGAAGAGGAGCTCGACAACTGCGAGAGGGCACTGCTCCGTCTACGTGGCGCCGTTCGCGAGCGGAGCGTGGACTTACGTTCGGCCTTTAGAGACCACGATCCGTAAGTTACACACGTCGACCAGGTAGTTTCAATTAACGCTGGAGACAATGTGAATTAGTCTTAGAAATACTTAAATACCGTGCAAATCGAAACTTTTATAGACAAAGTTTATCGTAATTAAATCAATTATAAACTAAGATGATCAATAGTAGGACCTAGTTTAGAATTACAAAATACTACTAAATAATATAAACTTTGTTTTTTTTACAAAAATATAGCATTATAAATATACATAGTGATTGGGCAATACTTAATCTAAAAAATGAAGATAATTTCAATGATATATTATCATCAAATAAACTTTCCCAATTGTCATAATCTATTAATCATGGTTATTCCTGTTATTCAAGACCACGTATATGAACGACAGGATTTACATATTTTTTCATTTAATGGCATTGTTCGAATGATTGCCCAAAAATGTACAAAATAATAAGTACCTATCAGTTCAATTCAAAATATACATCTATTAGTTTTCATTAAGAAACTTATTTTATATAAAAATGTCAGCCAATACAGCTAAAAAAATACAACTTGGCATCAAAATTTATTATTTTATAGACATATGTTTGTAATGTAACTGACAAACGTGTAACTCTATATTTTATATTATAGAAGACAGAAGTATTAGTGTTGGCAACATTTTCAGCAGTTTGGAAACACTGTAATTAACCACAGACTATTTTCTTCTGTGTTTATGTTTTGTTTAATCGAATTTAAAACGTTTGTGAATTTCAGTGATTTGTGTTTTCATTCTCCGTTTTGTTGATTTGCGCTTATTGTTAAAGTAAAAGTGAGTATTGATTCTAAAAATGCAAATCAAGGTACTAATTACCTAAAGATCAAGTTACATCATGAGTTCCCATCGTTATGTTTTAATAAATTAACTAGAGTTAGCACCATACTCTGTTTCGGTAAGTGAAACTATTTAATCTGATAGTATCATTACTTTGACTTGTTGAAAAACACCGGTACCTAAAATCTAGCGATACTCGACGAAAACTACCATACAAACAATAAATTAACATTGAATGAAGTAGCTACATTTGTAACTAAATTAAATGACAAGAATTGTATTTTCAAAAATTTCATTTAGAGATTCCTTACAGAGACGTCTTATTTACTTCTATGTTTCATAGTTAGCAGAAATTTTGTAAGAGACCCAGACAAAGGGCATGACAATTTTAATCACAATACAGTCATAGCTTTACTCAATTAAAAAAATTAACGGTTTGTCACAAAGTATTTAGTCAGCATGTCCTCTTTTCTCAACAATTACCTACATTCAAAATTATATTAAATAGCGTTTAACATTCCATAAATATTAGTAGTCAGAAGCCCCATACAAAATGATTGTTTTAGTACTTGATGAAATGTCAGAAGTCAATTTAAGTCGGAATAAAAAATTTGATATTATTGATGGTTCTCATCATCATAGTAAACAAAAACAATTACCTATAAATTACATCTAAAGCACTTTCATTTGTTATTACAGGTAATAAGGAGAAATGGATGCGTGCTAGTACTTAAAATTTTTCTAGAAGTACAGTTTTGGCTTACAGATTATGAACATATATCCAGAAGGTGAAATATTTTTGTCCCTTGTGTTTCCATGTAATTACAATAAGAGCATTTAATTTTCTTGTATATTACTTCACTAAACATGTAATAGAATTTCATGTTGCTTCTCCTGTTGCAGGTTTTATATGAAGGTTTTTCACTTGGACTCGAGGTTATGGCTATTTGATAATATCTATATGGAACAACTGAAAATCTTGAATATTTTATGATTAAACACTGATTAATCATATATATTATTTTTTTAAGGGCATAAGTATGTGCTGATTTTTAATTAACCCCCTATATTAATTCAAATATATTTACAAACGTATTTATCATAATACATAAAATACACATCTGATTATTGTTCAAAAAGGAAAAAGTTTCATGTGTCAGTTATGATGCACAACTAGAGTTTACTTCTTCAGTGCTATTGTCTTTGAATATGTATAAAGAGGATAAATAAACTCATCTTTTATAATACAGAAAACATGTATGTATTAAATAAGTTAACCTTGAATAAGTTCTCGCTGTTTCTTCAAAGATGGCAGTAGCAGTACCCCGTTCGAGAAATTTCAAATGGTAACACACATGCAAGGCAGTAATGTATCTAACCATAAATTTCAGTGTATGGTAGTTCACTTTAGTGTAAACAAAGTTATTTTTCTTAGTTCTGAAAATGTCTACTTTTGTGCCAAATAAAGTGTATTTGTAGGGAATTTTATTGCACAACTTTATTCAAAAGAAATCTGCAACTGAAGCACATAGAATTCTTGCTGAGACTTATGGTGACAATGCTTCATCAGATACGACATGCAGAGACTGGTTTTGATGCTTCAAAGATAATGATTTTGAACTTGAGAATAAAGAATGTTCTGGCGCACAGAAAAAAATTGAAGACGAAAAATTGGAGAAATTACTCGATCAACACTGATGTCAGACACTAACAGAACTTGGAAAAACATTACAAGTAGATGAGTCAACTGTTTCAAAACGTTTAAAAGTTTTAGGAATGATCCAGAAGCAAGGACATTGGGTACCATATGAATTGATGCCGCAAGATGTCGAACGGCGTTTTCTCACATGTGAACTACTGCTCCTATGGCAGAAAAAAAAAGGTTTTTTGCACCGTATCGTAATTGGCGATGAAAAGTAGATACACTACAATAATCCAAATTATTGAAAATCGTGGGGTAAACCCGGCCATGCATCAACATCGTCTGCAAAAGCAAATATCCATGGTTTGAAGTTTCTTCTCTGTATTTGGTGAAATCAGCAGGGTGTAATTTATTACAAGTTGCTCAAACCGATTGAAACTATCATGGGGGATCGCTATCAACTTCAATTGATGCATTTAAGTCAATCTTCAAAAGAAAAATGACCGCTATACAAGCAGAGACTTGATAAAAGTGATTTTGCTACATGACAACACTGGGCCTCGTGTTGCAAAACCAGTGAAAACTTACCTGGAAATGCTTCAATGGGAAGATCTGCCCCACCCGCCGTATTCACCTGACATAGCCCCTTCTGATTTTCACCTATTCTGTTCGTTGGCACATGGCCTACCTGACCAGCGCTTTCATACTTATGAAGAAGCTAAAAAATGGATCGATTCTTGGATAGCCTCAAAAGACATGTCGTTTTTCCGATGCGGAATTCATATACTGCTAGAAAGATAGGAGAAAGTGGTCACTAGTGATGGGCAATACTTTGAATGAAATGTTTTTGTTCCTTATAATTTCAATAAAGCTTTTATTTTGTAAAAGAAACAGCTAAAAATTATTCATGGTCTCAATATTTTTTTTTATTCTGATGTATAATTACCATTTTTTATGAAAATAATATTAAATATCATTAATTAATGTTAAAAAAAGTCCATAACTATAACTTTTATCAAATAATTTTTTAGTATCCTACTATAATATTGGATACCATTGTATGAAACAAAAATTTATCAACTGTTCAAAATTATCACTCATAATGATTTGTTCGTGATGAAACCTAATAATTAAAGAGCCATGTTTATTAAATAGACGATATTTTAATTACAAGCAATAAAATTTAGTACATAACTTACTAAAAAAACTATTGGACATTATAAACTTCAAAACTAACTTTAAAACTTAAATTCCCTCTGTACCCATTAGTATTGTTTGGAAGAAAGCACGTTACATGTGAACGATGATCCGCTCTGCGATGATCAGAATGTTAAAATGAGTCTTCTTCCTCATATTCTTCTCAGGAATTTGTGATGATTTTCTGATTTGTTGTTAGAAATTAAATAATACTCGTCTCACATATGTTCAAGGCATCATTAACCAATGTATTTGCTAAATATACACCTTAATATGTAGTACCATTCCTTAGGACAATAATAGACTAAATTAGTGAGGAAAATGATTTAATTTGTTTCTCTAATGCAAAAAATTGTTATAGTTTAAGAGTACATATATGATGTGCAATATTGAATTGTCCTATATAATTACAATATTGTGACTGGATCCTGCCTTAAGCAATTATGTTTTTATGATTTATTTACTTTATTGTTTATCTAACTCATTGTTTCAATTTTTCATTAATATTGGCACAATCGTTTGGACAAGATCTGGAATTATTATTAATCTAATTAATTGAATTATGTAGTTATTGCAATGCAATCTGTGATAATTTCTCATTTTAGTGAGTTTAATAGAATTAGTGAAAATTATATTTTAAATTCAATAAAAGTATGTATATTTCTATTTTTTTGTGTTTATATTTGTTATTATTTTTCAAGAAACATAGTATTAAAATATGGATTACATTTGAAAACGTCACCATTACATACACCCGCTAATAGTTTACCCACAGGTCGTTATTCAATTTCTATTTGATGCTAAATGAATTGTTTGCATCTGATTTGTATGCAGTTTGCTTTGTTGTATGTTCAATGTGCATTCCAAATTGCTCACAATTAATATTGTTTGTTTAAATTTTTATTAACTATATGTCTATTGAGATAAACTCATGCCTTTGTATTTCTGGGTCTTTGATAAGATGATGTACTTATTTTTATATTCAGTGACGCGTAAACAATTTACGTTAAATGAAAATGATGTCTTCATGATATTTACGAAATATCTATCACTAGCTTTTATTGAAACTTCGATACTAAACAATCTTGATCCTATTACCAATGCCGATCTTGAATTTTATCTCTCACCTTTTTCTCTCTGCTCCATCCCCCGTGCTTCCTCTAGCAAAACTAAGCGAGCAAATAGTAGACTAAATAAAAATAATATACTTAAAATTGTTTGGTTATTTTTACAGAGAAAAATAATAACTCGTGTTTAAATGAGTTGTAATGCTAAATTTGATGAAAATGGATTACACTATTGTCAAATAAAAAGACATACAGTGATAGGTAAACTAACTTTACTATCAGTGTGTTCTATCAGCATACGAAATTTCAACAAAATCCATTTAATCATTGTTGAGTTTTAAGAAAAGTTATGTAAGGGACAAACAATATAGTTTTCAAAAAAAAATTAAAACTGCCTTTAAAAATCTATTTAAATAATTGTTTAAACAGACTTTAAAAACAACTAATTAGTTGTCGGTTCCAGCTAAAACAAAGTAAAATTCATATGAACATGAAACGTTAAATATTGAGTCAAAATAAGATCTAAGGAAACACGACCGTATCTGAAGTGAGCGGGTCATCGTTGGAGGGAAGAGATGCGAACACCAGCAATTGTTACGGAAATTGTTTATTACATCGCTGTCGGAATGATACACTTACACTGTAATATTTAAGTAGATTGGACACTCGCAAAATGGTATAAGACGTTCTATTACGTTCAGAGTTACGAAAGGGCACGCGAAAGGTTAAAAGCTCGGACGGCCGGCGGCGTGCGTCTCGTGGCTTGCGTTGCGATATTTTTGATCCACTAAATCAAAAGGATATCTGAACGCCGCGCCGACCAGCTCCCTGCGTAGGCGCAATCTCGTTATAAGAAATAGGAAAGTTTGTACATAATCATATTATTATAAAATTTATTTTTATGTCGCTACATGTCTGATTTATCTTTAGCTGAAACTGACTCCAAAAACAACGAATTGGTTGATTTTGAAGTCTGTTTAAAAAATTATTTAAATAAAATTTTGAAGGCAGTTTATATTTTTTTTTTTTCGAATAATTAATTTCACTGTTTAGTAATCGAATAATTATAACTTTATGATGCATTTAACTACTTTACAAGTGTATTAGGCCATAGAAATCGGCCAGACATTTCCTTTGCTTTTTTACGGAGCAAGTGGAAAAGCATTTCCGATCCCGAATTTATTGTCCGCTAGTAATTATTCCAGGGTCTTTACATTCTTAGCCCGAGTGCATCTATCAAATTATTCTTATATAAACTACATAAATTATACTTTAAAAAGTTCTACCATTCATACAGATTACATTTTTATTAACTTCCACATTAAATTAGTTCACTCTTTCTACTGTTATCGCTGAGAGTTCTGTTGTGTTCCTTCTGCGGTTGTTACGTTAAAATTATATAAATGAATGAAAATATGAAAGGCTAATGAGTCATTTTAATTCTGTATATACTTGGTTTTACTAATAAGCATTAAAGAGTAGTTTTTCTGGCGAAAAATCGTAGAATTATCGCTTAACGCCTAACCGTTAAGGAGTGCTGTGGTTTCCTTCAAAAAAGAAGAAGGTTCTATGTTCGTATTTTTTATGTATAAAAGTAATATAGACAACATAGAACCTCCTCCTTTTTTGAAGTCGGTTAAAAATAGCCTGGCCTTCTTCAGGTTTCAAAATGTCTTCACGAGAAATTTCATCAAAATCAATTTAGCGGCTTAAGTGTGAGTTATTCATTTATAATATTAGTATGGATTCGGTAACTTGTGTACTTTAAATACGTATTTCATAATTTAGTCAATAAAACCGTAAATAAGTTTATTATGAAGAAAATACAATTATTGTATTAAATAAATTAATATTGTTTATCTTACATACACACATTAGACGTTTTGTTTATTCACGTATCATAACGATTAAAACGGCGACCTGGTTATTAAAGAAGTCGGATGCCTAGCCACTAACGCCTAGTATGTAATACACAATATTTTCCCTCGCCCTCAAAAACTTGTAGTATATATATACGAAAAACTATTTATATATGTGTTTATATATATTAAATAATAATTTGCTACTTCGTTTGGTACTTAAATAAGAAAAATAAATATTTCTTGGTGCGAGGGAGGCAGTTTATATAGGTATGTAACAGAAACTAATTTTTTTTTTCGGCAAACATCAACGTTTTATGCATATTTCAACAGTTATTTTAAAATACTTTAAATGTTTCTAAGCTTTCTTTTGTTTAAGCGAATATTTTCGGAAATAATCGCTTCGAAAATAGCATAAATCGTCCCCCCTTGCCCCTCTTAATCTTTTTAATCGTAAGTCCAAAAAATATGAAAAAAAAATGCGAAGAAAACGCTTAATAAATAATTTCAAGTAAAATTATTTTCATGATGGTCGGATGTACCGTCGGATGCGCCATTAACACGCTCTCGCCGGTGCACTTTTTACATTTTGGTATTGCGGTCATCGTTTTAATTGTGTTTTAATGCAGTTAAAATTTAATGCACAATTATGTATTTACGTAAATACATTAAGATAGTAATGCGTTACAGTAGTCATTTAAAAGTAATAAAATATACTTAATGTAAACTTTGTATAAAAAATAAAAGGACTGGTCGTTTTTGAATAATTATCGAGAAAATATAACAGTATGTTTCTTGCGACCTCAAGTAATTTGATGACGTTGTTGGTTGTGTAAAACAGGTAGTAAATATGTGTTTATGAACCGTGTAAAATTATGAAAGTATAAAATCTTATCATCAATCATTAACATCCGTCCTATATGGATCTATTTTTAGACGTTTTTAGCCGTTAAACCGTCAACTCAATAGGTTTATAGTCTCAAACAAAAAACCCTTTTCGCAGTCCACATATTGTGAGGAATAACTACGAAACCCTAGACAGCGCGTAGCTCGATATGCTCTTTGTCGATTTTATAACGTTTACCTACTCCGTTTCGGCAATTGACCGTTAATTCTTGTTCTTGATTCGCGTATTAAGGCAATGATGCTTCGTTGTCTGCTAGATTGGAGACTGTTGAAGTTCAACGTGTCATACCTAGGTAGCTAAAAGTACCGTTGTATTGAAAACAAATATAGATAATTGGTTGTGATGGTTTTCTATTTCGCTCTCGATTATAATACCGCTCTCGTATCCAATCACGGTTTCGGTTCCGGTTCCAGATCCATTCGCGATTACGTGCTTGTTCCGCTCTTTGATTGCAAATCTAGTCCGGTTCTGAACTCCGATTCGGTCCTGCCGTCAATACAAATTACAATCGCATTATCCTCTAACAACACTTTACCAGCGTAAAACTGTTAAAAACATCCTACTTGTTAATGCAGCGCATAATCTACGTGTCGAATTTAACCCGAAACCATTCAGCCATTCATGCGTGTTTCAGTCACAAGCTATCATATTTATAATGTTGGTGAGATCGTCGACCACGAGTCGCCAACTACCTTCATCCCGGGTCACAGTCTGATGTTTCTTGAACAGGCACAACAACGGGCACGTGTCGCGGTCGCACCTGCGCCGCGTGCTCGCGCGCCTCGCCGTGCTGCCCGCCGCCGCGCAGGTGCGCGCGCTCGAAGTGCGCTACCTCAACCACTGCGGCTTCGACTACGTCAAACTATTGGAAGAGGTGTTTACGTTCTCGATTCGCTAACCGCAGCATTATGTCGCTCCCGCCTCTCAAAACTAACACTGTACGTATGATTTAGCTGGATGCGAGGCCCCCGGAGAGCTCCGCGTTTTTGCAAATGCCGCCAACGGCTCGAACCGGCCCGAGCGGGAAGGACCGCTCCGTGATCGAAACTAATATAGTACAGATCTTAGCGAAGATCAAGGGCAAGGTAATTTGTAACATCACTAATTTTGTTAACGCATCGATGGTGCTGTATTAGCCGTCTGTGACCATTTAACAGATGATAAGCGAAGGCGTGCGGCCCAGAGACTTCCTGAGCCAGTTCGACTTGCACAGGGAGTTCATCATTCCCCGTGCCGACTTCTACCGCGGCCTCGCCACCGCCGGCGTTTCCCTTACGCCTCTCGAGATGGATACGGTTATGGACGTGTTCGTATATCTATTGTCATGCGGCGACCTACGAAAACCGGCAGATCTTGGACTAGAAGCGGCCTATGCGCAGGTTCGCGTCGCCGCGTCGACGTCGCTTCGTGGACTACACGAGGTTCTGCGACACTCTAGAGGAAGTATTCACGCAGCGCGGACTGGAGCGCGCACCTCTGCTGGAGCCGCTGAAGCCCCTCGCCATCCTCGACACCCCCTTCAACTTCCTCAACTTCGACGAACGTCACACGGTATCGATGGCGCTCGCCAAACTGGCCAAATACCCCGATAAGGTGTCGAACATTCTGGAAGCTTTCAGGGTGAGTACTCGTATATAGTCGATGGCGTATAAGGAGACAAAAGCTAAAGGATACCACGACCACGCAAACCTCACTCTGTTTTCCATCACAGAGCTTAGACGTGGCCAACTGCGGTACCGTGCCGCGTGCGTCTGCCGAACGCGTGTTGGATCAGCGCAAACTGCTGCACATGCTGTCGCCGCGCGAGCGCGAGACGCTCTACACCTGCTTTGGGTACAGACGGGGCTGCGGCACAGAGGTGAGTTCGCTGCCCCCGTCTTTTCTTGTGTAGCGGTAGCCCGTCTCATTGTCTGTTTCTCGTCGCAGCTCAACTACCGCGCGCTGTGCGACGCGCTGGATGTGCTGTACGCCATCGGCACTCAATCACCGTGCTAGCGTACTGCTTTCGATTTTTTTTTAACAACATTTAAAAACCAAAAAAATTTCGGACACAAGAAATGTTTTGTTGCGGAAGGTATCACAGTAATAAATAATGTGAGTCGGTTAACTCTTGAGAAAATTAAATCCTTTTTTTTCTCATTCTTTGCCGTTTTATTCCTAAATACCCACTACTATCGGTCACCCAAGTTTAGATGACCGGTACTACTTTTCTCTTGTTGAAGAGAACACTTAAACCGTATCAAAAAAAAAATTTTGTCCATCTACACCACTGATTCCCAAAGTGGTCCAGGTGGACCCCCAGAGGTTCACGGGAGACTTGCTGGGGGTCTACGTAGGCGTGAACAAAAAATGGGGGTCCATAAGATGTTAATGGGGGTCCACGAAAATTGAAATTTAAATTGGGAAATTGAAATTTATCAAGCAAAACATTAGTCGGCGCGAATTATTTCCAAACTTGTCGCAGATAGAATGTATTGATGAGGATATCCATACCTACAGTCAACATTTAAGTGCCCTGCATGATGACTACAAAACCAGGTTTGAAGATATGGTGACGATGGATATACCACCATGAATCATAAATCCATTGGATGAAACGGAAGTGGCCAATGTTGTATTACAAGAGGAGCTGCTCGAGCTAAGCACCAATGAGGAGCTGAAGGTGAAATTTAGAAAAGGCTACCAAACATTTTGCCTGCAAGCAGAAATACCCGAAAAATATCCTGGACTGTGGGAAATCGCAAGGAAATTTTTAATAGCTTTTCCCTCGTTATACCTTGTCGAAAGGAGTTTTAGTGCCGTTACAAACCTCTTAACAAAAAAAAAGGGAGCAAATTAAACATCACAGAGCGGGGGGATTTGCGGTTATTGCTCACAAAAATAAAGCCTAACATTGATCGTTTGCTGACACTCCATCAAATACATCCTTCCCATTAATTAAAATTATGACTTGAACCTATATTACCTTATTAATTTTTTCTTGTAATTCTATTCTTTTAATGAATAAAGTGTTATAAGATGTACAATTTTTCGTTTTTATTTTACCTATCGGAATATAGGGACAGAACTCAGAAGCGACACAATTTTTATTTTTTTTGGCGACTTTAAGAATGTGGTAGAAATGTAACAGCAGGGGGTCCACCGAAACCAGTAAAATTTTGAAAGTGGTCCATGAGAAAAATAAGTTTGGAAACTACTGATCTACACGTTCACATCAAGTTCTTTCAAAGACGAAAAGTCGTTAATGATGATTTGATTACCGACGCTATTTTGATTTTAAGCGCCAAATTTTCTCTACACAGATCCGCACACGTACAACTACAGATAGTTCCATCTTTTGGCCATCGCACGTTCATGAAGTTTTACGTTTTACGTTGACTCACAACTTTGACATAATCGTGTTTTTCATTCACGAAGAGAGGTTAGTGGCCAGTGCTATTATTTTTATGCAAATGAAACAGTAAAGTTTGTGTTGCGGAGATCGAAACAATAATAAGAGGAGCAACTAAACAATATACCACAACGTACATATTCCGTCAATTATGGTGAAAATATGTTAGCAATACCAATTATGGGATTCCCATTGTAGAAAAGATATTATATTTAAATCTACAACTGTCTGTAATTTCAAAACAACTACTTTTTATTAAATTTATAAGGTTATTTATTCGTATCGAGCACCACAACAATCCTTTTAAAATACTTTGTCTATCTGCCTGCCTATTTTTTGTCCTGGATATCTTCGGAACGACAGAACTGATCACGGTGAGATATTTACTGGAAGGTAAATGGGCAATTAGGTTATACTTAAGTACTTTTTTACTCCCAAATTTTAGGATTCTTGCGTGAAAATTACTTGAAAATGGAGTCACTATCGCAATTGAATCGAAATGGTGAAAGCGAAAGGTTGAACCAGGATCGGGGTAAGGGCCGAAACCCGAACTGTCGAAGCCGAGGACGAAAAGCGGGATCGCTGTCACGATGGACACACGTCAACAGTTGATATAAATGATATAAGAACTCATTTTATGTTCACACAGGCTCAATCGTGGGAGAATGCTATCTGCAATGAAAATTAGCGATAGGTTTTGGAGTTCCGCGAGAGTCACTAATTCTTTACATTTTAACCAATTTTAATATATGAATTTAATTGAAAATTTATATATGGAAGTGTAAATGTGGCCATAGGAGGACATACAATACATTTTAGGGATCCAAGAAAGTAAATAAGATCCTTTATGGCTTTAGTGATTTTCCTAAAAAGTTTGTA
The DNA here is from genome assembly GCA_005406025.1 of Eumeta japonica. Taxonomy (NCBI): domain Eukaryota; kingdom Metazoa; phylum Arthropoda; class Insecta; order Lepidoptera; family Psychidae; genus Eumeta; species Eumeta japonica. The sequence continues at coordinate 183,212 of BGZK01000501.1, forward strand.
TGCAGTTAGAAATCAAAGAAAGGATATACGTTATTTTTTTAGGATTCTGTAAATATTATTGAATAAAACCCTTGCAATTTTACCAATTTTAATAAAATTTAATATGTAGAAAGTTAGAAATCAACGGAAAACATATGATGCATTTTTAAGATTCCATATGATAACTAAAATAATAAGTCAGTAAATCGTAAAATGTATATTAATCATAAAGTCAGATGCTACAAATTTATTAGTAGTGTAAACATCTATGCCTCAATGATCAACACAAACGGCCCTAACGATTTTAACGAAAACTCTTATTTAGATAAAGGTTACCTTTTCGTTTATATTTCCACGTCAAACTCGAAACCCGCCGCGCCAGCTCGCTCGCTCAGACACTTGCTTTTTATTGCGATAAATCATGCTTGCGAAAAGACAAGAAATGACATCGAAGATAAGATGTTTAAAAGATAAAAAATAAACTCACACCAACGCAATAATTCGGATTAAACGCAAGAAGCTTCACATCCACGCGGGTGAAGCCGTGAGCGGGAAGTTGGTATATTTAATAAAAACATTGATATTTCGATGTTCAGGATATAACACAAAAAAAAAAACGATTTCATTGAAACACGTCATGAATTACGTTTTTACTGACTGCCTTTGATGTGTTGAAGCCATCGTCGAAGTACGTATAGAAAGAAATAACTCGCGCAATGAAGATGCTTAGGTACACGTCCTCAGTAATAAAATCACTGATTGGAAATACAATTTTGTGTGTTGAACTGTGTAGCGAATGTATCTATTTTTATTTTACTGAAATCATGAAAACAGAGAACACGTCGTCACTCCGCCGCGATGGTTTATTTGCCCTTATTTTGTGCCTAATCCTTTTAAACCCTTATGCCTATTTTGTACATCAAACTATCTAGGTTCTAGAAAAAAATGTCTGTTAGTAATAAGCAAACGTAACGTGCATTGAAATCGTTCTCTTCACTAGCTGTTGGTCAAAAAAGTTCCTAATAAAAAAACAATATTCCAGATAAATTTGTGGAATTGTAATAGTTTTTAGTACATTTCATTGAACCTTTAACTGTTGAAGCCTAAAAATAATGTAGGCTACATTCTTTTGCTTGGCTTAAGCTATTACTAGCCAAACATAGATACCTCCCCAATCATAAGCGTACTTATTAATCTCACAGAACACAGCCACGGAACTATAAGCCACTTTAAACGCTTGCACTGTGCTAATAAGAGAAACTTGTACTAATTTTAACGAAATTCATCAAATTATAAAGTTTCTTAATAATACTCACGAAACCCTTAAAATGCATTTTATATATACGTATCTTTTCATTACTTCTCAACTATATTCGTAGCAAATTATATTAAAATCGATTAAATTATAGGTTTTTTGTATTTCCTCTCAGACTCTAAAAAATTATAGTATCTTTTTATATCAAGTATTATTGTAATCTGCAAAACTAAATAGGTTCTTAATTAATTTTAGGGAACCCTAGAAAATGTATCGTACATCTTCTCATTAGTTTTCAGCTACCTCCATACTAACTTTTATTGAAGCCGGTTAGATAATAAAGTTTCTTAGTAGTTTTCAAGGAACCCTAAACATGTATCGTATAAAATTTTATTGATTTCCATCTAACTCCCTATTAAGTTTTATCTAAAACGGTAAAACTATAGAGTTCTTAGTAATTTTTATGGAACTCTAAAATAAATCGCATATGTTTTTGTTTCCAGCAATTCCCTACTTAATTTTATTGAATTCGGTAAAACTATAAAAGTTCTCAGTAATTCTCACGGTACCCTAAAATATAGCCTATATACTTTTATTGATTTCCAGCTAACTGTACCAAAATTTATCTAAATTGGTAAAACTATAAGGGTTCATATTAATTCTCACGTAACCGGAAATTACATATCGTTTATTCTTTTACTCGTTTCTGACTACCTCCCTACTAAATTCATTGAAAGCGGTAAAACTATAAGGGTTCTCAGTAATCTCACGGACCTCTAAAAATGTATCATATATGGTTTATTATTTTCCAGCTTACTCCCTACTAAAGTTTATCGAAATCAGTATGACCATAATAGTTCATATGAATTCTCACGAAGCCCTAAAAGAGGTATCATATATCCTGTATATCCACGCTAAATTTGTGTGTCCACGCTAAAAATAATTGAAATTGTAAAAGTTTTTAGTAATTCCTTCACGGCACGCCAAAAAGAATCAAAAACTTGATAATTCACTCTGTAGACAGCTTTCACCGGTGCAGATACAGAACGAATACCTACAAAATTTATGTCGACTAGTAACATGTTTCATCGTGACCGGTCCCCGCTCCTCGTCCTGGGTATCGTCCCGAAGCCGGTCCTGTTCCTGATCTCGATCTCCGTTCCACGTTTCTCGTTCACATATAGGACAATTCATCGGAATGGAAGAACGAGATATATATATATCCTTTTAATTTTTTTGTCTGTCTGTCCAGTGTATCTTCGGAACGGCTGAACCACTTAACGCGCGACTCCCGTTTGTATGTAAAAGAACTTATGGGCCAACTTTTTGCGTACTTTTTATTTCGGAATTGTTTAGGGTTCCTGTGTATATATATATAGATTTCTTTCATATAAACCTCTTAATAATTACGAACATAAAAAAAAAGGAATCGGGCAAATTGATTTAGCTATTTTCAAGTAATACAAGCGAAATTCATCATCATCATCATCATCATCGCTCGACCTTCAGCCAGTCGCAATGACTGAAAGGGACAAGTCCCGACACACCGAAGGGAGCGTAAATATCGGGGAAGTGTAGGTTCTAGCTTGGAGTAGGAGTGACGGGAGTGTAGAGCCAGCCGGTATTCGTGCAACCTCTAGCCAGAAACTGGATTCGGGATAGGTAATAGATACTATAGTGTGTCAATAAATATAGTGGGGAAGGTATGTTCCTTTTGTTTCTCTTTCGTTCTTCGTTTCCTTTGCTTGGTGCAGGCTTTGACGTCCATTTCTGAGAGATGGAACAGTTCATCTGCAGCCTTTCTAATTTCTACTGTAGTCTGTGCTAATGTCGTTTATTCTTCTTGGTTCCTGTTGTAAAAACTACTGTCTTGTTATGCGAATCTCCCAAGTGCAAATAACTTTCTATTGTAGAAGAACTTAAAGCAGAGTTGAGTAGATGGTATCGAGCTCTTAAACAAATCCTTTCTGGATTTTTCTTCAGTCGATTTTTCATTGTTTATGTTCTCAGCTTGGTGAAGAAGTTTTAGCGACCGTTAAGAACTTGACAAATGTTATCGACAGCCTTTTAAGTTTCCGCTTTGCTCTGTACTATAATCGCCTTTTCTTCTTGGTTCCTGTTGTAATAGCTCGGTCTACCCAAGGCTCTCATGTGTAACCAGGACGTCTAATTTTTCTTTCTGTTGTAGTAAATCTTAAGGCGGTGCTCATTAGATGATGTCGAGCTTTTGTTTTGAAAGAAATCCTAATTTCCCAATTTCCTTCTTCCTTCAATCTTTTATTCTTATTTTTCTTCCTTTAGTGCAGATCTCAATGTCCGTTTTTGAGAATTGGTAAAGATCATCCACAATCTTTGTAGTCTCTAGTTTCAGTTAGAACCAACAAAGTTCAGCTATAACCTTATTAATTTCGTGCAGTCCATTTTTATTACTTACTACTGTCATAGCTCATTCTTGTCTTTGCAATTATCTCATATGTAACTAGAGTGTCCAACATATTTTTTGTCTTTGATCTTAAAGCAATATCTATTAGGTGGTGTTGAACTCTTCTTAAAAGAAAAACTTTCCTAATTCTTATCTTCCTTTAATCTTTCATTCTTTATTTCCTTTGCGTGGTGTAGGTTTTCAGTGTCCATTTCTACTAGCTGATAAGTTCATCCACAGCTTTTTTAAGCGTTTTTTTGCTCTGTGCTAATGTGGTCCATTCATTATGGTCCCTGTTGTAATGAATAGTTCATATCTTGTTTAAGCGTGTCTCCCGAGTATAATTAGCTTATTGTTGCATAAATCTTAAAGAGAAGTTAAGTAGTGTCAAGCTCTTCTTAAAATCAATCCTCCTTTCTTAATTCATTTCTTTCGTCAACTCTGCGTTCTTCACTCCGTGCAAGGTTTTCAGTATCCATATGGAAATCGATGAAGTTCAACAATAGGAATTTTAATTTCTAATTCACTCTAATCTAATGCGATCCGTTCTTCTTTGTTCCTGTTGTGATAGATGATGCGCTGTTTACACGAGACGCCCATGTGTAACTAGAGTATCCGACTTCTCTTTCTATTGTGGTAAGTATTGAGATGGTGTTAAGTAGATGGTGTCCGCTCGTCTAAAAAAAGAAAAAACTCCTTTTTTAATTTATTTTTTCGTTTTGTCTTTCATTCTTCATATTTTTCGCTTGAAGCAATTCTTCAGTGACAGTTTTTGAGAGTTGATGAGGTCCATCACCAGCCTTTCTAATGTCTGATTTTCTGATCTAATACAGTCCATTCTTTTTTTCTTCTTTTTTTTTCACGTTGAAATGGCTCATGTCTTTTTTACACGAGTCTACTATGCAAAACTAGGGCATCTACTCGTCCATAGCGATGATGAGCAGCGCCCGTACGCCAAGTCTCAAGTCTATGCCGTTCTTCGTCGAAGAGTTCCACTTGCACGGAAACCAGCGCTGCTGCACCGTTTCCTCGTTCACGGTCAATCGAGCGATGATTAGCAGCGCCCGTACGCCAAGTCTCAAGTCTGTGCCGTTCTTCGTCGAAGAGTTCCACTTGCGCGGAAACCAGCGCCGCTGCACCGTTTCCTCGTTCACGGTCAATCGAGCGATGATTAGCAGCGCCCGTACGCCAAGTCTCAAGTCTGTGCCGTTCTTCGTCGAAGAGTTCCACTTGCGCGGAAACCAGCGCCGCTGCACCGTTTCCTCGTTCACGGTCAATCGAGCGATGATTAGCAGCGCCCGTACGCCAAGTCTCAAGTCTGTGCCGTTCTTCGTCGAAGAGTTCCACTGTGCGTAGAAACCAGAACTGCAGTAACGTTTTACCGTCTACGAGGACGCGATCCGTTGTCAGGACAGTCATTATGCATTAGCATTATTTTTGCCGTTAAAATATAATAGGATATTGTACAAAGTTATCTTATGTTTAACATTTCCTTAAGCCCTTATTATATATCAATACAAAAAAAAACGCTGCACATCTTCATGACGCTATTATTATTATTGCGTTTCATCCATAAAAGTTTTTCCCTCGTACGCCTAAAGAGGTTTCACTTCAAAAAAAAAAAAAAAAAATATATATATATATTTCTTGCGTTGTTCTTTCATTCTGGTCTGCATATTCTTCGCTTGATGCACATTTTTAGTATACGTTTCTGAGAATTGATAAACGTCATGAACAACCTTTTAATTTCTCATTTGCTATAAGCGAATAAAGTCCATTCTTCTTTGTCTAAATGAGTCATTGTCTAAATGAGTTTTCCATATATAGCTTTGCATCCAATTTTCCTTTTGTCAAGTGATACAAGCGAAATTGTACTTTTATTTATATAGATAAATCGAAATACGTAATGTGTACAATTTAATGATGATCCTAACGCGCGCAGCGGAAAGCGATCGATTTGAGTCCATGATTTAACGGTTCAAAATACTAGAAATTGCTTTTTAGCGCTAGAGCGCTTTGTACACTTGAGTCAACTCACGAAATTTTGCAAAATAATATAATAACAAGCACGCGCACATGGCACAGCGTTTTGCGTGACACAATTTCACCCTATCGCAACCAGCGGCACACTCGAAATCCAGTGAAATCCTTCAAATACTACGGCATGATCGGCTATATTCACACGTTGCCGAAGACACAGTTTTGTTTGAAATTTATTTGAGAATTTATGTAGGAAAACTTTGATACGAAAAGAGAGCAGCAATTGGTAGTCGTCAAATAAAATTGGTAATACTATGAACTGTCTAATGCTATTGTCTACTCCATGTGCAAGCTTTTTACAGATGACGCTGCAGGCGTCAGTCCGCTGTCAAACGGAAGGCAACTTAAATATGTGAACATAACCTTTGTTCGTTGTTTATTATTTTACAATGTTTCGCCATTTCTACACGAGATTGATATTCATACTAGTTCGTTACATGCAAGCCGAGATAGTACAAATATAGCACCGCATACCGTTAATCAGCTTAATATATTTTCTTAATAATCAGCGAGTCCGTATCAGGATAAGGAACGGTAACACCGATCCGCAATTGGCTATGTGCACCACAAAGTACATTTGTATATATGGAAATAGAGAGATAACTCTCCTTGTGCACGACATTAGTGCCGTCTAGGATCCGGAACTTCTCAGAATTTATCCAATATTTATATATCCATGAAATAGTAAAAGCATTGATTATTACAGTTGTTTATTATTTTAATAATGAATAATTCTGTTTCTACAACACAACTGCAACTAAAAAGCAACAGTATCATCTTGTTGCGTTTCACTTTTCTTAATGAAAACAATTCTATATTGTCGCTGTTTTGACTACAGCCATGACAATTTAATCGTTTATAGCTTGATCTAGAGACATTTTTATTTCATAAACCAATAAGAATCATCTGCCTAAATCCCTGACAATTAAATGCTCAGCTAATACAGATTTTACAGTCGAACGGATGTTACTGTTTCTTCCATTAAACACAACGATTTAAAAGAATAATCTCTTTTAAAATAATAAAGAAGACAGTGTTTGTTGTTCTTTTTGTGAAATCGGTGTAACAAATAATACAATTATCGCAAATATTGACATCATTTTTTTTAATAACAAAGACCATCGAGAATGAAAATGTCTGAAGGTGCTAAATCCTAAAGGAATACTGAATCGGTAAATAAAAAAGAACTTCTTTTCCATTGCAGATTTATTTATTTTCAAAGATTTGTCCAGGCAATATAATTGAAGTGGATAGAAAATATGACAAACGTTAATAGTAAGTTAAGAGAAATGTTAACTTACCATTTAACCCAAAAGATATCGCTAATGTTATGAAGTTTCGGTACATGTAGAAGAACTGAAAAATTGTGATAAGTCTCCAACATTCCTCACGTCGTCTGAATTAGTGAAAACTTTTGAGCTTATCTCATAACAGCGCCACGTAAAAAAGCAGTTTTCCTTATAAATATAATAAATGTATATTTACAGTTGTTTTATTACTATCTATTTATTACTAAGAAAATAACACATATAAATATACACAATATCTATCAAAGGTGCACTACAATCTGAAATAACCGATTGCTGTTAATTTAATATCATAGAGAAGTTTTATTAATTATCATTAATTGAAATATGTGCAATTTAAACATAAAACCGGTTAAATGTGTGACGGGCCATACGCAATGTACGGTTCCGTAGATGCGTCGCAATATGCGGACTTAGAAAAGGGCTTTTTGTTTAAAACTAATAAAACGGTTTAACGGCTAATAAGGTCTAAAAACGGGCGGCCCACATTATAAGACTTGTATTAAAGATGTTTTGATTTTATATGAGCATAATTTTATATGGTTCATAAAATATTTAGTCCCTGTTTTACGCACCCACGTCAACTAAGATGATGTTGTGCGAAATTATGCCTTCTACTTTTATATCTACAAGTACATTAAATAAGTTGGGCGACTGTTACCTATTAACTCGAAAAACCTACTTATCTGTTATAGCTTTCCTTATAACTTCGTAATATATAATGCTGCCATGATTTTTTTACATATCCAATAGTAACCAATTACCTCTGAAAGGGCTACCTGGCAGCACTCAACTCTAAGAAAATTTTGCACTTTGAAGCTTAATCTTTCGCAAACATATCCCTAAATCGAAATACGGTTTTTACGAACCCGCAATGTTTTTGAATGAGCTACTCAACGATACCATGTGATAGACGAGAAAAAAAATTATCCCCACTTTACGTGTAGGGAAGATACAGTAACAAACGTTTTTATTTATTCTAATTGTACTAATTTGTCGGCGTGACTAATATGTACAGGACGACGCACAAAACTTTACCGCTGTGAAGTTCGTCACGAAAGCATCGCAATGGCATAAAATAGGAATGCGGCGGAGAAGAAGGAAGGGTCGGGGAGTGTAACACCCTGCGCAATATATCATTCGCGGCCAATTCACAGCGGCAAAGTTTTGTACATTATACCGTATATTCATACCAACTAACAACTTTCAAATGACACTTTCTGATCTAAGCCATGGAGGAACAAACTTGTTGACTATAACGGAACCCAAAATGAATCGAAAAACGCTGAAGACAAAGCAATCGAGGATGAAGGCAAAAAAATACTCGTTTCATTTTAATAATTTGTTACTATTAAAACACTCACTGGCGCGGCAGACGTCGTTCCTCACTTTCCCGTAGGTGACTCGTATAGTTAATCTTTTGAATGTCAATTCCAATCTCGGTCGCATTTTCGATTCCGATCTCAGTAACACTTCTGATTCTGGTCTCGTCCCGACACTCGTTTTCGGCTCCAGTCCCGTTATCAATTTCTGTCCTAGTCCCGCTTTCGATTCTGATCCTGGTCCCGTTTACGATTCTGCTCTCCATACCGTTTTCAAATCTGATTTTGCCACCAATCATAGTTCCAATTTCAACGAAGCCGAGGGTTACTATCGAAATAAAATACAGTAAAAACTCGATTATCCGGCCCTCAGTTATACGGATTCGCGATTATCCGGACTACCAACCGCGACCGATGTATTAAATACCTACAAGTCGAATTTATGCAAGCACGAACGTGTCAGAACTGGCACTACCCCCGCCCGCGTCCCGCGGGATCGCTACCCACGCGTTTCTTTATTGTTTTAGTTAGTTAGCAATTGTTATTCTATCTACATATTTAAAAATGTCAAAGCGTAAGAGAGTGGTGTTATCGCTTAAAAACAAAATAAATATTATTGATTCATTAAAGAATAACTGTCAAGTGGTTTGAAAAACAAACAGAGAGTGACACTGTGAGTTCACTACGCCCGAAACGAATTCGTGGCGTGGCAGCTATGAAGTGAAAAAGTGGCTTGCAAAAAGTGGCAAATGATAATTACCAAATATTTTAAACCAAATTAAACTTATTACATATTTTATTTCATGTTTAACAAACGCAAACTACCAAATACATGTTAACCAATTATACGTACATACCCAAATATTTAATTTCATGATTAAGGCTGCAGTATTTTAGTATATATGTACAATGTATGTAATCTAAAGAAATATGTATGTACATAAATAAGTGCATATATCATATGTTGCAAAATTTATCTGTGAATAATTTATTAATGAACATTGATTATCGTTAATATGTATTTGTTGTTTTTAATAAATACATAACATTATGTACTACATACGCATAAAATCCGCTTTTCTTCATACATTCGATTATCCAGATTTTCGATTATCCGAATGTCTAACGACAACAATTGATCCGGTTAATCGAGTTTCTACTGTATAGCCAAATATTACTTGAGAATAGTGTAGCTTTTCTATGAGCAAATAAATTTTTAGAATCGGTGTAGTAGTTCGATTCGATAATAAAAATATATGATTGAAGTCGAAAATAAACCCTAGTGGGTATATACGAAACATCTCACCCGCACTTTAAATTTTGATCCGATTTTAAACTCATTCTCAACGCCTCTTTTGTAGGAAATGAAGACGCTGTGTTCATCACGGTTCCGATGCTGCTCCTCGTCCTCGATTTCATCTCCATCTAATTCAGATTCCGGTTTTGGTCGCAATCTCGATTGCTATTCCATTTTTTTTCAATTCCAATATATTATCCGATTTTTAAGGATTATTTTCACGCAGGTACCTTAAAAATATCGCAATAAAAGTACCCTAAATGTAGCCCAATAAGTTTCTCTACCTTCCAGTAGAAGTCACATTGTGATGTGTTCAGCCGTTCCGAAGATACGCCGGACAAACAAACAGACAGAGAAAAGGTTACTTTCTTTAATACAAACCTTGTTCTGGCAATAACGAACGCAACAAAAATTTAACATCTAGTTTGGTGGAATCGTTCGGAAATGATACATTTTAGTGATTAATTTTTTGTCTATTGGCGATTGATTCACTTTTCATCATGACCATCCGTCCATCCGCACGTCACACACACTTTATTCAAAAACTACAAAACATATATTGATGAAACTAGTAGCATAGACGTTGTTAAATAACAAAATAAATATTTCTAAGGAAAGCACTCCATACATGTTACAGAAGTTAAAAAAAAATTTCTTCAACAAACATCAACGTGTGGCACATATTTCGAGTTCTTTTAAAAACACTAAGACCACTAAACAATTTTTTTTTTTTTTGATCTAGTGAATATTTTCGGAAATAATTACTCTGAAAGTAATGTAAATCGTGTCCATTCCCTTTATTTTTTAAACCGTATGTCCAAAAAATATGAATAAAATTACAAAGGTAAAGCTTAATACTTTCAAAGGAAAATATTTTGTACAAGATCGAATATACTGTTTTCGAGTTATCGCCGAAAAACTGCGCTTCTTAACAAAAGGATGTAAGGGGACATCCATTAATCACGTGAGGCGATTTTTGACCCTCACCCTGATAGATTTGGCTTGAGCCCCCTCGCCATCTTAATCTCACTTGAGATTTTTTAAATTCATATTTCATATACGTAAAGACTTTAACCTGCGCTTGATTGCGCGAGTTTATAAAAAACAATAATTTACTTAATTTTTATTAGTGAGTGACTACCGACTTATTAGTCGGTACTTATTAGTCGGTCGGTCGGTACTGACTTATTAGTGAGTGAACCAATACGTCCATGTTATTTTCAGTAAAATCATCTGCTCTTTCACCCTCGCCGATTTAGACGTTCTAAACCATTGTCGCTTGCGCACAGAAACTTGATAAATGTTAATGTGTAGTTTTCGGGATAGGTGTGCAGTGCCTGGGACGGGTGAGACACGTGCGCGATCACACCTAAGACGAATACATACATAAAATACGCAGTATCAACGAAAAAGTACCAAAATATACAATAACGCTATAACATTAGTATTATTTGCATATGCAAATGCATATAATCCAATATCTAGTTACTGGTAATCCACATTAATATTCAAATGCGTTAAGCGATATAAATACATATACCTAACATTTAACAAATAAACTTACCACTGGTTTTTTTTTAGTTTCCATATTCTCAAAATGTCATAATCTTACAAACGGTTGCCCATGCTTCGTTTTTAACTGCCCGATTGGAATACTCTTCTGTCCTGTAGTCCCAGACACAGTAAACTACGGACCTCCTCAATAAATAAATGTAGACGTCCGACATTTTGTTTATCCACAATCATGCGGCTCTATACAACGCCGAATGAACGAAGGAGGGGCAGATATGCGCTAGAGCACTCGCGCGGATTACGTCGACGCAGTTGTGGGCGACCAATTCATGTCCCTGGTGGTCGCAAGTCGATATCAACCACACGGTCACATTCAACGACAAAATGTGGTCATTGTGAATTTAAACTTCATTTTTATAAATAAATGCCAGACTACGTGTTTTTGTTGTGGGGAGGTTAGTCTGAATAGAGCCTAATACTAAACCCTTTCTACAGTACTAGGTATTCTACTGCTGGTTTTAATATACAGATACCAGTGGCATAAAGTATTGCATTGTACATGCCAATCGGTTAATTTAAGTAATAGACATTGTGCTTTATGTCGCATCAATCATATTCAATGGACATCAAGTAGACCGTCGTATCTTAGTTATAGAATTGTTTCAGATCAACACAAAATATTTATGTACGTAAATAAAAAGTTCTCTGCCTTTGCAATTCTTTACAGCGAGCCTAACTAGTTGAATGAAACATTTTGTCCACTCTCAATAATGTTCCAAGAAAACAACAATAAAAAGGTCAATATTTTATTTACATTTTGTTGCTGGATTTAGACATACGGAAGGGTATGCCCAGAGATTTATTTGTTCATGTCCAATCGCTTACTCTATAATATTGAAACTCGTCAGCGCACAGGCCGCGTCGCCCGCATGCTGCCGGCGCCAGACGCGCGCAACACGCTCGCGCGCCACTCACACGCACATCCACTCGCACTACACACGCACTCACGTCTACTAGTACAAATCGGTACGGTCAGGGGCAGGCGGCCGCGGTGGCCGGCGGGCCGCGCGGCCGCCGACGCCCGCCGGCGCCCGCCGCACGCTACAATGATACTCGACACAGTTCGACGTGCTCGTCGAGCTCACGGCATCCGACGACTTTATTATTTTATGCTTAGAATCCATCTTAATAAAAATTACTTTAAATTCCTTAAATTAAATAAATGGAATGAAATGAGACGTCCCCGGGCGGCGGCAGGGCGCGGCGCGGCGCGGCGCACTCGGCGCTCGGCTGGCGACGCGCGGAGACGCTCTCATTGCCGGTGATTTAGTCTGCAAAAGACAAGAAGATCGTGAGCGGCACCACGTCGCGAGCGAAGCGAGTGCCGCTCGGACTCGACGAAGGCGCACCTTAGCGTAGTGGCGAGATGACTGTGGACAGGTACGGAAGTGCGCGGGCCGCTCAGTAGGGTTGGTGCCTCTGGTTGGCGCGGCCGCCCCCGCCGCCGCGCTGCTTGCCGCCTTGGTAACCCGCTGCGCAACCACCACAGGTTTACCATCATTTCACTATCACATTTGGTGAACCAAACTACACACTACAAGCCTACTTAACCGAATTCTCGATTAGACGAACTTTCGTGTTAGTGAAGCGCGGCCGTGTGGCCGGTGTAGCGCGCGTCCCTGACCACATGCGAAGTCAGCCCCGTTATTAAGTGATGCAATACAGACAAACATACACTGGCATACTAGCACGCCTGCTACACCACTTGCGTGCCATCACTAGTTTATGAGAAATCGATACCATGAATGTGAAGCCTGACAAATGTGCTGTTCAAACTCGTATGGCCAGGTCTATCATAACTCCTAAAATTCTATTCGAATACTACTCAAAATATTTGTGTATATAGAATCTCCAGACCACTCATTTAAAACGATGTCCCTCTGACATTTCGACACCATTCCTTTCACAAGCCAGATAAATTTTATAATAGGCATTGTAGAACTTTGTGTAAGGTAACACAATCTTCCTGTAAATTCAGGTCAAACGAATAGATTTCATAGAGTTATCCTGGCGAATCAGTAGTTCTAGATCCTCAATAATGTGAGTACATGTGAGTGGTGTGTGCGGCGTGCAGCAGGTGCGCAACAAAGCATGGCCCGTACCTTTACCGCGCGGAGCGGAGCGCGCGCCGTAGCCGCCCTCGTATCCGCCGTAACCGCCGTAGTCTGCCCGTAACACCACAAAATACCATTAGTGGCGGCCCGCGCCCACGCTCCCAACACCACCACGCGCCCACCGCCGCCTCCTAACCCATGCCGGTCCCCATTCTACACCAACACCCTTAACGGCACAGTTCCCAAACACATTTCTTTATATCCTTTAAAATTGGCAAATATTTGAAATCCCTTTAAATCAAGCAATCATTTGAATTCCAGACTGCAGTCTGCTCAGTATAATGGTGGTGTTGGAACTTCAACTTAGGTAAACTATTGTAACTGAACTTTAGTAAATGCTGGCCAGTCGGCCGGATGCACGGCAGGCGGTGGCCAACATGCAAGGTGTTAGTGCACCCGCTGTTACATAGGAAGTCTCGGGAAATGGTGTGGTATATATGGAAACACATTGAGAATGTTTATAACAGTGCTTTATTCAAAGCTATCATATTTTATCACTTTCACAATGTTTCTCCATATATTACCCAATTTCTCAAATGTAGCACTCGGCGCGAGAAAAAAAGCACACTTAAAGATGATGTGGAAATAATAACTCAAGCGGCAGTGCTACAAATGTCAAATGTGGTATTACAAATAAAAACGCTTAAAATATTATGTACAGGTAAGGCGACACTGGAGCGAGGGCTCCGCGAGCGGACACGCGCAGCGCCGGCCGCCACGTGCGCCCGCCGCCTAATGCACCAACGTCACCGCCGTGACCCTTTGCTACATTAGCACATTAACTCGATACATCGTAAATAGTTGTAATAGAAAAATAAATATTTTCTACATACTACTGTACACCTATGTTGTAATGTCCATCTCCGAGGTAAACATAAGTCACTACAGTTAAAGACAGGCATCTGAGGACGGAGTCTGCCTGTGCCGGCGACCGGCCGCGCCCGCCCCGCGCCCTAGCGGTGCTGCAGACCAGAGCGGCGCGAGGCGGGCGAAGCGAGACCTTAATCTACCTTTACTTGCTAAGGGATCAGGTAACATCAGTCGAGGTAATGCGTGTCGCGGTGGGTCAATACACTACATTAATAATACTGTTTTCCGCGTTTACCGTAGTTGGGATAGCCGGAGTAGTCGTAGCCGCCATAGCCTCCGTAACCGTCATAGCCATAGCCGCCGTAACCGTAGCCGTCATATCCGCCGCCGTAGCCGCCCTGGCCGTAACCGTAACCGCCGTAGCCCTGGTTGCCCCAGGCGCCCTGACCGCCGTAGCCACCGCGGCCCCCACGCCCGCCGCGCATGCCTCTCCCGCCGCGGCCACCGCGAGTTCCCATGGCTCCGGGTCCATCGGGTTTAGGCGTAGCACGCTTAACGTCCACCTGCACAAAAGCATCCAGTCACAAAGAGCTCTGCAATGAGTCACAGGACACGTGACTTAGCGCCGTACAGACCTCTTTGCCCGCGATCGTCTGCTTCGGAGTCTTCAACAGCTCATTTACTACTTGCTCGGATTCAAATGTGATAAAACAAAATCCTTTCCTCTGATTCTTTGTTTTGTCGAAGGGCATCTCCACCTCCACAATCTGGTGAAAAAGTTACACTTAATAGTGGTTACCACACATTTATTAAAATATTTCATGGAACATTCTATCAGTGGCCCGGATTTCTACATGGCTGTATTCAAGAATATTTATCTCACCAAAACCGGTTTTATCATCACAAGTTTTTACCCAACAATATACAGTACAAATTTTTAAAAGTATTTCTTTCATACTCCAAATACTCATAAATTCAGGCACAAAGTGTTAAGATGCAAGCAAATCTAAACATCTAATTGTGTTTTCTACTTTGTAGTCTGTTTGCAACAATGAGGAATAGAAAAAAAATATTCAAATCTTCCATTTTTTTCAATTCCAATACTTGAAAAAATTCAATAGTAATCTGCATGATGTTTCTATTTCAATATTAATCAAACAAATCTGTAATTAATTAGTGATGGTAACACATATTTATTGTAACTACATATTTCCGATTCCTAAAATAAGACTACAATTTAAAATATTCTTCTCCTTTCATTTCAATAGGTTTTATAATCAAATCTAAACTTACTGTGCCAAAGTTGCCGAAGAAACTTTTGATTTCGTCATCGGATATTTCACTGCTCAGCCCTCCAACAAATATCTTGCCATGTCGTGCTTTAGCCTTCTTGGGATCCACCTTTTTGTTGTTGATCATGTGATCTCCAGCGGCCATCACTTTATCTATAGATTCTGGCGACTTGAATACAATAAATGCGAACCCACGAGAACGGCCCGTATTGGGATCTGTTTTCACATTGATACTGTCGATTTCTCCATATGCACCGAAATGTTCACGTAATTCCTCTGCAAATAAAAAAAAAATTAATATAGCTAATATAGCAGTGAAAAATTGGACATTAAAAAGAGGACAACAATCAGAATTGTGGTATAGTTTTCTTCAATTATAATCAGAAGCAGAACTGTAAAATCATCATTGTGATTGAAGTAAAGAATGAACAAATGTTCATATTAGCCATTTCATACGTTGCCTTTTCCAATAAAAGAAATATGCATGTTTGTAAACACCTATACAAACTAAACCTATTTTATGCCATATTTCATATAATTCATGGACTATGATGCATTTCTTTTAAATGGCTTTATAATAATAGAGTACAAAATTATATGATAAATAAATCTTTACTTTTTAATATTAGAGCTTTAATATTTTAATATTAGAACAAGAATTATTTTTTGTTAAATAGATAATTGTTTCATTTTAATCTTAACACAAGTAATGCTGCTAATTCGGCTTTATTTGCAGGCTATGATAAAACTTTGGGATCAAATATAAGTCAAAGATACAAAATATGAGGTAAATCTTTGACACAATTGGCGTTTGTTCTGGATTTAATGACACTGTAAAGCTTTGATAAAAAGAAAAATAGAATCATTGCAGTGGAGATACATCCCTCTGTACTGTGTATGGAGTGTCTGAAAGGTAGATGTAGGAACAGTGATAACAGTGGGGGTTTGAAGGAAGATGTAGTGATTAAAAATAGAAAGCGGTATGTTCCAATAGTTGAGTTATTTGGAAAGGTTGAATGAATGTAGATTGACAAAACAAATTATGGAACATTATAAATGCCAGCCTAGAAAATCCTGCAGATCATATAGGTGGCATAGTAAAAAAGGGTGAAATTCTAAGCACCCGAAACTAATGGGATTGCATGAAAAAAATTATGGATGTCAGTGAAGCAAGATATGCAAAGATCTAGTCTCTGCCTACCCTTTCTGGGAATTAGGTGTAAGTTGATATTATTAT
This sequence comes from Eumeta japonica, assembly GCA_005406025.1. Taxonomy (NCBI): domain Eukaryota; kingdom Metazoa; phylum Arthropoda; class Insecta; order Lepidoptera; family Psychidae; genus Eumeta; species Eumeta japonica. The sequence goes on from BGZK01000501.1 coordinate 199,859, forward strand.
TATTATAAGCAAAGCTTTTATAAAATAAAAAAAAAAGAGAACCAGAGTGAACTAATGATACACAGCAGTATCCTAAAATATTTTGTTTATATAGTGTCACATTTATACACGATTATATCATTACTTGTAATTCTTTCTTACACAATATTCAAACCAATCTATTTTTTTTTAAACTTAGCTTTAATATAATAGCCTACTGACCACCAATAGGCATAGCTGGTAGTGACGTCGCATATACTGAGGATGTGGGTTCGATTCTCACACAAGACAAACATTTACTCAACTAAAATTCAATGTTTGCCATGATGGGTGTTTCTATATAAATGTGGATATGTTAACAAAATAAAATATATGTATTCTATCGACTATGTGATGCCCATAGTACAAGCCTCGTTGATTAGCTTGAGAAAAGATGGTGAGGGATTTGTGTGTATGTATCAGAAGGTATATATTTAATATTATCTACTAAACTACATTTATTTAATTTTTGGGTAAAAATAGTCATATGTTCATTTTACATTAAAATTTTATTGCCATAAATATCAGATTAGGCAGATTTTTAATTAAAAAACTTTTCAAAACTTTATTTTTGCAGATCGGTGTATTTATTGTTCCACATATGAAGACCACAAATGGTTAACTGCTATGGAAAATGGCAGCTATCTCATGTATAAAGTTGCCAGCAATAGCATTTACTGAGAATTTTAACATGACATAGACAGTAAACATGATAACATGAACGAGATGAGCATTCATTTTGACACTAAATGGCACTCATCAATGCATTTATTTATTAATCAGAAATATCTAATTACAAAAAAAAGAATCTCAAACATCAAACATATGGAAATCTTTCAAAGTTCTTAAAGAAATGAAAATTAATCAATTTTCTTCAAAAAGATACTGTGTATATATTTCAATTCTAAAAATTAATGTTTACAGAAGTTTACTCCAAATTATATAACTATATTATACGCCTACATGTAACAAAAAAATATTAAAATTGAAAAACAGATTGAAGTTTCAATAGAAGAAAAATAACATGTGCCAATTCAACTTTGAAAACTCACACACCAAGATATGACAGTTTGTTAGAAACCTTGCTATTTTCATTCTACTCATTTATAAAGCATTAAAACAACAGTTAAATCTATACTTGTTTAGAGTTGAAATAGTTTTATTAAAAGGAATGTTATTATCAATATTGCCATTTGTGTATATTTGTGTATGCATAAGAATGTGAAATATTTCAAATACATAAAACATCATAAATAAAAAATATACTCACTATCTGTTGTCTCCCAGCTCAGACCACCAACAAATAGTTTTCTGTGAAGAAGTAACACAATTTATAATACAAACAAAAATATAAATTAAGTTTTTTGGATTTTAGGTATTGGGTTACTTATAATAAACTTTAAAACTATGCAGTACTTGTTTATAGTACTTTATGACTACTAAAGTTCAAAACAAACTCCAAGCACTGCAGCAAAACAAATCGCAACATTCAGAACCTGTAAGTTTCAAAAATTATCTGAAAAATTTACATTAGAATATATGAACAACGAGAAATTCAACAAGATCTTTGAAATTTGCAAATTCAAATGAACGAGGCCCAAAATTAAGTGGCCGAGACAGCTAATCAGTCTGGTGAAGGCGTTACTTAGCGCGAGCCCGGCGGCTGGCGGTATAAGGATATATACCATGGCGCGGTGCTGCGGCTGCGTCGGCGGCGGCGCAGGCTCACACCTGCAGACAGACACAGCGTTAGTGGCGCCGCAACTGCCGCGGCCCGCCCGCGCTGCCTCCGGAGCGACTATGAGACCCCAACGACATACTTAATACGATACGACGCCGTCCGACGGACGACGGACGCCATTTTATTTCACGCGCCTCCAACAATTAAAACTATATCCAATGCAAAATATACAACTTCTGGAATCAAACTACAGTAACAAACCCCAACTAAACGATATATAATAATATAAGAAAATATAAAAACGCTAAATTTTGAAGAAAGTACAAGGATTCATCTGGATATACGAAAGCCGATTAAAATCAATGCCGGACCCACCGCCATGGCGGGCGATTTTACTGGAACGGAGTAGCTACGGAAAACTCTTAATTGTTATAAATTTATCGCTTATGCATAATAGAGGAAAACAGAAAACTAATTTCTTTGTAAAATGCAGTTTCGAAACTTAAGAAAATAAAAATAATACCTGTCGTCATCGCGGCCCGGAGCTTCAGCACTACTATGATCTTGATTGTCTCCTCCGCCGTTTTCCGCGTTTCCGTTCATTTGTGAATCGGTAACGTCTTGGGCAAAATTATCGTTATTAGCCATCGCTTATAATTAATTACAAATAGAAATATTATCTAAAACTTATAGCCTAGCACGCGACCTTCAACAACGAACGCCAAACGAAGAAGGAAAGAGGAAATGCGCGTCGGACGATGACGATGCGCGGTGGTCGACGCGTAATTTATTTTAATGTTGGCTGCCCTGAGTAATACACGCTTTTTTTTCTATTTTGCATTCATCTTTGACCAATAACAAAGCTTACTCGAACCACAGGTCATTGCCGTTGAAAGAGATAAATAATGGCAACAAAGTAGAAAGAAAGAGAAAGAGCAAGTACCGCCTAACCGTGGCTCAGCCCGCTAATCGATTACAGAACCACCAACATTTCGCCCCAAGCCAGTTCAAAATTATCTGTTCAGAAACGAATACTTGTCCTGAACTCAAATCTAATATGTTAATGAAAATAAATTAAAATGATAAAACAAATACATTAATAAAACAATACTCGTTGTTGATTTTTGTTAAAATTCTGTTATTTTGTTCATTTATTATTATATTTTGATAGTTATTTTTAATAAAATTTTTGATTTTTCCATTTCGTTTCTACTCTCAATTTTTAATTGTGTATTTTATACGCTTATAATACTATATTTATGATACAGTATCAAATCATAAATAGATTAGTTGCATTAAGACCAAGATATATATTTTTTGTAATTTTATTCACTCGTTTGTCGTCACGTTATGATTAGAAAATCTAATACAAAAATATAAATATATTGATATAATTATTATTATAACGTCATATAAAACCATTTGGTGTTTGAACTTAAGAGCAAAGTCATAGAAACCACACTAAACTAACGCTCAGCGTAACAACTCTCTTATCAATTTTTTGTAAGCCAGTCATGCACAAGAACAAGGAACAATGAAAAAGGAACAATGAAAAAGGAACAGGAAACTTTTTAAATTCTTATTAATGCGGAAATGTTGCAAAACTGTAATGACTTTAAAGACAATTGTATAGGTAAATTGGGAGGAAAAGCCAATAATTTTATTGCTTTTCTTAATACAGAAGTTGGAATCTGAAGCCCAGAAAGTAATTTACATAACGCAACAGCTTTATTGTTTTACGCTTAATTTGAACGAAAATGAGATCTCTATCTGCTCCATGTACAATAAAATATTTCAAATTGTCACAGTGTATCACAGAATTAATATAAACATAATATCTTTAATAATTTGTAAATATTTAAATACAATTTTATGACCCCACGATAGTTCATAATAGGCAACGAACGATCAGTACCTACGTATAAAAAGCAGAATGCGTCTTAATGACCAATGATGATTAACGATGGCTGCGTTGTCTGTTTTTCGAGTACAGATCAAAAACGATAACGTATATAGTCGACGCTTTGTTCACAAGCTGGCCTATGATTTAACTTAAATTAATATTTACAGTCAGCAATCTGTCTAGCAGTATGTTAATACGTTTGAAAAATTTGACTTCTGTGTTTTTTTTATTATAATACGTGATTATTTATATGATAACAGCTATTTTAATGTAATATTGTTGTAAATATAAATAGTTAAGTCACGAGCTCATAGTTTTTGAAGCGTCTATAATGCTAAATTTATATATGTGTAAATGGAATCGTTTATCTAAAAAATCCTAACTTTGAGTGCTGCTGCCAACTTACGCCAAATCTTTATTAAATGGGACTATATCTTTCCAAACGCAATAGAGAGTCGATAGAAGTTTTAACATATCTTTGTTATCATGGCAGTTGTCCTAAAATATTATAAAAGAAAAACAAAAAAAAAATGCATAATTAAGGAAAGTCCTGATGTAAAATCCGTGATTTCTTTAATTATTTTTTTTTTTTTGGTTCTATCGAAAAACATTAATACGCCCAGGAGTAAAAATATTGTAATTGAAATATGAGCTCTAAAGTAAAACAATAAATAACGAAAATGGGTCATTAGCAAAGTAAACTCGTTTTAATGTTATTTAAATTATTGGATTAGTTGACGTTTTTTTATAAATACAAATGTGGCGTATAATGTTGTGCAAAACCCTCGTTGCGAAAGTTCGAATCACTTATAGAGAACGTTTATATATTAAAGCAGCAATAGTATTTATGATGTTATTAGTTAAAGTTATATGTAAGACATTTAAATTTTACTATTGTACAAGAACGGACAACGAGAACAATTAAAAATATTTTGATATTGCACGCCTCATAAGCGGAGCGCGGCAAGAATAAACGGCATGCCTAATAAACGGCAAGAATAATCACTGATTTTAATATCTGTAATATCTTCAAAACACATTTTGTTATAGAACATATTTTAAAAACTGTTTTAAAAAATTTTTTCGTGGACGTCCGTGTGTCTGTATGTGCGGATCTTGTATGTGGTCACTATAACGAATGAAATACTTCACTAATCGAGTGGTTTTTTTTCATTCGCTTTAGTATGCATCTGAATAGAAGCCTATTGAATTTCACTGTCTAATTCGGTGTAGTTTAATTGATATTTGATAAACAATATTTTGACGAGTCTTTTAGTATATCTATTTTTTTTTTTATTAAATCTTAATCTAGAGAACATAAGAAACCCGAAGCGTGACTGTCTTTTTTATTCTCAATGTTTAAGTAAAAATTTTGACACCACGGTAAGTATTTTTTTTCAATTTATTTCAATTTAAAAAAAAATGACGAATACGGTATAAATTTTTGTTAATATATAGAATTTAAAGTATTGAACAATACATACCAAGTAATTTGTAATCATTCATAAAGAGTGAGCTCCGGTCATTCGTCGGAGCTGACATACACACTTTTCTTTAGTAAAAATGGAGTAACCGCTATGAGGCGGTTTTTTCCGCTTTTGGATTTTCCAAATTTTGTAATAAAATATGGCCATGAGAGATTGATAAGAAATCAATGCACTATTTTTATGGTGTTTAGTACTTTCTTACTTAATAGGTTACAATTACCTTTTGGGAAAAACATTTTTTTCTATAAAATTTTTATATAAATAACCACTTATCAAACTGCAAGCCATGTAGATTCCTCGCTCATTACGAGTTATATTTATTAAGACGTTATCGCAAAATCATAAAATAAAAGAATATAATAAAGCCATTAAATGAAAATTCACTCACTACCTTTCGGTTCATTATTAATAGATACGAACAGTTTCGACCCTGACACGAGAAATAATTTCAATTTATAAGGAATAGTCATAGCAATTATAAGCACAGGTAATGAACAATTTATTTTTTTAAACATTCATTGATTTACATTCAATAATTAAAACAATATATTTCTCAAAAAATGCATGTCACGATCATTTAACCGTTTGTATAGTAATTACTGCAAATATTGATTATTGGTATATTTTATGATATTAAAGGGCAATATATAATTGTGACTGGGATTATTTTATTTAGAAACAACTTATAAATATGCCAGACACCTCTTGAAACCGAAATGATGCTCAACTCATAACTAGGGCGCGTATTTATTCGACGGCCATAAGAAACTTGATAATATAAAGATGCCGCTACGCAAAATACACTATTATTCGAAAATTTAGCAGTGTCAGCTATGCTTAATAAAGTAAAAATATAAAAAAATAAGACACACCGCATAAAATATAAGTTTCAATATATTTATTCAAAGTATTTTAAAAAATCCCAATGAACTTAACAAAAGAGTAAGAAGATATCAGCAGTTTAAACTATATTTATAAAATTATGCACTTTTTTTTTTATAAAGGATTCGTTTCAGTTTCCAACTTCGTTAAAAAAAAAGGAAAAGGAAAATAGCGGGTGGTTCCGAATCTCACTGCTTGGAAGTAAAATATGTTTCTGTTTGTGTTATATTTCTCTGATGAACCCTTGCACTGCCACGATGCGCATAGCATCAAACAGGTGCAAATTTTATATCCGAACGAATTTCAAACCCAGTCAGCGTACCCCGTTATACTAATTGTCACTAGTCAGGTAGTAATAAGCGGTTCAGAAATATGAACAGAATATAAGCAGAGTTCATTCCCAATGCTATTAAAAAATGTGATGTTGCCAGGTATTATTGTACAAAATATGCTACTAAATGAAGCAACTCATAAATATAATAATTATGGTAAAACTAAACGCAATGTCAACCATTTGATAGATAGTAAATTTATCCACTTAAATTGCAATATGTCTTCGTGATTATAGTGTACGCTGGAAATATTGTTCTGTTTGTAAAGGTAATACGCTGAGTAGGCCGTTACGATGTCAAAGCAAAGGATAAATTCATAAAATTTGTCATGTAAATAGATAATACAAAAAAACAATGGTTAATTTCATAATACTTACTACATCGTGACATGATGTTGTAGATAGATATAACATTATTTTAAGGAGACTGCTTATTTTAAATTAAATATAAGACAATTGAACGAATATTATTTAATCTTAAGATTTTTTTTCGATATTATAAAAAGTGTACAAAGTGAGGGCCGGGCTTAAAATATCTACTTAATTGATGTCTTATTCAATTTTCATGAGATATCACTAGTTATATATTTTCTGTATGATTCGGATATTTCTTAATGGCGTTTCAAAAAATTTCACAATGCCATTTATTTTAGGCTGACGGTTTGAGTTATTAATATGGCAGCCCTGAATGTAAAAGAAAAAGAATGGTAACATAGTTTTTAAGAAAAAGTTAAGTGACTGACACCGAATGGTGAGGTAGGCTTTTCTGTTTTCGGTGGTTTTTAGTCCATCTTTGTTTTCAAGATTAGTTGAGCACATTAGTTATATTGATGCCTAATATTTGCTGAGGTAAGTGTATGCCACATTTTTTTAAAATCTACATCCTTAGCTTTCTTAACAAACGACAAGTATTTGGAAAGGTTAAATCTGATCACTTCATCCACTAGTTTGTTTCCCTCTTGTTAGTAATATTGCTGATTTTGCTACGATCATACTAAAATTTTGTAATTCTGCTGTATTATACACTATAATATTTCAAATTAATAGTGTGTCTATATATTTTTTTACGTATAAATGATACAAATTCAAATCGCCATGCGTGTCTGACACAACAATGCATTATAGCCTGTTTGTCTGAATCTGCATCCCGCATCGATGGGATTACTCCATCACAATTTACGTTCATAGCTATTTTCCTTAAATACCACAGAAATTTCTATATAAAAATAGTTTGAAAACAATTTTTCCGTATACAAATTAAAAATATCTAAAAATTAATACATTTAAAATTTTGAAAATGTAAGTTTTCTGATATTCATCTGTATAAATTTCGGAAGTTTCATATGTAATTTTCTTAAAATAGCTAATTTTTCAATTGTAAATTCTGTAAACTGATGTTATCTCAATTGTAATTTGATATTTGAATTGATTTCATATGCATAATAATTTACAATTCTCCTTAGGGGTGACCAAGGGATGAGTATATATACTAACACTAAAATTTAATCATTATTGGTGGTCCCATATTTCAATATAAAGATTTACAATCACTGCTACATGATCTATTTGAAGTTTGAAGTAGTAGGAAATCTAGATAGCAAGTCTGAAGGTAGTGATATTCAGGTTATGGATGTGATTATTATCAACAAGTGAACTTTCACTAGTACATATTTTGATCGTTCCAGTAAGGGCAGCAGCTGGGAGCAGACAATTACTAGAGTTGTTCATTCAATAGAAATGGTAATGGAGGCGTCCCCATCACCACAAAGCGTAGGGCGCGAGTTTGTCCGCCAATACTACACATTGCTTAACAAGGCGCCCTCACACCTCCACAGGTATTTGCTACAATTGACACTAAATAAAACAGTAAAACAATATTAATGAAGTTGATATATAATTCCTGAAATATAACTTAAGCTGTTTACAATACAATAATTTCCAATGTGATTTGAATATGTTGAGAGGTACAATCCAAGAAGCCATGCAGTTCTTAGCAATTGAAAAATACAATTACTTCTAATTAAGTGGTCATTAGTGTTTGTTGATGTATACTTTTTATTTTATATAAGTTTACATAAACATTATAAATTTAATATACACATATTTATCTTTCAAATAGAATTCAATTAATTTTCTTTGAATAAATATGCCTTGAAAAAACTCTGAGATTTAACAGTAAAAATTGGGAAAGAAAACATCACCAGAAAAATACAACAGAAACTGCAAATACAATTGTATGCATGGATAAAAGGATTTCAGTGAAAATAAAGCATAAGAATTCATAATTGTGATTAAGAATTATGAAAAAAAGAGACATGATGAGCATCATCAATTACTGGTATTGACAATTTTGATAGAAGTGTAATAAGACAACGTAATCACAATATTAATTTGACTGTAAAGTAATTGGTCATATATGTCATATGAAAGGACATGCTGTCAATAATTTTCAAAGTTGTGAAAGTGTCTTGCATTATATAATTAAAGAATTTAGTTGGAAAGCCCCTTAAAATAAGAAGGCTATAATGTAAAATCAACTATTATATTATTAGGAATAAAGTTATTAGGAAAACTGAATTAGTACCAAAAACAAAACAGACCAACAATATATTCAGGCGAATGAAGTCTTTGTGCCGCTCACACAAACTTGATAGACTAGTCTGACAGATCCATTGGTGCATCATAAAGCTTATATTTAACGGACATGTTGCTCTTTCATGTCAAACCAGAATAAGCATTGTACCCAACAATTAGCTAAGTTTTAATTTAACAACCGAGTCTGGTGATTATCTGATACATATGGATTCCGAAAATTGTAAAGAATGGGTCCATATTCAAGTGTTATTGAATCTACTTCCAAAATCCATTATAGTTGTGGACGTTTCATATCACAATAAAGAATAGAATGTAGTTTCAAATTCAAAATGATGGTGTTTATGCCTAAAATTTGCCTGACTTTATTAAAGCCAGTTTTACCAATTGACAAATGCTAATATAGCATCATTTTACATAATGTTTTAAATTTTGATTTGCATTGATACAATGTCAACATGGTAATGTTATGCTCCACTCTTCCATATTACCATTCAGATTTAAGATCACTTGAAAGAGTTATGTTAGCAGAAAAAATGCAAAATAGACTTATGGAACAGGAAATCGATGAAGGGAAAAAAAATTAAATGACTGGAAAAAGCTGTGCAACAAAGTAAAGAAATTGAAAAAGCGTGTAGTATAGTTCATGTTGTCAATTAAATAACACAAATTCATCATACAAGTTGGAGATTCAAATAACAACAGCAGTTACTGAATTCAGAATCAGATGTATGAAATGATACAGAAGAACTAACTGCTGGTCCAAGGGTTCGGGTTCTCACACCGATCATTAATTAGATCGAAAACTTCATGTAAACAAAGATAGTTCAGAGAACACCATCATTTTAGGTTATGATTAAGGGACTGTAATAGGCACTACAAGTTACAGGTTTGAAGGCTATATGTTGATTCATGAATTTTTAAATAATAAATCCAATAATATCTTTATTTCATATTTTATTATGTAACATTTGAAATACATTATTATACTATGAATTCAATTTATTATAATGTTATCGATAACTACCATTAAATAAATTATAATTAAATGTTAATTATTAGAAATGTAAAAGCAAAAGAATAAAGGAACTCTTACAAATAATGAAGATGTATTAAACTTTTACAGTAATATTAACTAATGTTATATTATAAAATGTTATCACATGCACAATTATAAAATTTTATTTAAACTGTCCTTAATATGGAGAATCTTTATTATAGCCCAAATTAAAATGTTTGTAACAATTACATGATCTAGTGGTGCCATGATTCACAAGTCTATGTCAGTTCACATGCTATTACTGTCTTCAAAAAACATAATGTGCGTATATTATCATGTTTTTCGCCTTCTAAATAAAATTTCTAGTGTAAAATATGATAAAAAGTCATGAAAGCTTATACTGATCAATAGAAACCAACAATACTATAAGTTTTAATGTGAGAAATGCTTATGTCAAAATAATTTATTGCTAGAAATAAAAGCAAACTTTCATCATCCACATTTTAAACAAATGCGGTTTATTGCAAGAAATGGAATTCTATTATTTCCCTTTTTTAGCTTTGATCAGTTTTGTTTTGTTTACCTTATGATGTCCAACTTCTAAGTACTGGCCCACCCAAAAAAATATAATACCATAATGCCTATATTGGCCTAGTGTATGTCGAAAACTTCACACTCATTGATAGGTTTTGAGGGTGGGCATGCTAATCATAACATTGTTATATTTTGTTTTATTTTAATATACAATTTTCTATTTCAGTTGACATTGTAGTTATGATTAATTGAACATCATTTACAAAACCTGTATTTTATTGTCTAATTTTCTATCAAGATTTTCTAGAAGGAATTCAGATAAAAATGCAACGGCTGCTTTGGCATTATAAGTAAAAGCCTATGAAGTAATAATCAATTGATATTAAAATTCCGGATTGTATAAAAATTGATGATATTATTTGAAAAATAAATATTAAATCTGTATAATTATGGAATAATGCAGGTTCTACAACAACTACTCATCATTCGTGCATGGCGGGTTGGATGCGCCCAACCGCGAAACGCCACCTGTCATCGGTCAGAAGCAGATCCACAACCGCATCCAGCAGCTCAATTTCCGTGACTGCCATGCTAAGATCAGCCAGGTCGACTCCCAGGCTACACTCGGAAATGGTGTCGTCGTTCAGGTCACCGGTGAGCTCAGCAACGGCGGCGCCCCCATGCGCCGCTTTACGCAAACTTTCGTGCTCGCCGCCCAGTCGCCCAAGAAGTACTATGTTCACAATGATATTTTTAGGTACCAGGTAAGAATGCATCTATCACTCTTAATATATTGAACTTATATATCAGTTTCATAATCATATGTTATATGGTTATGGCTATTCAGGACATAGTGTTGTCGGATGAAGAAGGCGAGGGCTCAACCCGGTCGGAAGGAGAAGATGAAGAGTCTCGCGGCTATTTCCCCCCGCCGCCGACCGCTTTTCCGTCAGGCGGGTTTCCACCAGCACCGATGCCACCCGCACACCCGCATGTACCGCCCGCCGCACCGCTAGCACCCACTGCGCCACCTGTGCCACCACCGACCGCTGCACCCGCGCCTGCGCCGACGTCTGTGCCCGCACAAACCCCTCATCTCAATGGCCACCCAGCGGCGCCGCCGCTCCATGACGATTCCATACGTCATCTTGGAGCTACACTTCAAGGTACCTTTATTATTATATGAAAAATGTTATATGTAACTTAGCGATATGGTACAAGGTACTAGATATGTAATACAATAGCAGAACACATAGCATTATTTATTCAAAATAAACAATAAAATGAAGCAATTTAGAAAAAGTTATTTTATATACAACAACTCAAATAAATACTTTCATATATTTACATAATTTAATGTGTTTTACAGACACTTATTGGATATCTTTAAAAGTAATTATACTTAATAGAATGAAAATAGGGTTATACTGAAAACAATGAAACTTGTAAATTGAATGAAAAAATGTATTAACCTAAAATCAATTTATTGTTTTGCAAAATATGCTCCCTGTGTCGATTTTTTTTTTCTAAGACCAAATATTTACATTATATGTGTCCTTTCAATGTGTCACGGAAGCAAGTCATTTATGTGTCTGACTATGAGTAAGCTAGCATCTTCTTGGTGCAAGATGATGATGCATTTACAGTTATTTTTATGATGTTCGTCAATAATTTCTGTAAATCAAATGGTCATCTAACAATCAGTATTCACTTTAAGACGATTTTCCGAACAAACACTAGGTACTAGTGTTCAGTTTTTCTAAAGAAAATAAATAATACATATGGATAGCTAACGTCAATTATGTTGGAGCACTTCAAAAAGTATATAAGCACAATTTTTTTCACTAATATTATTTATGAATAATAAAAACTGGTGGTTATAAATGTTATCTACATCCCATACCAATTTAATCAAACTTTTTTTTTTTTATTCTGGTAAGATTCGCATTACATGAAATTGCATGTTGCATATTTTGAGTCTTGACCAATTTGCATAGAATTCACTGCAAGCTCAGTTTTTGCAACATTTTAAGGTTTATTTATGTAAGATTGCTTGTACCTGGATAGTGCCAACGCTTCAGGATACTTGAGTCTCTTACTAGGTCACATGACTATTATAATAATTTGAAACACATCAATATTTTCATAATTTACAGCAGTGGACAGGGAATTTCCATGAAATTAGTCACTGAAATCGACACAACTTTGCTTGGAGCTGTAAATTCGAACCACCCTTACATTGTCAACTTGCTTGATATTTTTATCATCAAAAGTATTTTGAAGTCAATTGAGGCTCTACCGATTATAAGAAATCAAACAGTACTAATTTATGTATAAAGTCAGCTTAATACAAATACTTAATATTCCATATTATATCACAATAAAAAAGTGAAGGAATTTACATGAACCCAATTCTATTTTTCAATATCATAATTACTTAAATGTTAGTAGATTCTAAAAGCTTTGTGTTGTTTGCCTCCAACAAGTTAAAAAACAAGTCAGTGAACCATGTTAAATTAAGTTGTAAACCATATTATTTTTATGCCATTTGTAGGTTCCCCAATCTTAATAGGCGAAACAGAACCCTTATAGAATCACTTTGTTTCTTATTTGCCTGTTTGTCTTTTTCTCAAGACTGAATAGAGGTATTAAGTTCAAATTAATATAAAATACTAAGGTCTCTTGGAGGTTAAAAAAAACCAAGCTTTCAAATCGACATTATCAAAAGACTATTTTGTAATATATTTTAATGCTTTAGTAATTCACTTATTAAAACCTGTGAGGTTTCCTAATCCTACTTCTACTTCCTAGTCATAATTGTTTTTGTTTTTTTTTTTAATACACAAAAGGAATATAATGGCACTAATTACAACTTTTAGCTGTCTCAGTATGTAGGTAATGGTTATTGAAGCCTGTAATAGATAGCTTCTCTGTAATAGATATCTTCAGATTTAGACAATAGAAAAAAATATTCTCATACAGCAACCTCAATCTCGAGTGGTCCTGAGGTGGAGAGCATCAATGCTGTGGATAGCGAGAACGCGAGCACGCCGCTGATGCCGCCCGAGCCGGAGCCGGAGCCGGAGCCCGAACGGGAGCCAACACCGCCTCCGCAGACAGGTACCACATGCTTTAAGCATTTTAATAATAATGCTAAAGTTTAATAAATGCTTGTTTGTATGTATCTTGTTAAAAATTAAGATGAGTCTATGAAGTTGATTGAAAACCAAATTCAGGCGAAGCAATGACTTGCTAAGATTTTAAAAACATTAGTATGATACCTATGTAGTTTTCTGTGACATCTCTCTTGGTCTCTTACCAATTAAAAAAGAAGTAGCTGAAGGTTACAGATTGTTGTGTCAGGTTCCAATTGTTCTACTGCTGAAGCACATCCCCTTACAATCTTTTTCAAAGTCTTTCAAATTGATCAAGTTTGGGTTGGGGGGGCTGCTGATGACTTGTCACTAATATAATGAAATCTAGTACTGTTTGTTTAATATGCTCACCAAGGCTTTGAGTGATTCTTTTGACTTAAGTTGTAAAGTCATTCATCAATTCATCCATGGTCGAAATCGAATAAAACATCTTTTGATTCGAAGACATTTTTAATCACTGAACCATTCTAACCACCCCCACTCTGACCACAGATTAGTGAACATATTATATTCTATATTGGAGTAAGATAAAATAAGAATCAAAGCAATTTATATGAATTAATGTATGCCTTGTAACTGCAATTAAATATATAAATATGCATGACATGGTGTTTTATGTGGGGGCAGAATTAATGCTACTTATTTCATTGTGAAAAGAAAATCTCAATGATACCATTACTTGAATTAACATTTCTGAAAGATCTCCTAGTTCCCTGGATACATGGATAGATATGTAATATTATTTTTACATATTTGATACTTCCAAATTACAATATTGGAATGGAATCACTGGAAGCCCTTTATAATTATTGATATATCTTATAAAAATTTGTTAGTGGTTACTATTTTAAATTTCCTAAAACATTTTGGCTGGCTATTTTGAATTTACTTCATAATATATGCATATAAAATTTGTCCTTCCTGAATTTTGGTTACATATTATAAAAAAAAATTATAATTTGTAACAAAAATTTTATAATATGTATCCTATGAATATTGGCAATACTTTATAATTGTACAATATTTTATTGAAAGGTAACACAAGAATAAAAAAAAAATAATAACTAATTTCATTTAATGTTCTCCATAAATATTGTCTATGATATGATAGGAATTTGCTCTTCACTGAATGCCAATGCAACATTAGTTGCCCAAAAATAATTATTTGTAAACATATTTCAGCGGCACCGCCAGTACCGCCGGAGCCTAAGACCTATGCGAACCTGCTCAAATCGGGCGGACCTCCGGCGCATGCGCAACCCGCACACACGCGCTCCTCGCCGCCACAGGTATACTAACATATTCATATATTCAAAGCTGGATCCAGTACCATATATTTTTTTTTTTCTCAACAGAGTTAAGCAATGATTACAGCTAATTCCTTATTAACGTTTTATCAATTCAAAGACAACATGTGTAAATTATCAATAAATTGACCGGCCACAAAAGTGCCCATGGTGAATATTTTGCTCATAAAAATAAACACAAACACGGTTTGTTTATGAACTAGGATATTTCACTTTATAATTGCAAAACATCAGATGTGTATATTAATGTGATTTTTTTTAATTAAATAGAAGAAATAATAACTGATCAAAATCTGCTTTTTCAAGTTATTAACTTTTTTCTGTTACATATTTAACAGACGTGTTTATTTATAATGGAAAATTGTACAATAAATATTATTGCAGGAAGATATAATATTGTAGACCTTATATAATATTATCTTAGATAATATTGTAGATAATGTCTTGTAATTATTTATTTACTTCCTAGCTGAACATAAATTTGATTTGTTTAATTTGCAGAAAAGCTGCAATAAATATTAGTAAAAATAATGAGACATTTCAGAAGGCTCAGTACTTAGCACATATTTAATTTTGGCTTTACCTGCGATTCTGTCCTTGTCAACATCAAATTAATTATTTCATCTTTTATATCAACAAATCATGCTATTAATCATGATTCCAATCTTGTTCTTGCTTTCGATTTCAATCCCGGTCCCGCTTTTGATTCTTTGTTTTGGTCTCTGATTTAGGTTCCGATTTTGTACAAGATGTAATATTAAAGAAAATAATAGTGAAACAGGATAAATAAAGTCGGTATACGGGCGAAAGTTTTACATGACAACGACTTTGAGTGGTAAAATCATTTTAATGTGAATATTCATTCGTATAGTAGGAAGAAGGATGAAATAATAGTAACAATTTAAAACATTTATTTATACAAAGAATTATATTTAAAACATTAATTTATACAAAGAATCTCGCACTGAATTTCATATTAACAAAATTTTATTTTTACCTTTACACATACGTATTTATATACAAATATACATACAATAACTTGCAATACATTTATTACAATGAAACAGCGTTTACTACAACTTAACTTGTTCCTATCTGAGTGGAAGGGACGCGTGCCTTTCACTTTTTATGTCTGTCTCTCTCGCTCTTAGGCGGGCTAACCATGCCCGAGTGGAAGGGACGCGTGCCTCTCACTCGCTCTCATTGTGAGCGCATAACGTGAGCGGAGCGTAACGCAGTTTCTTGAAGTGTCACCCGGCAAACCAATTTATAAGACGTTGTCACGTCAAAACTATCACTTGTATTACTTTGGGATATGAATTATTACCATATCAAATTTCATTAAATTCTGCCCAATAGTTTTTGCAGAGTTCTCAAGCAAATTCACAAACAGATGTACAGATAAGGATTCAAAAAAACAAAAATAGAAATAAATAAATATTTATTAATTTTGAATATTTTATTCTAAAAATAGTAACAAATATTAGTATGTATATAATAATAACAATTCTTACATTAATATTATATACAGTATTATAGACACGTTTTGTATCTTTTAATATATTTCTATATTTTTTTTTATATTCAGATATTACATACTGACAAAAAACACCTTAGAGAAATAGTATATAAAAATGCCAACAGGGATTCAAATAAACTTTTTAAAATGTTAATTTTAAAATAAAAATATTAAAATTGCAATTGGTGTTTGAAATTAGGAATAAACTAAATCTGAACTTATTTTTCATCATTAGAGGGAAAAATAATTTTAAAAATGGTGTATCAAACATTAAGTTTGATAATGTGTCAAGGAAGATATTTCATACCAACAAAAAAACACCTTAGAGAATATTGTATTGTAGATGATACTGTATTATATATATTTGAAAATTGTAAGGATTGAATGAAAGGTCATTGTTTTAATTTCTGAGCAATGTCATGTCATGTTTTTTTCCACTAACCAAACAATTATTACAGTTAAGATTTATAAATTTATAAAGGAAAATTAAAGATTTACAATTTATAGAACATACTTATTGTTTTTATGAGATACAAAGAAAAAGGTTCATTTTGATATAAAAAGTTTTATAGAACAATAGATTAGATAAAGTACTTCACATTTTGAAAATGCATCTAAAACTTTGAGGTATTAAACAATTTTATTATTGTACTTTAATCTGATCTTATCATGTTATAGAAAGGGTCTTAAGTTGTAGGAATATAATTAATTTCGCACGGGCTTAGAGTGTCATCCATTTTTTTCCTTTAAGACACACAAATATTTATTTTATGTCAATAGTTCTGGCGATGTGCCAAATATAAAGTAAGAAAACAACAGTTTGTTTTTCTCACTGATAAAATTTTCCTTAGAACTTGGAAAATTTATGAGAAATATACTACAGATTATTAATTTTCAAGATCCTTTGAAATAATTTACTTTGGAGAACCAAAAGAAAAGTCTGGACTAAAGAGGGTGACCTAAATTTGATGGGTGCACGTCTTATTTTGATATAATAAAGTGCTTAAAATTTTCACAATTTAGAATCGCATAAAGGTGCGTTACAATAAGATATATAAGTATATAGTGTAAGTGGTGTGTAGTCTCCGAAATATTACAAACGACAAAGGTATATAAGGTTTTATCGCGTTTTTGCATAGAATAGAATACAAACGCACAAAATTGAATATAGTGTCATGTAATTATATAAATTAGATTGACTGATTGATGCAGTTGGTAGTAACCTTACATACTGCACTGAGGGAGTAGATTTGAATGTATGAACTTGTATGGGAAATACAAGATAAACATTTATTTAATTAAAAAATAATGTTTGTCCTTAGTCTGGCCATTTTAATATATTATGCATATATATTTAGGTAAAAAGAAATATATATGTATATAATATTATCACACTCTTATGAGTGAAATAAAGACAAAATTGCGTTTTTCTGTAAAGACAAAAACCTTTATTGACAAAACATTTCGTACAAAATTTCACAAGTATCATTTAAATCAAATAAAGTGACTCACTCACCTGTAAAGACAAAAAAACAACATTTAAAGCCTTTACTTCAGGTTTAAATATTTCTTATAACACTATTTAACATAAATAAAATAACCTAATAGTCATGCTATTTGACACTCGCTGACATTGACGTCTATGAAGCTCTGTGTTTAAAATGCGAAAAGCGACCAGGTTTTCTTTACATGTATTCAATCAATTATTTGATATCTATACTCCTAAGCGACTATTGGGACCAGACAGTCCTGTGTGCATCCAAGAATATTTATTTATTTATTATCATTAATAGCAATTCCATTTCACGACCCAAATTATTGAAAAATTTGTTTATTTGAGAGTTTGTATAAAAGTTGCTCTTGGTTTTTTGTGTTATGTTTCATATATTTACTGTTTTTTAAACTGAAATAAATACAATTGTATAATAATTTTCGTTAATAAAACTAAAAGTCAAGAAAAATTAAGAAAACAAAAGGAACAAAAAACTTTGTGTTTTTTCCATCTACAGTGGAATCTTAATAACTCGAACCTCATTAAATCGAAATCCTCAGTAAGTCGAAAAAAATTGTGATTCCCTTCTGATGAACCCCTAAATACGCGGTATCTCGAATTATTTAGACTTTGTAAATCGATCAAAATGTTATTTCCCTACAAAGTATTGATACATATTTATACGCTATAACTTGAATTTCAAAAAGGAGACTCCGTAAGTCGTAGTTGGTAAAATATAATGACATCTTACTTGGAATTCCCTGAAATAATAGCAAAAAATTCCAAAATGAATGTTCGGATTCGGGGCTTCTATTGTTTTTGTCTTGTACACTGCAATGAATGAATACATTCATGAAACTTTCTAAGTAACACAGCTGTGAACGTTATGTTTGTTCCTTGTCGACACAGTCATATGTATCTCGAAGTTCTTGTTAAGTTGAAAACTCGTTAACTCGATTTTTTTTGCATTTCCCTTGTCATTCGAGTTATTGAGATTCCACTGTATTGACATTTATTAATTTTATTATGTAGAGCGGTACAGCGGTCAGCGGTGGCGGTACACCGAGCGGTGCCGCTGCAGCGGGCGGCGTCGCCGGCGCTGAGGCGCCGCGCCCCCGCCCGCAACGACCGCCCAGAGACGTCCAACCGCCTCCAGGTAATGACAAGCTAAAGGAGTATGTGCGTGTTGTGTATCTGTATGCATTTCACATCGGGAAAGTTTGTTACATATTTGAAATATAAAAATTATTGACACAGAATGCTTGTTGAACATTAAATGCAAGATGGAAGAGCGTACAGTATAGTCGCCTCTCACTCTGTCTGTCTGTTTTGTATAGTATTATATGGCCATATTTTAGTATACATTAGCTCTTGTCTGCTACTCGCTCGGGTGAATATAGAACGAATTTCTTACATTTTCACACCAATTGGTTGTACCACGGTAATAGCAATGTTAAAGGTAGGATCTAGCATTGCCAAGTGTCTCGATTTTAGGGTGACGTACCGCAAAACAGCGGATTTTTAAATGTCTCATATTATGATATTTTTCAATTAGACAAAGAAACAAAACAATCAAAGATTAATATTTCACCGAATATACATTTTTATCACCTATTTAGAGCACCTATCTGAATTGTATTTGGTTTAATTTACACGCGCTTTAGGCGGTACACTGACTAAAAGCGCTGTTTGACCTACGATTGCTGATTGGCCACTGCCATAATGCTTGTCGCCAATCAGCCCGAAAGCCTTAGAACCTATAGTTTCGAATAGAAATACGGAAAACCGAGCAATTG
Organism: Eumeta japonica; assembly: GCA_005406025.1. Lineage (NCBI taxonomy): Eukaryota > Metazoa > Arthropoda > Insecta > Lepidoptera > Psychidae > Eumeta > Eumeta japonica. Next base: position 219,556 of record BGZK01000501.1, read on the forward strand.
CTTACATGTCTTTCATGTACAGTATTATGAATTTTTGTGAAAAAAGCATGCACAAGCTAAGAATCTGGCTGCAACAGCGTCACAGAAATGCACTCTTGAACTGGTTTCTATTTGGCAGAAGGTGATGACTGGACGTTCTAGTAACTTCTATGGATCGCAAGCTGCAAATTGCATGCGAGTAATGACAAAAAGGAGACAACAGAAATCGATTCACAAAGTTTTATTATAATATTAATCAGTATTTGGAAAGAAGTTATGATTCTCGGAAGATAATGTTTATAGCAAACTGATCTTTTTGAATTTGCAAAGAGAAATTACGATAATTTTTCTAGTGCAATAGATGTAATGTGAATCCCAAATATTTGTTTGAACACTTTGTATGAGAAGTTTCAAGTTTTGAAATATGCATTGGACGTGTTAGTCGAAAATAAGGACACTGCCGAATTTAGCAATGTACAGCTCTGGACCCCTTTGCTGAAACAATTTCCGAAATTGCAAATTTTGAACATTTTAAATATACTGAGTTTTATTTTGAGCATACCAACATTGAATTGTCATATGGAGAGAGTAGTCTCTCAAATGAATATTAAATGGACAGGCATGCGAAATCGCAGTTTACATAAAACTTTTCTGATTGGAGTTGCTTGTAATATTCAATTTTAAAAAAAATTGTAGCCTTTTTTTATTCTGCGAAGGAAAACTAACAATTGCTGAAAAAAGCCAAAAGTGAATTGAAATATGGCAAACTAAATTATTACAAAGGAACATGTTATCAATAAAAATAATAACTCATTAAAAATATACTTTTTATTTTCTTAGCTTTGTATTTGTTGTTGTCTCGCGTCAAAATGCTTTCCCTGAGTGTTTCAGCAGTATGTATATATTTACTGTAAAAAATACTTTCCAAATTATCTAGGATAATTTGTTTGAAATGAAATTGCGACTAGAATTTAGATTGGGATTCCATACGGGATCAGAATATGAATAAAATTGAAACTGTAATCGTAATCGAGCACAGGATTGAGATTCAAGTTGATAGCGGGACCAAGATGGAATCGCGAACGGGATCGAAATCGAGAACGGAACCGGAATCAAATTGGAAACAGTACTGGAATCGAGCTCACGGTTGATAACATATCGGCAGATATATATGTCGAAGGAATTCGTCGTGTCTACATGGGCGAAAGCTAGTAATAAAAGCATTGTTTTACAGATGGCCCGAGCAGCGGCGCTGGTGCTGGAATAGGTGGCAACACGGGCGCGGGCGGTGTTACGGGCACGGGCAACAATGCGCGCCGCTACTCGGATAGCCACCAGCTATTCCTGGGAAACCTGCCGCACAACGCGACCGAGGAGGAGCTGCGAGCGCTGTTTGGCCGATTCGGAGCGATTGCGGAGCTGCGCGTGCATAGCAAGCCGGCGGCGGCGGGCGGCGCGCGCCATCCCAACTACGGCTTTATCACTTACGAACAGCCACAGGCCGCACACAACTGCCTGCACGCAGCGCCCCTTTACTTCCCGCCAGACGCACCCGACGCGGTTAAACTCAATGTCGAGGAAAAAAAAGCACGCGGTGGCCGCGCTGAGGCGCCGCGCGGCGGCCGAGGCGCGGCGCGCGGGCCGCCCTCGCACCGGCCGCCCTTCCCGTCGCGCCCGCCGTATCGCCGCTAGCCGCCGCCCGCGCCCGCGGCCCTTTACCGCGCGACCGCCCTACACAACATACTCGCGTACAGGTCGAGGGCCCGCGCCGCGCCCCGCGCCACCCCCCGCGCCGACCCGCCGGCCGCGCCGAGGGCCGCGGGCACGCACGATGTTCACACTAATTTTCGTTACGTAACACCGTTGTCCTCGGGCGGCATACGCGCGTAGGGCGCTCGCGGGGCACGCGGGCGGCGCGGGCGCCGGTCGTTCTTTCGATGTAATTAATTAACGCGCTTCGTATTATGCTTATTTTCAAATCGTTTTATTTAAGTAGTTAGATAGATAATAATTACCCGCGCCGCCGCCAGGAGTTCCCCGCCCGTAGGTCGGGCCCGCGAGCGGCCGCTCCGCTTGCTGTCGATCGGAGGCGACACGTAGTCGAATGTGCATATCGTAATAATGATTTGATTTAGCCGATTCGTGCCGCAATCGAAATATATTCATTGCAATGAACTATTTTTCTTCAATAGCTCTCAATCCATGTAACATCGAACATTGTTGCAGTGTCGTACGCGAGAGAGCTCGCGGTGAGCGTCGAACGCGGGGGCCGCGGACGGACGTCTACGACTCGACTAATTTAGAGTTATTACTGCCGATCTCATGGGTATGCTCTCACTGATTGCGCGACGTGTAAGACTAGAGTATCCCAAACTAAAATGTTAATTGATAAGAAAATATGAACCGTTTTATGTTTACGTTGGCTTTGTACAGCTAGGCTGTTTATGATATGGTTAAGAGAATAATATTATTAAAAAAAGTGGTAGTAAAAAACCTAATTTTTTAATATTCTCTGACAAATTATTACGCTTTTTACGTGAAGATGTGCAATAAATTGCACCGATATCCCGTTATAATACTAATTTCGATATTTTCTTTTTTCAATTTACAATTTCATTAGGATTACTGATTATGTAACAAATAGCACCGCTTAAGGTAGCGACAGCCGGTCCCCGTTTCGTTCGCGCGTCTCCCGCGCCCTCAAAACATTTTATTTTATGTAACGTTTCTATGAAATAAAGCACGGCATGCGACACGTGTCGCTCTCGAGTGGACTGCGAGGTATATGCTGACGGTGCTGACGCGGTCGTGCGCCGTGCGGCCCAGGCGGGCGGCGCGTGAGCGAGCCGGGACGCGCGGTCGTACTTTAGAGTCGCACATCCCTAGCCGAAGTAGCCGGACGCGTGCGCCCGATCGAACGAGGCGAAGCCCTAGAGTATATCAATTGTGTCGATCGTTCTACAGTATCTTTGCAAAGAACTATAAATGTGTAAATTATTAAACAGTAGGTAGTTTGTATGATAAATAGTGGTGATTCTTGATCCGTCAAATGTAAATAATGTATGGAAGCTCCGAGCCCGGCGCTTGCGCCGAGCGCGGCGGCGGGCGGTGGCGGCGGTGCGGGCCGTCGGATGATTTTGGCCAAACCATAACTGGGATCTCAGCGCTGCGTGGCGCGCAGCGGCCGAGTCCGCTGCGCGCCACGCCTTATTACACTTGTCCGTTTGTTTGTGCTATTCGATAAGTTTAAAAATGGCAATAACTTACGTACACGCTCGCAAAACGCCACTGCCGGTAGTGTGGCGCGACGGGCGCGGCGCCGGCTTCGCCGCGTGCCCGCTCCGAAACTGTCGAGTGTGATGCGGTCCGAGGCGCCGTGCGCCATCCGAACTGTCACCAACAATAAAAATAAAGTACTTTTGTAACAAAGTTCTGATTTCATTTCGACCCCCTAAACTTGTCACGTCATCTCATATTTCTTTCGTACGACCCTGTAAGTATCTAATTCGTAGAACAAATAAAGGCATCTTATTAAGTTTATTTTATGCAATATGGAAAATACAATGTAATTTACTATATGGGACTCTTGAAACAAAAAAAAATCTCTAAAAAAGGGTCTCTTAAAACAAAGCAAATTTCTTAATTTCAAGAAAATCGTTCTCTCCCTATAGACGTTAAAAGGGATATTCTTAAACATGTACATCAAAAAAATATCTCGAATTTGTTACTTAAACATCTTTAAACCAATAGATAATTTATAAATTTGTGATAACCAGTAATATTGAAAGCAAGAGTACTTTGTCTTGAACACGATATATATATATATATATTTTTTTGCACTTAATCTCAACCATGCTATGTTTTAGATGTTACTTTTATTTAAAAACATGTGGATTTGAAACAATATAGTCTTATATTTTTTTAAGTAACTTGTTTTAGATGAAAATTACACTTATAAGTCGGGTGAATTAATAACTTAGCTGAAGTGATAAATGCATAAATCCATCATTATTTCTTTAATTGAAGTTCATTTTAATTGTAGGCTCAACAAAATTTTGTACGATATGTAATTTACTCTTTACAAGATATTAATTTTATTTATTTTAAATAGGAATTCTTTATTTTACAAGCAACATTTAAGTGGAAATTATTTACTGAATACTGCTCAACTACAAAAAAATTAAAACCTTTCCATTCATTATAGTTAACTAAATGTCATAGGGAAATAATTAACAAAAGTGTTTATTGACATGGGTAAGTACACAAAATAATTGAATCAAAAATATTCTAAATATTTGGTAAACGATTTACAAATAGGTAATTATACACTAATTCAGTATACTTGACAATACAGTATATACCTCAACACACACTTTCAGAGGTCCCACTTCATATACAATTGAAACTTCACTTTAAAAATTGCAGTAATTGTGTTTGTTTAGACCTCATGATATAAAACAGTTTGTTTCTTTAATGTTGACATAATACCGATAAAAAACAATTTTAAAAGTCCAATTTCACATACAATTGAGAAATCACTTTGAAAATTACAGAATTGTATTCATGTATAAATCAGGATAAGAAACAGTTTGTTTTTTAATGCTTGCTCTATGTTATATGCTCTCAAATGTGGATTATAGTGAATGATTTCCAAATAAAAGCAATTGAATAATATATTATTAGTGTTCTGGTTAATAATAATTTTATTTATTATATAATATTCTGGTACATTATCATTAACATTGTATAACAAAACATTGTTCACTTTATATCTAATGCCATTGAATTCACATCAATCAACATAATTGAACCCGTCATTTCGAAAAGGGCACAAGTCCGTTAATTAAAACTTTTCAGGAACAACAAAAATATGTTTATTATAAAAAAAATATTGGTGGTAAAGAAACTGAACATGGGAGTAGTTAAATAAAAGAAATATATAATTTTTGTAATTTTTATTTATAAAAAAAAAACATATTTTACACAGATATTTTCAATTGAAGTTTCAGGACTAATGCCTTTTTCAAAATGACCTCTCTGATGTTCATACAGAATTAAATATTTTCAGAAGAACTGTTAGTTAATCATCTTGATTTTCGTGATATTCATTGTTTACTGAAGTTGTTGGCCATGAAAAAACCTCTGCATAGAAAGTTTGGTACTCTGCTGGAATATATTTTTCTAGTTTTTTCAAATCTGCCATTTTCTTTTCATTGATTGGCACTTTACCAGCATATGCAGGAGTATTATTTGATGGTAAGGGGGGCCTGGTACCCATCCTCTGTAAGAGTTGGAAATCGTGACTGACTAAACAATCTATGGATTCACGTGTTGTCACAAGACCTGGTGTGGTCTTGGAAAGTGTGAAACGTGACACTTTGGAAATAGCAAAAGTCACTTTTTTGTCCTTGGGTACTCCTCTGCCATAGGAATCCACAGACAGCACTAGTTTCTTGTAATAGGTTGGCCACCATTTTTTTATGTCTATAATATCTTCAGTTTTAGCCTGTCTTATTTCAAAATTTTCATTAGCCTCAGCTATAAGATTTTCATATTCGGTTGGAGTGTAAATCCTGTCATTTTTTCGAATATGTCTCTTTGCTGTCCCAAACATTCTATCATTTGGCAGGAATGAATGACCTCTTGTAGGTATGTAATATTGTATCTCCTTTATATTATTACTTTGGTCAGCTACCAATGATAAAAGGATTCGGATCATGGCATGATTCCGATTTTGGCCGGCACAACCATCTGAAAATAGGTGCAGTTCTTCGGCATCATTACCAATATTTTTTTTTATTAATCCAGCACGAAAGTACCTACTTCATTGGGACCTTTATTAGCGACGCCTTCACAATAGGAGTAAAGGACTAATTTGCCAGTTTTCAGATCATATATGCAAAACTCATATAACCACAGTTGACGTAGATAAAAAACCTCCTGGACAGGAATATGTGGTAGTGGCAAATTCTGCATAAAATCAAATGCAATTCCATATACCTTAGAATCATTCTTGCACTTATTTTCAATTTCTTGTATTTTTTTGTAAAATTTATTTGATTGCCTTTTGTGGATCACAATATCTGCTTGATAGGTTCTTTTTACATTATCATTAATATGTGGATTTTTTAATTTAATCTTTAACTCCTCACACAGTGCACATACATCGATTTGTTTTCTACCGAAAGATAAGCTAAAATTTTCCTGAAAATATTTTAAGTAAAACTTATATTTTACCTGATGATCGGGATATTTTTGTGTATATAATGTGTGCATAATTTTAACATTGAGTTTTTCATCTAAATAATAAGATGATGTGTCTTTATTATAGTAGTGCACATATTTAACAGGAAATGACTCGATGTGCTCCTTACTTTAGTTAATGTTTCACCAGATAATGCATTGCTCCGTGATCCCTCTGATTTACCTCTTTTATCTGTAGGTTGCTCATTTGTTTTCAATAAATCACATAATCGTCTAACTTGTTTCACAGAAATTCCATGGATACTGCAAAAAGCTTTCTTGCACACTTTTTTACGCCTTTTATCTTAATATGATAAATGAAGGTGAATTCTCTTTTCTTAGGTTCTTCCGATCTAGGCCGTTTTCTCTGTATTTCTTTATTTTCGATCAATATCTGCAAATACGTGTCTTGGGCATTTTTACTATCAAATTTGTTAACAAACTGGAGAGTACTTTGCAAAACATCTTCAGGTATCAGCTCCATACATTTTAACGTACATCTGTAAATAAAATTATAAAACATTAACTTTATTTAACATTATGTGACTGGTAAAATTTTGTGAGTAAACAAACAAAATATTAAAAACGAAAAACTAACCTGCAAGAAGCTCCCGTTTGTCTTGATGCCACATCATTCCCTTTGTGGTTTTTATGAGCTTCTCCAGAAATTTTAGCTTTTTTTATTTTATTTTGTTTATAATTTTCACTATTTCTTATACCAGATACTCTTTTTCTAGGTTTATAGGCAGTTTCAGCAAGCTCACGATTCTCCATTTTCGTTACAGATGAAAAGTGATTAGTGAGGTTAGGTTAATCTGACAGTTGCGTATCGTTTCATTAGAAAGGGGCATCAGTCCAGGACTCGTGCCATTTTCAAACAGACTACAAATTTCGTTTGCCATATAAGTTGACTTGTGATGTATAAAGATGTGCCCTTTTCATAGAGAATGTGTAAAACGCTTTAATAAATAAAATGACGTCAAAAAGTGATATTCAAAAAAAGTGTGACTCGTGCCCTTTTCGAAATGACGGGTTCAATTATAATGTTTTTGACTGTATTTATTGGCAATATTATCTAATTCAAACTTTCCATATGAAATATTGTTTTAACCCTTTTCCAGTGACATACATAGACATTGTTTCAATTGACAATGTTTTATTACTTATAAAGGAAGATCTCTACATGATGTTCTAGACTGACATATTTTGTTTAACTCTGTGTTTCAATTCACATTTGAATACACTAATAAATATGGGTGGGCCAATTCTTTTAATTACTGTTGGATAATATGTTAAAAAAGTAATGTTTGGGTTTGAATTTGCTAGGAAATAAATTTAAGTATTGTTCCTAATGTTCCTTCAATAAAACATTTTAAATAATCCAATAGCTCTATAGTAAAAGTTTATGATGTAAAGATATTTGTAATTTCACGCAATATTAAATAATATGTCCAAATGGGTTCATCCTTCGGAATTAAATCATCAACCATGAAAACAAAATTTCTTACATAACATTTCTGAAACAGACATAATAATTTTATTCTTTGACAAATGTTGACGGTTTGTCAGTGGAGGTGTGTTCTTTTCTGAAGTATAATATTTAAAATATTTAATTCTTGAATTTAAATGATAAAGTGAAAAATAATTTTTATCTATCAAAGTTTGAACAACAAATAAATACCCATTCTATATCTGTGAACACCTGTCAGGTCATGCATAACATCGCATGTGATATTTTTATATATGTACATGATAACTTGGCAATTCATTCCAAAAACACTTTTCTTTGACATCTTTGCAACCATTAATATGACTGTCATAATCTTAAATTTTCCTAGAGTTAATATTTTCACTTGTTTGTGTTTCTGAATTTAGTAGTTAAACAGAATGTACAAGAATTTGTAGCCATAAAACTTTTGCAAAATCCTAAAATACCATGTAGTCCTAGATTATCTCCGTATAATGAAATTAAGACAAATTTTACTTGTACACTTTGATAAGGTAAAGTTATATCAATAGGTACCAATTTCTTCTAGAAATTTTAATTCTCGGATTAATTGTTTAAATTTTGAACTATTGCCAAAAAGAATACTGTCATATGAGTAGAACAGCTGAGCTAGCAAAACATTCTCTAGCCCACTTGATTTTTCTGGAGGAATTGTAGCTAACGAAGCATACACTGCACCTAATTAATATTCTCCGGCATGACTCCCAAGAGCATTACCACTTTCAAAATCATCATAATACCTAAGGAATCACGATATATTTACCTTTCTTACTAATTATTTCTTTCCACGGTGTTCCTTGTACTACATTTCCAATCATATTACAACCAGAATTATCACTTTCATCACAAAGTTTCTGTTGGTAATTCAAGAAATCAGAAAGCACATCAGGTAATTCCAAGATTTTTTTTAATGCTATTTTCAATGGTAGCCTGTACAATTTCCGTTCTTTCATTACCATAGTTACATAATATTCATTCTTTCTGTCCTTAGTAGTTCCAATGTGTACTTCTGCAGGTGCCCCATACTACTGGTTCTCAAGAAAGTTTTTTAAACGTTTATAATCAGTATCAATATCTTTAAATTCATTCTGTAAGAATATAACCATTTCTTGTACAACAGAAATTCTATCAGACACCAATATTAGATTGTCCTTTAATATGACACAAATACTGATGGCAATATCATTAATTAATTTTTTTTTACCAATTCTACTAAAGTTTATATTAAAGATCTACATAAATTAACAATATTGTAGAGATGACACAAAAATGCTTCTAAGCATAATTTTACATTTTTTCTATAAAAGTTTTATTGTTGTTCAAGTTTGTTTTACCATTTGATGCTGAATTGTTTGGCACTTGATTTTCTAGGTTATGATCACCAACATTGATATTGAGTGATATTGGTTGTTGATATTGGTCTTTTAGGTTTATATTAGTTTTTAGGAAATTTCTTTGTGACTGTTGGCATGACAAGCTGTTATATGATTTTTAAAGCGATTTTTTTTATCATTAGTTGTTTTACATTCTTAAAAAGAAGAAGCAAAGTAATTATATATCTAATGCACGGTCTCTTAATGAAAAATATACTGTTTAAATTCACTCAATATCAAATGCCAATAGTTACAATTTATGTCTATATTAAATTACCGTAATTAATAGTGAACATGGTACAAAAGATTAATTATTAAATTTACATAAAATTTTACAAAAATAATTGTACTAAATCCTTTTTAATGTATATTACAAATTCAGTATATCAACTATATAAGAAATGAGATTGTCATATTTTGTTTCTATGTTATAACTTTTTCTTTGGATTATTAAATAAAGTGGTCCTGCTCTGGGATATCTTGCATTGAAAACTTGATATGACTTAAAGAGGATTTCGAAAGCTTTGATGTTGACAAATTTGTATTTTACATCATCAATTATTAACAATGGTGATGAACATTGCAGTAAGTATCCCTGGAGGATAATGTAAGGTCGCACTGACAAGTTTCTGGCTTTAGCTTTTAGTTTTTGATCTGCGATTACTTTATCACCGGTAGCCTAAAATATAATTAAATAGTATTTAATGAACATGGTTTTGTTGTAAACAGGCTAGGTTTTTAAATTATTTTTGAAAATATGTGTACTCAACCACAGAGCAAATGACAAACATAACACAAAGTTTCACAAAAGATATTATTCCAACACAAATGAATATGGAATCAATGGCTTCTTATGTTGTGATTTTTTTTCAATAGCCTCCTTCTCGGTGGCACCACATGACCCAACACATATATTTGTGCTGGAATTTTTATTAAAACAGCAAGGGTATTAATGTATTCATCATATTACTTATATCATAACAGCTTTCATCTCATAACAATTGTAAACAAAAAACACATACATTCATGTTCAATATTCTCCATCTCCAACATTTGCATGATGTGCCAAAGTTTCTCATCTTCAGTGGATTTGAATTTTATTGATTTATCATAAAATATCTCCTAATTCAAGTAGAAATTCAGTCCCTTTTCGGGGTATAGTAAATCAAAATCAATATTTATCTACAATCAGACAACAACCGCAATATCTTTGAAATGCTTAGTAATGTAACCTAATCCAACACATAATGTTAAAACCACACATTGTATTTACCAATATATAACTCTTTGGATCTTTTAAAATCTTACAATTATGAAAAAATCCATGAATACTATCACAATTACTTTATTACCTCAAACTAAAAGTGTCTTTCCATTTTTTTAAAACCTCATCCCATCGCTCTGTACAAAAATTCCGCCAAAGTACATCTGAAGGGAAATCTGAAATAGAAATTATTTTACTATTTTAATTTAAGAGCAATGCAATTTGACAAATAATTTTACCATTCTTAAAGCTCTTTACACAGTATACAACCGCTCATTGTATCCAATTTTACAGTACCTACACATTTTTACACACTAACAGCGAGTTGATCAAAAATAAAACCGTGATTTGTTAAAGTGACCTGTTTGATACATAATGTACGGACAGTCTGTTCAAATCTTATGGATTACGTTTTTCTTTTTGGTGCGAGTCTCAGTAAGCATAATTCTCGGCGAAAAACTAGCTACAATTTGTACATTACTGCCATTTGGAAGCCAAGAAAAAAAAATCGCCATTAATCACTATGATTAATGTTTAAATATACCAGTATCAGTTTCACTGTCATAAAACTACTGTTCGAATATAATTCGCAGATTTTCTCAAGACATGAGCTGATGATGAACTTCACCGTTAATACTGTAAGAGACTTGGTTGGGAGCACATTGAAGTTTTATGTTCTGGTGAAATGTCCAGAAATGCCTTACTATGTGGGCAAATGGAAAGAAATGGATATTTTCTTTCTCGAAAATGTTGGCATTTAGTTTAGAGAAATTGTAGAACTGAGAAATTAAGTGGACTTTGACTTTGCACGCTCATCGTTCCTCAGACATTGACACAGCCTACGTATTATCAAGAGATAAATTTTCAGCTTCATGTAGCTGTCGCCCGCGTAGTTATAGAATGGATTCTTTCATTTTTAGGGTTCCGAGGCGAAATGGCAAAAACGAAACCCTTATAGTTTCGTCGTGTCCGTCCGTCCGTATGGCACAGGCATTTTACTCAAAAACTACAAGATTTATATTGTTGAAATTTGTAGTATAGTGTCTTGCATAAGCCGTTACTTAGTTTAGTAGTTAAATAACAAAAATAAATATTTCTACGTGTGGCACATATTTCGACAGTTGTTTTAAAAATACTAAAGTTTCTAAGCATTTTTTTTTTGACACTTGAATAATTTCGGAAATAATCGCTCCGAAAGTTGCAGAAATTCTGTTCTTCCTTTATTTTGGACGTGATCGGATATACTTACAGTTTTTGAGTTATTGTCGAAAAACTACTTCTCAACAAAATGACGTAAGTGCCATGAAGATTCGCTCTTTTGTTGGTGCTTTTTAGTTTACTCTATTTTAAGAGTAATTGTCGACATACCTACTTGTCTTTAGGTATAGGTGACGAAAGTGATTACATTTATTATGCGCGGGAAACAGGGACAAAAGTATAATAACGTAGTTCTATCATCTGTAGTGCATTTCTTTGTAGTGATGGCTTCGGAACCCTACATTGACCATAGTACAACACACTCTTGACCGGTTTTTTTTATATTCACCTATCGTGCTATTCTGATTCTGGTTCCATTCTTGATTCTGCTTTCGGTCTAAATATTGATACAAGTCCCGTCTTTGTTACAGGAGCGACGTTGCGAGAAAAAAACTAGTGATTATCTATAAATTGTAGTTTGTTATTTATTTTGATGTTTATTAAGCTATAATGTGAAGTTTCATCAATATCCGTGCAGAAGGTTTTGTGTGAAAGCGCAACAAACATACACCCCCACAAACTTTTGCGTTCATAATATTAATAATTTTTCCAGTTTGAGTGTTAGCGAAATACTTATTCCTTCGTAACAAAAAATTCGATCTCTGTCCCTAGGTTTTTAAATGTATTTCTTAGTCGAAAAAAAGTGTTGGATTATTTTAGGCTAGGGCTGACATATATTTGGTTTTATATGAACTAAGATTCCAGACAAGATTGTAAGAAAGTAATTTCAAATCTTCTTTACCTTTTTCCATATGCATCTTATTTCTGAGGCCATCTGGAAGTGTTATCTATAATGATTGTTGACGTGCCCTGTTTTGTTACATAAAAAAAAAAATGAGTGCGACTCACGCGCGTTAGAAGTGAAACCTTCAGAAAATTAAACTGCGAGAGAATGAGGCAAATGCGCTATCAGAAGTGGGACTACTGTAACGTATATTTATTGTAATATTGGTACCAAATTTAAAAATTATTTTACATTTTATCGATCAGAATAAATGTTTTCGATTTCAATAAATGACAATATACAGGCGCACACCAGCACACGTATCTCTCTTACAATGTTTTTATCTCATCTCAGCATCTCACATTTTATCTCATTCTCTCGCAGGCTAAATCCTATAGATGAATGTTTGTCCCTTTTTATTGTCGCTTTTTCGTTTCATCGAGTTTCAAATCACAACGTTGCTAAAGAAGTTATCATTTCAAAAATCACAATGTTTTGAGTAACACGAATTAACTTTTATTTTCTATCAATAAAAAAAAACCATGTATTTTTTTTTAATAAAAAGCAAAAGCCAAAATTTCGTTTCGAAAAATGCGTCAAATACATGACGAAATTCGATAAAAGCAGATTAGCATTCTTTTCAACTTTATGCCACGTATGATAACCATTGTTTTTCTTTATGTACAGATTGTAATATCAACTAACATGCCGTACTAACGACACAGAAACGTGTCGAGGTAAGTATAACCCGCATGTGGCCAAACTCACCCAAACTTTCAATATGTGAAGTTGCCAACGCATCGAACCCAATACGCAGCGAGGATCGTTATAACTTCGATGAGATATTTCCAAAATGATGGCATTATATAGACTGCATACACGTACATTGCGACGCACGAAACTCTGCCGCTCTGAATTGCCTGCGAACGATGCAATGCGCAGGTTCAACGCTCCCCGACACTTCCTCCCCCTCCGTGTCCGTATTTCGCACCACTCCAACGCTTTCGTGACTAACTTCGCAGCGGCAGAGTTTCGTGCGTCATACTGTACTATGTACATGAAAACAAAATTAGATATTTTTTAAAAACATTTTTATGTCAATTTATTTGCATTCATAAAATTCCTCCACATTTTAAAAAGTTCTATTAATTCAATGTGTCAAAATAGGCGCTCATAGAAACAATATGATCTATATAAACGGTGTATCATTTATTTAGCTTATAATTTTTATAGGGTTTCACGTTGTCGATACTTTTTCTGTATTTGAATTTTTATGTGGATATGCATACTCTATGTATATTTAAGACATCGACTCCAATACAATTTGTGGTGTGAAAACGTCGACGAAAGGCCGCCTAAAGGTATTCTCGCTCCACTTGACCGAGGGCTAAAGTCGGCGCTGTCACAATAATGTATACTGCCATATTTAATTCGGACATGAAGCTATTCGGTAGCATAAAAAACTACAATGAATCGATCAGAAGTCAGTCACACAGAGTCAGAACTTAGCTCCTAGAAAGATATAAACTAGTTTTTCGCCAGCATGGAGATATAATGCATTTCCTTCATCGAAGGATATTACCGTTAAATTAAAATTAAATCTCAGACCGACTTCCAATTCTGGTTATGGCACTGATTTGTAGTTCCATACTCGCAATTCGGTGTTGGTTACATTTGCAATGTTGGTCCCGATTTCGGCTCTCGATTCTGCTCCCCGCCTTGCTTTCAATTTAGCTTCCGCTATCGGTCATTTGAACGAAGGCGGATCTAATGGTAGTGTCAAATTAAAATATAGGCTATATTACCCGGGGACAGTGCAGCTTTCTATGAATTAAAGATTTTTTTAGAATTAGTACAGCAGATCGTTTCAATATTACAAAAATACGCGAATTAAGTCAGGGGCATATGCTAGTATAGGTCCATAAAAAACATACGCGTATATGAATACAATGTTGTGTTAAAATTTCAGAACGATCGATAACGAACTTTAGGAGATTTGCGATTTTGAACAAACAAACATTAAATTTTTATATATTGTATATAGATATGACTCGTGTATTGGCTCGCGTGAATTCAAAACCATTCCAAGATATGCCCATTCCCGTTCAGCATTCATATTAAAAAAATGAGACTTAAATCGTAAAACCTACAAAAAGGTACGCGGAATTGGGATCAATATTATATGATGTACACCCGAAATCTGATTAAAATCAGATGTATATCAAAAAACTTAAGAACCTACTCGCGGACAAAGTCGGAGACAGATGCTAGCTTTTAGGTTAAAAAGTGGCGTATACGGGGCTCTTTTGGTTTCCTATCAATGAAGGATTTTTAGAGTCGGTCCAATAGTTCCCGAGTTTATCGCTGACGAAAAAAATTCTAAACTTTGCCTCTTTATATATTAGTATAGATTGATATTGAAATTTAATAGAACGTTTGTTACATTTCGGTGGGACTACCCAGTGGGACTCCCAATTTATATACATTATAAGTGCATATTTATTTTTTTCATATATTTTATTCGTTTGTGGGAAGACGCCAGGCCAAAGCTACATGGTTGATAGTTTGCTGTGAAACTTTAAAAAGTAAATAAAAAAAGTAATTCAGATTTTATTAAACAGAAAATTTTATTTGAATAGATCTTATGCATAGACCAAAACCATATTACAATTTTTTAAATGGATATATGGATATTGGGTATAATGAAAATAATTATTGTTTGAATGGTGTTCTTCAAAATTAGCTATAAACCGTAAGAATGGTATAAGAAATATGTAATTACTAATTACATTACAAGTTCTTACTTGTGATGTAATTACATATTTCATTAAAATGTAATAAACATCGTCAAATTTCTCACTTGACTGCAGTAAATATACACCCTCCCGCAAAACTATTTTAGACTGATAAGACAGGTAATTATTACACATGCTTGTAACTTTTTAAAGGGCAGACGGGCAAGTGAGATAGCGCAGAGTAGGTGAACACAGTCGCCCATGGATGCAGCCCTTAGCGATCGTCACTACAGTGCGTAGCTGGCTTTTTAGAAAGAAATATGCTCTTTTATTGGAGACCCGCTTGTCGTTATTAAATAGGTATGCCGCTTATCGTAGTTCATTCCAATTTTTAAACGTACCTTGCAAAAATTGCGTATGAAGAGCATTTATATATTGGTGGAAAGTGGAAAGCCAGCCATTAAAATAGGAAGTCAACAAAATTAAATGTATCCCATTCCTAGACTTGCTTTTAAAATGTCTCCATTTCGCATTAGTCGTGTCACTAATCAAATTATTACTAAATTCTTAGTGTTGCTCACGTATAAATTATCCATTCAGTATCGAGTACAAAATATCAATATTATTTTTATTCTTCCCTTAATTAATGCTAATCATCAAATAAATAATATATTTATACGAACTAAATCACAGAATAAGTCAAAACGTTTCGAACGAGATTATTATGTAAATCGCACAAAATAATATATATCACGCATAATGTCTGAAACTATAAATTCTGGAACGAGCTGCGCGGGAGCAAGATAAGAGTCGGTGGACTCACTGCCAATACCCGTCGCGAGTCGCCGGCGGTCGTACGCGTTGTCTGCGCCGGATTTCATCTCGTGATCGAAGGTATTTATTTAGTTTTTATTTCCGATTATTAATTGGCTCATCATCCAGAGAATGCATTACTAAATACTCTCGATTTGTAAAAAAAAAATAGTTTATAAAAGAAAAAACCTAAATAATGGATTTTTGAATTAAATTAACACATAAAAAGTCAGCCAAAACGAATCGATTCCTTTCGAAACGAATCTTTCTTATTATCTATACAAAGTAAATAAATAGATTTTTCGATGTTTATAGCGTATTAAATATAAACTAGGTATATTTAAAAATTACATAAAATTAATAATTTTTAAATAAAGGCTGAAAAGTAATTTGCCTAATAACAAGTTGAAAGTAGTTCTTTCGTTTATTTAAAATAATAAATTGTGAGGCTGTGAGAAGTGTTTTTTAAATTTTAATTTACTCTTTTAATTAGTCCAAAATTTAGCCATATTTTTATCTTTTCTCTTTCTCGAAAAAGCTTAGCTTTGAAGATCTAAAATTAAAAAAAATACTAGCTTTCGCTTGCAACTCCGTCTGCGTGAACATAGAGTGAATTTTTGATTTATTGAATTCCTTCATCTTTTATGTCGACTGACCACGCTATCGACCGTGATCCCGGTCTTGTTCCTGCTTTCGACACCAATCCTGGTCCCGGTTTTGATGCCGATTCTAGTAACGATCTAAGTTCTAGTTCTGTTCAAAATATATATAATGTAAAAAAAATAGTAGCGAAACTGGGTAAAAAGTATGCTACATGTCCCTCCAGGGTATAAACTATTACTATGCCCCATTTCGTCAAATTCTGTAGTTTTACCGAATTTGCGGACCAATTCAAAAACAGAGAGACAGACGACAATTAAAAAAAAAAATTGAAATGTATAACGTCAACATTTCTAATAACCCCCAGAATAGATTCTCTCACTTATTTTTAACGTACATATTATATCTCTCTACTATTTTATTACATGTATAAATAATGTATAGTATATATATTGATGTTTAATCATTTTTCAAGTAAGAAACAATTCTTGTCGTTTCACGACCTCATTTATTTATTACTAATATATATATCTTGGATTTCAGTTTACATGCATGTAACATGTGGGATGCACGTCGCTAATGGCGAGCTTTTTGTCGTGTTTATTTTTAAATCGGCCGTCATCGCGTCTTGGATACATATGCGATGCACTGATGACACTATTTACCTACTTTAAACTTCATAGCAAAAAATATTTAGCGCAAAAACAACTCAAAATTTGGAAAGTAATTCTCTTTATGTATTGAAATTTCGTTTTAACATTACTTATCCGACTTCATATTTGTTCCGCTTTCATTTTTTAAATAAATTAATCATTGCTTCTAGATGATTTTAATCGAAAATATTCGCAAAATATTTAGCTGTTTTCGGATTTCGACTGAACGTTTTCTATGAAAAAATGTAAAAAGCCATGTTGCAAACAAATTTTGTGTTAAATTAAGTTGAAAACGACGCTTAAAAACTATTATTTAGAACCGATAGTTGTAATAAAACCTTAATACCGTTTGAAGGTTATATCGAATTCCTTATCTAATATCGTACAGACGGCACTTGTTGTCTATAAACTAAATCACAAGAGTTTCTTGTTTGACTGCGGAACCATGAGTAGTGATCTCAGCAAGTGATTCATTTGATGAAAACATATGAGTATTGCAGCGTTGAAAATGAAATCTTTATATTGCGAATGTACATTATTTTAACACGAAAAAATATTGATTAGGTTTTTATTCTGTTGCTGTGATTGCCCAATCACAATAGGTTAATCAATAACATTTAGTTCCTTTAACGAATTAAAAGACTCAGTTTAGCGAGACTAAGGGCTGCGCACGAGTTTCTCGACGTTCCTTCCCATTTCATCGATAGACAATAAACCTATAGGAACAAAATAAATTTATGTAATTATTAATAATGTTTTCCCTTTTAATTGTTGTTTTGTAAAATTTCGTTTTAGTAAATTATCAATATTCTACTAAAGGGTAACTAGGTACGCATATCCCTATAAATTGACGTAAAAGAGGTTGAAAAACGGGGTAATTAATTATTCACTGTATTTTTTTACAGTAATATGAGGCGGTATCCATTTGCAAATTATAAATGGTAAGAAAATTAATGGGTCCCGGCCACCATCAAACATATTGTAAATTATTTAACTTAGCCTTTCAGCTCATAATGTAGTCTGTTAAACCAAAATAGAGTTTATACGGTTTTAGTAGTTTGTTTTCCCAATCTTGTTTCGGTTTTTTCAGTGCGTTGCTTATCTCTTGATTTTTTGCAGTCGGGTTTTTCATTTTCCAATTACTTTTTTTTTCTTTAAATAAGCTTAAATTTTACATATTCCAATAAATAAATTAATTCGTGTTTTGCTATCGGAAAATTTGAATCGCAATAAATCCACGGAGATGCTCTTTTATCCGGATGTACTCAGGACCGACCGGTGACAATACATTATTTATTTTGCTGTGTCACCTCGTACTTCTCTTTTCTGAAACTCACGCAATTCTCACAATTCTTCTACAAACTTACTATTTTAATCTGTATATGATCAGCCGTTATTTAAGAAATAACGGTAATTAAATTTGAAAGTTTGATTATTTACATCCTAAAAATTTCTTTCAAAGTTTAAGACACCATGGCCGGTTTTCCTTGATCCATAATTAAGCATGGATTACTAAAATAGAATCGTCTTGCACAGTTACAAATCGAAGGACATTTCTAACTAGCATTGAGGAAATTAGAACTAAAGAGCAGAAAATAATTATTTCAATATAAAAAAATGCTATTCCTCATTTTCAAATCGGATTAAACAGTATAATTTCTCCAAATCTTCCAGAACCCCATAGAGATTATTTTTATCCCCATATAGATTTCTATGAAAATCTAAAATTGGATACTTTGAATAACCACCAAGATACTTGCAAGATTTAAAACGAATAACGTGGGGCGCTTTCAAACCAGGATATTACTTATGGAGGCTAAGATCGACTAGGACCGACTTCAAATTCTAGTGAACGTCAAATTACAGAAATTATACCCAAAAGCAAGAAGGTTATGAAGTCATTTGTCTGTAAAGACTGAAAATCAAAGTACTTCTCAACACTAATTTCTTCAACAAGTATATTTTGATATGATTGAATAGTCCGGAAATTTAGCTTGAAATTAAATTTTTAAATATAATATTGTTTTGATAATGTAATAACATAATCAATGTTACAGAATGAATAATATTTCCAACAAATACTTGTATTAAATAAGTAAATAATTACCCAAGAGTTAGAGTAATTTCTTAGATAATCATTTACTTACCTACCAACTTAATGTTGTTTTCACAATGAATATTTGTATGAAACTGCCCTAATTTCTTCCTTTAGAAGCGATAAATATGTTGCAGCCCATTTTAAATATACGTACATGTAAGTCCGTAATTGTATGTTACCTTTCCTTTATATCGATAAAACATGATACGTTCGGAATGTTAGTACATAAATCATTCGCTCCGCTAAGAAACTTACAATATTGTAGGTAAATTATTGTAGAGATTTTCATTGAAAAAACAACTTATAACTCAACCTGAAAGTGCTACCCTTAAAAAAATTAGAAGCACGAAATCATCCGTTTGTTCCAAAAATCCTTTTAAAATGTGATCCAATTAGATATAAACCGTTTTGGATTTCAGTATCCAAAACTATAACGACGTTAGTAACAACTTTGTTCTAAATTCGGCGACCCCGTCACGACGTATCCAAGATTTAATTACGGAAAAAAAAAATGTTTATAAAAGCATTATCTTCGGAATAGGGTCACCGGCGCTGCGTATCGCGCAGATAACGAGCGAGCTTCCGTCCAGCCGCCTACATTTGACCTTATGTTACCCGCGGACTCGATATTTAAATATACAGACTTTTTGAATGTACTGATTATAATTCAAAATGAGTCTGTAATGTTTTTTGTATATGAAGGCGTGGCCTACTATCGGCATTGGGGTGCACCCCCTCTCGTTTATTATTCCGCGTGCGATGTAAAATTGTGGGGCGATACGCCCGTGCTAAACCCGTTTATAATGAGCTAGATAACGAATTTAGTCATCTAGTTTCAGACAAAACATTTCTTTGGGCTGTCCTTTTTTTCGGGCATTTAGAGGAGACAAAGAAGCGAGCGGGGCACCGGACAACAGGCGATCACCGCTTCCCATGGACACCCGCAACCACAGAAGAGTCACAAGTGCCTTGCCAACTTCTTGGGAAAGAATGAGACGTGTGATGGAAAAACAAGTGGGCCAACTGAACTTTTAGGAAGAAATTGGATATCTGATCGAGAGGGAATGACTGGTCCACCGGAACTTTCACTCACTGGACAAAATTCGACAGCGGAAGTTGCTACCTCTCGTTTGTATTCTGTGCGAATGTAATGTCTTATTGGTCCAGCCGGTTCCGTTTTCGTGTTGCGGTCGAGGTGGTAGCATTGCTCGTACACAATAAAGGTTTCTACCACATTTTGGTATAAATTACCAACATTGGTGCAAGATAAAAAAAAAAATGTATTGTTCCGTTTAACAATCAGACTGAAATATTCTCTTTTGTGAATTATTGTCTTTGCCATGGAAATAGCAAACGTAAACACAGATAGATGTCTGAGTACGGTTAGGGGTTTAATTCAATAAAATTTAGATAGTATAAATATTCTATCTTACATTCGCAACCCCTATTTGAGGAATAAAGGCGGTAATAAAGAAACAAGGAAAATAGCGCACAAATACTAAATTGTGAATTTACCGCCGTGGTGATTGTCTTGTCGGACTTGCACCGTGAAGTTAGTTAGGAAGCAATCGAAGTTAGGAAAACTGCCGCTTTAGGACTTCCTAACTTCACGGGGTAAGTTAGCTTTCATTCAATCGCTGGCGGGAGGCCATCGAATATAAAGGGTCACCAAAAAGATCAAAATAAATATGTATAGATGTTAAACATCACCGATTAAACTTCTTATAAGTTTGCAATTCATTATATCTAGACCTTCCATAAAAAACGATAAACAATCGGATTCATCCTTTTTTTTCTTTCTTTTGGAATGAAATTGCATAAAGTGGCTTGCGGTAGGTATTGACTGTTAGAAATTGTAACATTACGAAAAAGCGTCGTCTCCTTCAGGCGATTTTCACTTTTTCTCGAAATTTACTATTTATTATTTTTTATACAATTTATAATTCACTATTTTATATCAATTTTTATAAATGAAATTTTTCTTAAATCCTAAATTATTAATATAAAAAAAAAATCCGTTCTTGACGAGGGTACCCCGACCGCACATTTTATTTTTGTCTTTATATTGTCGGTCTGTATTTTTATTTTCACCAAAATTTTAATTGTCGCTGTTTTGCCACGTTATTAGATGCTTTGCAAGAAGTCAAATATTGTATAAACTATTTTTTTTTATGTTATAAAAGGAAATAAAAGACATTAAGTAGTAAAAAAGGTACTTGAATCCTAGTTACTAATAGTTTTCTGACAACTTTAATTAACAATTTAGAACTATTACTTTTATGCTAACAGAGGCAAAAAAATGACCTTAAATTAAGTAGTAAATTAGAAACAAGATAAAATAGAAACCTACGATAAGGAGTAGGTAAACTCGAAACCTATAAAGTGACATTTTTCAGAAAATTACTATTAACAATTCGTTTGTTTTAATTTCTTAATAACCTATGTCTTCTCTTTCAATTATTCATATTTTATCGTTCCAATTCAATTACAATAAACATACTGATGAGCTTCACCGGACGCGCCTGTGACGTCACCCTATTACATTCGCAGAACCGGCCGCTACATTGTCGTCCCGCCGTCGCTTACTCACGTCATAAATAACAATATTGTGCTTGCTTCGCGTTATCTTTAAGGCAGCATCGTTTAATATGCCCATAAATGCCGCTAATTTATTTTCTTCTCGGACACTAGCGATGTGTTCATTGAACTTTATTGCATTTTAACGCTTGGACGACGGCACAGTATCGTCTTATTAGGTCTGAATAATGATTTAGCGTTCCATCGACGGAAATGCTATATCGTTATTTGTTGCTTTGTTTAATGAGAATTACCGTTATAGACTTGTTTCGTCTATGACAATTTTCGGTCAAATAACACAGGCCTACAACGATTTTGGTGCCGGGGATTTTAGACCTAATTTTAAATATGTCTTACATGGTGATATCAAAAATGTTACCGGTTTGTTTTCTATCAGCTCTAGTTCCCGCGATATAAAAAATACAGTTTTCATAATACAGAAAAAATAATATTTTATTGGTATTAAACATTCAGAAATTGTTTATATACACTATGAGGCGCTCATACTTTATGTTGGTGTCGAATTTCAATACCGAAGTAAGCAAAATACAGACGATTCACAGTGTCTGTGTCGATTTACACTGATCTTTTAGTATGTATTTACCACAAACATAAATGTTATGTTTGTGGTAAAAGAAGTATTTTTTATATCATAAAACATTTATCAGGATTGTTAACCCAACATCTGGACGTACTAGCCATTATGGTATAGTAACGTAAACTTAATGACGTTATTGTAATGATGACTATTTACGAAAAAGACCGGGAAAAAATTAAAGGAGGGTAGAAGGTAAACTAGAACTGATGAGTAAAAATAACGTATGACAATATATTGTACATTACCTATTTTATCGACCATAGGCACAGAGCTAAAGCAACAAAAAAAAATTTTTTTGTAGGCCTGTGTAATATATAGGATAAAGCACAAAAGATGGCTGTTATTCTTGTGCTCTTATGTTTACCAGGAATCTTAAATAAAATGCTAGTCTTACAAAAAAAAAAAGTTCAACTCTAAATACTTAGGTGTAACTGTTTTGTAATGGACGTGATTTAATTTTTTTTACAACGAAAATTTTGCGCATTTCTGGGACATGTTATTTTTTTGTAGCCGTTATGTGTCCAGAGAGGACTTCATAATAAAATTTACATATATATATATCGATTGATACCAAAAAATAAAACATCATTAACGCCCGTGCCAGGCTGTCGACATCGTCACCATTCTGATAAACTGCACAAATGCACCTACCGGTGTAACGCACAGCGGAAACCGGCACGATACGTATTCAGGTCACATGCAGTTTCGGGACGGGCTCGTGCATCGACGAAAGCGTCGAACGGCTTTACGATCCATAAAGCGCAGGCGCACGCGGCCCGCGGCCCACTTCCAGCGGCCGGGACGCGGATTATGATCGCACACGATACGCGTGTGTGGACAAAGTGTGAGGAGCGGTCGTCCGGGGTTATCGGCTACCAACGATAGCCGATTTTTTTTTGTTCTCCACTCAAAAATATGAACACACACATACATGCACGCACGCATGCAAGCATATATATGTGTGCGTGTGTGTTTGTGTGTGTGTCATTCTAATGACGTACGTAATTAAATGATTTTAAAGTGTTGCGTGTCAAGCATTCGAGTTTTATAATTCGGCGGACGGGTGACGCCACCGAAGTCAGGGTGTCGAGGACGCGTACGTCGTCTCGTATTAATGTACATACAAGGCGCGCTCGCGTCGTGCGCCGATAGCGCTCGTGATATAATGTCGTTCTCTTATAAGTTCATGTTCCAATTCCGTTTCGACCTGTTTCTATCGACGCCAATAGAGCAATATCAGTGTCAACGCAATAGCAATTTATTGCTTGCGCATGTTGTTGGTTGTGGTTGCGGTTACATCGATTGACATGATGATGGATCGGTCTTAAATTGAGTTTAAAAATTAATCATTTTTAGACGTTGACGCTTTTGAAAATTGCTTCACTATAACTTGTTTATTAAAAGTAATGAAATATTTCCATATATTTTTCATATTCATTATGGTTATATCGGGTCGATGGTGGCGCGGGGGTCGAGCACGTCGCCTTCGAACCGGGAGCCGTTGGGTTCGATGCTGACAACACACGAATTGAGCAATAAATTCGAACTTAAGTTTAGCAACCTCCGACACGCACTGGACAAGTGTGGAGTGCTCAAGGTTTAAACTCCTCAATTTGATTGAACAAAAGTATGCCTCGGCAGTGGGGCGGTGCAACCCACGGAATATAATTGTTCTGTGGTGCAACCTGATACGACAATTTATTGTTATTTCGAATTAACTGTAGCACTGACTACTTTTTCAATTCTTCAATCATCATCGGTCGACGATGGAATTCAATAAGATTAATTTGACTGCCGAATAGCCTAAAGTCTAGGAAATGAAATGAATTGAAGCAATAAATGAAATTTGCACAGCTCATCAGTCGCGATGCGCGCCCGCCTGCTGCTGGCGCTGTTGCTGGCGGCGACCGCGCTCTGCCTCGCCGACGGCCAGGTCTGTTGCTTTCTTCGGCTCTTAGCTCACATCATTTTCAGCACCGTACTCCATCTTCCTTGTACATTATCTTACGTTTCTATTGCAGAAAATCCGCCGCCGGCATCGCCGATTGCGGACCACGACAGAGCCTCCCGCGCCCCCCGCCCCCGTCGTGCCGGTGGCTCCGCCCATACCCGTCGACGCCGATCACGTTCTGCGCGGTATCGCGGAGAGGCTCGACGAGCAGCGGTACCAAGTAGGTATACAGCGTCCGTGCTAAATGCGAATCGAACGCCACGGTCTATCACTCATGCAAACGTTCATGCAGGATGCGATGCGCGCGCGCCTCAACGATGTGCAAGAGGAAGGCGAATCGCCGGACAATGATGTCACCATCGAAGGTAACATTTCCGCCGTCCACGATTAAAATCCTCGACCTCGACAACGATTGACGGTCTCATCCATATCATTTCATAGATCCCTGCCTGAAGGTGCACTGCAGCGCCGGCCGCATATGCGAGATCGACGAGCACGGAGAGGCCGTGTGCAACTGCATCAAGGACTGCCCGTACGAGACGGACAGCCGGCGTAAAGTGTGCACGAACCACAACGAAACCTGGCCGTCGGACTGCGAGGTGTACCGGCAACGCTGTCTCTGCTTGGACGGGTCCGACCTCTGTCGCGGGCCGCAATACCACCACGTACAGATCGAGTACTACGGCTCCTGCCGCGAGATGCCGGAGTGCGTCGAGAGCGAGATGTCGGACTTCCCCCGGCGCATGCGCGACTGGCTGTTCAACATAATGCGCGACCTGGCCGAGCGGCGCGAGCTCACTCCGCACTACCTGAAGATGGAACGCGAGGCGGAATCGAACCTGACGCGGCGCTGGACCAACGCGGCCATCTGGAAGTGGTGCGACCTGGACGCGCACACAACGCGTGCCCGTCACGACGACCGTCATGGCGCTGGAGCATCATCGCGCCCTCCTCGACACGGGACGACGCGACAGTGCCTGCAACGAGGTACTCGCCTAAATTCACTGTTTTGACGCCGATCTTCAACCGGACTATAGGCGTAGAACATTGTTGTGCTTGAATAATAAAAATGTTAATAATATTGCTTCTAACGGGAATGAAGTACTATTAATAGCAAATTTAATTTCTAATTCCGATTGCCGCTACAACCTTTGTTGTATTAATTTATCAAAAATAGTAACATTTACAAGCCTTATAGAAAAGATTACAAGGTATCAAAGTTATATTATATATCAAAGAAAAGCATATTTCAAAATTGTTTATAATTACAATCACACCGTTTTATTTCAGTACGAGCTCGAGGACCGCTGCGACCAGTTCACAGAAGAGTCCGGTTGATGCGACTGCATGTATAAGCACCTCTCATTTTAGTGCACAGCACGCTTAATTAATATAAGTGAAAATTTAAGTACGTAATATAAACAGAATTGGTAACTCGAGTACTGTTAAGGGATTGGAGGTCTTTTCATTTTTGCAATGCTCTGAAGTTGTGCACAAACAAAGCAAACTCAATGCAAGTTGCAGTGACAACGTCCTTTCCACTGTGGTGATAGATTTCCCGCCAAAATTAAAGACGTTTGCGAATATGGCGCGTTGACATGCGCAGTAATGTTTATGTCTTGATACAAGGAAGTTTCATCATATTTTCTGATTCTACCTGTACAAAGACTTATTAGTCTCTTAGTCACTAGGTAGTCAACAGCGGTTAACTTCAATTAGCCACCTATGTATAAATCCGGCGCATTGTATTAGATCCACTGTACCACAGTGTTCAGGAATTATGACAACTACAGCAAATTAAAAAAAAATTCAAAATTTTTAACACAAAAAAAGTGTTGGTAGCTAAAAATTTTTTTTTATTTTGTACCATTTGTGTTTTCTTTGTATTTGTTTCTAAAAATATTTCGAAAATAAGTAAAATATTCATGGCTTTGCAATTTCTCTGTTATATATAATACTGTGATGTTAATATCAACTGCCATTATGTCTAGTTTTAATAAAGTGAAATATGAGTTATATGTTTTATTTTTATAATTATTCCATAGCACTGCGTAATAACCAACTGAATATGTAAAAAAACAATCTGTCTCTGTTCGTCATAACACGGTAAATTCGTAGTTTGTTAAAACATGCAAATATTATTAACAACATTTGTAAGTGATCACGTTTAAAGACCAAAATTAAAATGTATTTACGTTAACAACAACATAGTATTTTTTTGTAATAAATAACTCGTCCGCTTCGCTAGGTGTTAAGGGTTATGAAAATAAATATGGAATTTAAAACAAAATAGGCTAAAACGATCTACCAACGATTGTGCATCGAATGGTCAAAGTCATAGTGATATATTCAATAGCTTGAAACTGATGCATGGACAAAGACAAATCCGTTTTCATTACAAATGCATATATGAAATAAACCTACCAAATATATTGATTTTGTTATTGTACTCTCAAAACCATCCCTATTATTATCAAATACTATTTCTTATGAGAGACCTTTTAGCATTATTGATATAATCATTTTATTGTCCTATAAATTCAAACGTTCACAGGGAAACTTAAAATGCTGCAAAAATATTAAATTTTCTATCGTACAGAGAAGTATAGTTCTGAACGCAGAGGATTAAGGTTATTGGTGTAAAAACCGCCTGAAAATACTGAATAAAATCGTAATTTTTAACTGTACAATTCGTGGGGCGCACTGAACATTTCTGGAATTAATGAAAAAAAATTACTACGAATGGTAAAAAATGAATTTATTGTTTCTTTAAATATTCTCCGTTAGTATAAATGCACTTTTTCACACGAGTAATCCAATTGTGAAAACATTTATGCTACTCTTCCCTGGTGACCTCGGAAACATGTTTTTCATACTCTGCGACAGCCTCTTGGTGATGAAAATCGTTGACCGCGTAAATTTTACGAACAAAAAAAAGTCAGAAGGCGCCAAGTCAGAACTGTATGTGGGATTGCTTATAGTTCTAAGTTTTTCTCCTACAAAAATTTATTCATCTGTTTGGCCGTGTGAGAACTGGCATTGTCGTGATGCAAGATGATAAGATACCAATCATTATTCACGGTACGTTAATTGTCTAAGCAACAGTAGCCATGTGTTCAGTTTTATAAAAAAAAGAAGTAACCGTCTGCTTAGAGACACTTTGGCTGCTTTTTGCTCATTCCAATAGACCCATACGGTCGATTGCTGCTTTATTTTGGAGCCGTAGCAGTAAATCAATGTTTCGTCACCTGTTACTATGTCCCACACCAAATTTGACGCCCCTTCCTTGAATTTGGTAAGCATGGCATTGCACCAAGTGACGCGGTTCGTTTTTTGAGCCTGAGTCAAATTATGTGGAATCCACCGCGAGCACAGCTTTTTAATACCCAAATGTTTGTCTAGTATTAATTGTGACTCATGCTTATGCCTAAAGACGCCCGAATCTCATGGTAGGCCACATGCGTGTCTGTTTCGATCATACGACGACAGTATCAATGTTTTTGTTGTTCACAGCGATGGACGAGCGGCCATCACGAAATTCATCATTAAGATTGACACGACCGCGCTTGAATTCTGCAAACCAGTTATAAATAGTCGTCTTGCATGGTGCTTCATGTCTAAAGCAGTTCGAAGCTGCTGCTGAGCTGTCAAGTTACACTTAAAATCGTAGAAAGTCATACTACGACCTACGACTAAAATTTTCACGACCTAATTCTCAGTGATGAAGACACGCAAGTTTTACAATGACGTCACGATGTAAAAACAATTGACAGTTAGATGAAATAAACTGTATTCTACAGCTAAAGAGTTCCATTTAAAAATGTAGTCATTACTTTTTAAATATTGTCTATGTAAATGGCCAGTTCTAGAAACTTATAATGCGCCCCACCTAACAACACATAATACAGAGATGCCCTTATAAACACTACGGAGAAAATAGTCATCTTCAGACCCTTAATTTTACTGGTTTTATAATTGTTATAAATACATAGTGGCACTGGTTATCACCAAACAGCTATGTAAGTATCACGCCTGAATCGTCAGTTTTCAAATTAAAGAAAATTAGAAAATAAATAAATTGAAGGTAAAGCCATCTTTGCAGGGCTTTACGTCCAAAGATGACCCGGTGACCCCCTTATATAAAATACATTTATTTACGTTAGACGTCAGTGTTTGGATTATAGAAATTCATACGTGTACCAATTTTTCACCTTAATCGGTTCAGTAGATTCCGAGCGAATTAGCTGTTACAGACGAACGAATGAATGATCCTATGAGGATAATGTTTTTTTTTTCATTCATACGTACGGAACCCTAAAAACCTAATGTTGGCATTAATGTTTTTTCGAACGGTGGAACAATAACGTAGATGAATATATGATATACAGTAGACCGTATACATTACGCATGTATCTACTTGAATTCTAATTCTTATGCATAACGGATTATTTGATTATTGATTATTAGATTATTATTAGATTATTGATTGTACAGTTATTACTCAAAATTAAAAACGGGAGATATGTAAAAAATTTCGATTTTTGGAAAATAACGTTCGTTAAAAGTGTTTATAACGACAGCTTTATAAACACTTAACAAATCTTCTTATGTGTTATCCTGCCTGTACCATTCAGGATACAAATCCTTGTGGATATTTTTCAGATTTTTAATACATACACGTGTAGAGAATTTGGAAAGTAACTGACCGCAAAAATGTACACCTGAAAGAAAAACTCGCTTATGAATCTTTAATACATTTTTAATATCTAATTATCCAACGACGTACTACACAATGGAGTTGACGAAAAAACATTTTTCATCCCTCAATTTTATGACGATTTCATTTGTGGAAAGCTACGTTATTTTTTTTATTGTTATTATTTTACGAAATTGCATCACTGTTTATATGAAACACCTGCCTGTACAATTAACTCATAATAATTGAAGAATATAATGGCGGAGTTATACGGCTGTGGCATAAGGACGGATATACACGACGGAACCACGTATAAGATTTCTGTTTTAGGGTTCCGTCCCCAAAGGGCGCCAACGGGACCCTATTACTGAGACTCCGCTGTCTGTTCGTCCGTCTATCACAGGGCTCTATCTCTTGAATTGTAATGGCTAGGCTCTTAAAATTTTCACCGATTATGTATCACTATGGCCGCTGTAACAACAAATACTAAAAATAAAATAAAGTTAAAAATCAAAAGGGGTCGTCATACAAGAAACGTGTTTGTTATTGAACTATTTTTGAAACATTGTGACGAGGTACGGAACCATTCATGTGCGAGTCCGACTCGCATTCGACCGACCGACCGATTTTTTACCTTTGTCCACGAAACTCTAATGGTGGTATCAAAGATATTTCTCGCGATGAGTGAGGTGTCATTCATAGTCGAATGACTTTACCACTGAGTTCATTGACCATTTTGTGTTCATAATCCTCTTCAGATAAATGGATCACGAACCTATGACCTGACTGTCAGCAGACAGTTCAGAGAATCAAATTGTAGCTTCATGATTAATACCAAAATATGACTTGTGGTTGTAAAATCAATCTCGGCATTTGATCGACGACGTTTCCTGAGTATACTTTGTACTTGGCTAACCTACTAAAAATGTACATGTAAGCGTTGGCAATAGGAGCCAGTGAAAAGAGTAAATTAAAGATTAAATTATTTCATTACTAAAAGTCAAGTATAAAAAAAGCTATATGCAATAACTCAAAGCCGTAACCCAATATGGTGAGAAAATAAGCAACGCATAGCACAAGTACTTGTATTCTGTGTTTCCAGTACATATAAAGGATTTATGATGCTATATAACTGTTTTATGATTATTCATAACAGATGACACATGCATCATGCACAATGCAATTTAATTTTCGAGATATTTAACAAATGGTTTATATATACAAAAACACGGAAGATTACATAAAATATCCGTGTTTTGTGTTCCTTAAAAGTTTTTTTGATACTTGATAGCTAGTGAGCTGCGAGATCGTGACGTATTCCTGCCAGTACTACATTACGCTCGTTGTTAATTTCCATAAAAACCAGCAGCCAAGTGTGAGTCGGAATGTGACCGCGAAAGTTCGGTACTTCAAATGATATGGTAAAATATGACATATCTGTAATAGCCGAAATTTCATATGAAAAATGTGAGAGTCGAGTGTAAAATACGAGACACATCCCTCTTCGCGTTATAGAGTCTTTGAAATACAAACCCTATTTAATCGATGGTTATAAATATCATTGATACAGACATGTCGTTTTGTTTCATACTAGATTTCGGCCACGGCTCCGTCCGCATGGAACTACAAATAGATTCGTTTATAACCCGATATGGATTCGTTTATCTCTTATAACCCGATATTATTCCCATTTTCGATTTCAGTCCAATTCCTGTCCCAATTTTAATGCGATCCTGGTCCCGGTCAAGATTCCAGTTCCGCGTAAAATATACTGAATGTAAAGAATAGCAGCGAAACAAGATAAAAATTATGGTTACGGTTTATAGAAACTATGATAAAAAAAATATGGTTCTCCGGTGAATAACCTATTACCATGCCAAATTTTATCAAATTATGTGATTTTTGCGGAGTATGCGAGCTAATGCGTGGACAGATAAACAGACAAAAATTACAAAACAAAAACTGTTGAAATTAATTTCCACAACGTTTCTAATACCCCCCAGAGCAGTTTTTCTCAAACATCTTTAACGTACAGATTTTTTATCTACTGTTTTATCACATTCATATGGATCAAATCAAACAAACATGTCGCCATATAAGTTAATTCGTATCGTAAAAAGGTTGGTGGGCTGTTTGAAAGTCGTTCCGGCGCTGTCAAAAGCTAGCAATATACATCCGATACGCACTACAAAAACTTATTGTAAGATTATCTCTTATCGTTTGCGAGATAGAAGCCGGTGAAGGACGGACAGACGGATATAGTGGGCTCAATAATAAGGTTCCGTTCTGTATAATACGTTATGACGGGACCCTAAGAACAGAATTTGCAATTTGAAGGTTGGGCCGTGCTATATATTAACATTATTCGTTTCAGATATTATTACAGATCGTAGGGTACAACCACAGCAGCTAATTTGTGCGTAATCTGAATATTTGATTACAAATTTAAAAAAAAACCGGCCAAGTGCGAGTCGGACTCGCGCACTGAGGGTTCCGTACAAACCTATAGTTATATAAGTAAAAGTTCTCCCATCTCTACAATCGAGTCATAGTTATGGTATTTTTATTGAAAAATGAAATCCATAACATTACAATGTGAAAAGCTGGGGGAGTGTAAATTTAAAACAAAGGTATGTATCTTTATTGCTTAAGTAATCCTGTATCTTATATTAACACATATAATTTATTTTATAATATAACTAAAATACCTACACTAGCCTTGCACCAGTCTTGCAAAAGTTCTTTTATCAAAGGTGTTTATTTGCAAAGTTTTTTAGTCACTATTTAGAAGTCTGGTTCAAAAAATACTAATTAAGTATTAAATTTGAATCAGATTTATAAATGGTGACTGAAAAAGGTATTAATTGAACATTGAAGTTCGAAAAAACCTTATCTATAGTTGTACTACTTCTTGTAGTGCTAGTGTTCATTAACGAAAACATGTTTATGGATGAAAAATATGTGGGAATTCCATTTTGGGTATTCATTCTAAAATCGATATTGAAGTCTCCCCACACGAGAACATGAATTATACTTATTGAGGTTGCTGTCATATATTGTTGTATTTATACAT
Source organism: Eumeta japonica (assembly GCA_005406025.1). Classification (NCBI taxonomy): domain Eukaryota; kingdom Metazoa; phylum Arthropoda; class Insecta; order Lepidoptera; family Psychidae; genus Eumeta; species Eumeta japonica. The sequence continues at coordinate 251,697 of BGZK01000501.1, forward strand.
TCTATTGCAACATTAATTTGACATTGTGGTGACCTATATACAGTTATCACTCTGACATTAAACATCTCAAAATGCAAGCATTCACAAGGGCCGTTTGCAGCGCCTGGGTTATTTAAACAATATCTTTTACATGATCCATCTGTCACGGCATCCTTAAGATTGCGACGTGCATATTCGACACAATGTTGTGCCTTCCCCAAACATAGAGATAAGTCGCGGTCAATGCGGTAACTACAATTATGTTTATAATTCTTTTTTTCACAGTTTAAAAGCAATTAGATCTAAGTATTTGATATGAATTTCAAATTGATACCTCTACGCCTTCATGAGGAAAAGGGTAGTAAGTTTATTATTATTAAAAAATATATATTATGTGATTTAACTAAAAAAATACGGTTTTTTTTAAATTTTTCCTTAATATATGTTATAAGACGTTGCTTCGTACCAAATTTCAAGATTCTAGGTCGACTGGAAGTACCCTTTAGGTTTTCATTCCCTTGCGAGTAGTTGATAGTTTAAAAATATGCAGTTTAAATTGCTTTTCTTTTGATTGCGTCGACATAGAAGTTTTATTGTGTTACAGCTTAAAGGTATCATAGACCTTAGTATTTGATATGAATTTCAAATTGATACTTCTACGCGTACATGAGGAAAGGTGTAGTAAGTTTAAAATTTTTAAAAATATTTTATTATATGATGGAACTAAAAATATATAGTTTTCGCAATTTTTCTTTTATTTGTGCTATAAAATGTTGCTTCGTACTGAATTTCAATATTCTAGGTCGACTGAAAGTGTACTTTAAGTTTTGATTCCCTTACGAGTGTCGAAAATTTGCGGCATAAACGGCTGTATCTTTTGATTACGTTGGCTTAGAAGTTTGATTTTTTCACAACTCCAAGGGACAGTAGATTCGAGTATTTGATATAAATTTCAACTTGATACCTCTACTCGTTCCTGAGAAAAAGGGTCTTGACAGACAGACGGACGGACAACAAAGTGATCCTATAAGGGTTCCGTTTTATTTCCTTTTGGGGTACGGAATCCTAACTAAGTGGAAGTCAGTAAATATTTTCAGGATAATTGGCAACAATGTTTTCCTATAATAACAGTTTTCAGCGCTCACAGTGTTGATGTGGCATGGAATATTAAAACGAGTGGTTTTATATGAAAATTCATTGATTGAGGTTGAATACAAAAATTGTTATTAACACATCGTTTGTTAATACAGATTAGTCGGAGATTTAATAAAATTTCGACCCTTATGTTTGAGAAACAAAAATTAAATAAATATTTCGTTATATGCAGATAATTACATATTGATTATGCGCCCTAAATCATTAAAGTCGTCCATTGAATTCTGTATCTCATTTATCAAAGAAGGTAATATTTTATTGAAAGTGCAAATTTGTTCTCGGTTGCAATATGGCGTCTATCATTATTTAAGTTCATATTAAATCATTAAATGTCATCATTAAAAATTACCATTGCCTAACTCCACGTTTTCAATCCTCGCTCCAATCCCGTTGCCAGAAATCGATCGCCATAAAAGCGATCTTGATCCGAACCCGGCCGCGTTCTCGATTTATGTACCGGCCCTAAATTCGATGTCGATGTCGTTAGCATTCCCGATTTAGTTCTCGATTCGCTCTCTATTCTAATCCTGATCTGGCTGCTCAATGGCTGCTGCGCCAATCATAATTCCGACTATGATTCCGTGTGGCTATTAATTAGTGTAAGAATTTTTAGAATCAGAAGCATACACGTAGCAAGAGTCAGTCGCAGCGAGTGAGGAAACATAAAACTGATGGCTCCGACTGCAAACACTTGTCATATTTGTTTGGATGATTTTTTACGTCATTTTGTTTCCTTTTTTGTTCACTTTTACGCGGTTGGATATTTTTTTTTTATTAATTTTCTATTCGCTTCTCCTTAGTTTAACAATGTACTAGGAATGCTTTCTAGAAATTTACGTTGCCAACATCGTTCCTAATTACAGCCGTAGTAAATTTCTTTTATCCATATATTGTTATCAATTAATTATTAGTAAGTCACAAATTCGTGTCATGAAATCAATAAACAGAGATCACTGCTTTAAAATGGTCGAGGAAACATCACCTTTATTTTGGAAGACCTATTGAATATTATATTACATCACTGACATGAGATGTAATGTTTTTTTATCGTTTTCACCACTATTTTACATGTGAGGGCCGACATTCCGATTTTATAAGAACAACCTAATTTATATGCATCGCCCATACTATTCATCTGAGTCGTCTTAGAGGAATCGATAAACACGTCACTATTAGTAGCGTAGTTTGGAGGGGCGGCGGGGACGGCCCACACCGGGTGCCACCCATTTAGGGGTGACACCCCGAGTTCATCCAACCGAAAACTTTGATTCACAAAAAACGTACGACGAAATATAGAACATTGTTCATCATTAGAGTTTTTCTTCAACTTTTTGGGTTTCACTTCAAATCCGCCCCGGGTGACACCCAGGCTTGCTATGCCACTGCTCGCCAGTCGTTCCAATGTTTCGAGGGTATAAATATCCTACACACATAACATGCAAAGACATGCTTATAAAACATAACCCTGTCTTTGCTGTCGCAGAGTCGGGTAATAAGGCACTACAGGCGGTCAAGGAAGACCTTGGAAAATTGATTCTAATAATACAAAATCATCAAAGTTGTCTTTAGGTGTGATAATTTCAGTTCATTATCATTTGGCCTGGCATAATATTTCTTATGGTTTTCTTTTCAATTGATTATTAATGACAAAGCAGTAATAATAACATCATTAAAATCGATCAAAAAAAAAAATTAATTAAAAAATTTGGTTGCCTGTAAAGTCGGTATACGGGCGAAAGTGACAACGACTTTGAATGGTAAAATCATTTTAATGTGAATATTCATTCGTATAGTAGGAAGAAGGATGAAATAATAGTAACAATTTAAAACATTTATTTATACAAAATTATATTTAAAACATTAATTTATACAAAGAATCTCGCACTGAATTTCATATTAACAAAATTTTATTTTTACACATACGCATATACAAATATACATACAATAACTTGCTTACATGCAAGCTATGCACTAATCTTGCGCAGACCGATCATAGTTGAGTGGGAGAGAGACGCAAGGCATTCGGCGGGCCTCTCGTTCGGTGACTCATCGTTACGTTACCGAGCGTTACACTTTTCAAAGTGACTCCCAGCCGCAACCTAATTTAAGACGTACGTCACAAAATGCTGTTTTCTTTTGTCTTTCTAAAAACCAGCCAAGTGGGCCAAGCCACGTGCTTAGAAACGGACGGACGGACACCTGACTCTGATATAGACTTTTAACCTTAATACTTCGCAAACCGATCTCCAAATCGAAAAATGTTTTTGAATGAGTTACCTAACGATACCCCGCTCCATTGGATAGACAATAATGAAAAAAAAATGATTTCCACTTTTCACGTACGGGAAATACCCTAAAAAAATATTTTTTAATATTTTATTCCAGCACCTCGTCGACATGTTTAATATGTATACCAATAGTAAATTACAGCTTTCTATAGTATTATGAGTCTTTGAACCAAGACGAGCACAGACAGATAGACGGACAAACGGACGACCATAGCGAACTATAAGGGTATCATGTTGTCTACGAAGCCCTGAAAACCGGAGTTATTTTCGGTTAAGAGGTAAATAGAATAGATTTAGTAGTGTACCTAATCTACAATATAAAATATGACATTTAGATTAACATTGCACTTATTGAATAATTTTATTATTTTTGCTATTTCCCCGAGATGAATTTGTTTTTAAAAAGTCATAATAAGAAAATTGGGAACATAACTGTGAACTACCTTCAATATCTAAGCATAATGATTACGTTTATTTTTAAAAAATCTCATTTGCAATTTGACGTACGTACGGAAAATTAGAAATTTAGAATTATAGGAATTTCGTAAAAGTGCTATATTAAAGCCAAATCCTTAATAATTAACAATAGTACAAGTACTTGCAGAAACATCAAAGCGCTTACATTTTGTCATTCCTCTCTTAACGTTCTAATTTATAATTAGAACGGCAGCGTTTATCGTTTGATCAGTTTTTATGGAAATATTAGTGAGCTATAACAACTTTAAAGTTTTTATTAAATTTCGGACATATCGCGTAATTGGAAATATGATCAAAATTTTTAATTTTATTTTATTTATAAAATTAACCGCTAGGTAGCTTACACCTATATGACATGACGAAATTTTAATTTAAAATTTGATCAAGTACATTGTACTATTGGCAGCACTGAGTTGCCGTTGGATGTGCGAGACGCCGTGCGTCGATGCGACCAAGCAAAGACATTATTGGTTGCAATTTGTGAGAATAAGTTGGATAACCTGTATGCGTCACTTCATCGCTCACTCCATCCTGTTCATTCAATGCAAAAATAGTGCTTTTTGTCTCTTTCACACACCATTGCTGCCATCTTTAATTCCTTTGATATTTCATTAGTCGATTTGGCGCCTTTCTTCCTGTTACTAGCTCGTGTTAGCTATAGTGGTTTTGTGATACACGCTTAAAAATGGTGAGATATTTTTCAAGATTTTTGCGAGTTCTTATTGTTTTTCGTTGTGTTTGTTGTGTTATATGGTTTTACATGTCACAATCTATATCCTGGCGAAGTTTCAGGGACGTACGATGAAAATTAACTAATAATTTCGTGGTTTTTAGGCTGGTGGTAAAGCTGGTAAGGATTCGGGCAAAGCTAAAGCAAAAGCCGTTTCAAGATCAGCCAGAGCGGGACTCCAGGTTAGTCAATATGTTTTTAAAAATAATTTCACGAATTTATAAATCTTTACAATAAGGCGTTTTATTGTTATTCAGTTTTTAGAATTATTAAAAATACGTCTGACTTCTGCAGTATGGCGGCCGCCAAACCAACAGTGGTCGATTGTAGCTCAATATGGTGGTCTGAATTTTGTTTTAGTTCCCTGTGGGTAGAATTCATAGACATCTTAAAAACAGAACGACGAGCCATGGCCGTGTGGGTGCTACAGCCGCCGTTTACTCTGCTGCAATTCTGGAATACCTTACCGCTGAGGTAGGTACGCACGCCGCTATCAATATGGCTGCTCACCGCCGCCGTTTCGTGGAAAATTACAATGGAGTTCTATATTAATTTTAAAGTTGTCTTAAAAGTCACTATTTAAAAATGCGGTATTATTTAATCCACTATATTTTTTTAATTGTACAATCATTAACTATCTCAAGAATACGTATTATAACTTTTGGCGGGAAAGTTCTCGTTGAGAGCAGAAACTTCCATAAGAAATTAGAAAATACAAGCGAATGATCTTATCGATAAATAAGTGTGTGTTTTAGGTGTTGGAGTTGGCGGGAAACGCGTCAAAGGATCTTAAAGTGAAACGTATTACACCGAGACATCTCCAACTCGCCATCCGTGGTGATGAAGAGCTGGACAGCCTCATTAAAGCCACAATTGCGGGCGGTGGCGTCATTCCGCATATACACAAATCGCTCATCGGCAAAAAAGGCGGCCCCGGGGCGCCCGTCTAAGTTAAGGTTTGTATAATTACAGATCAGTATCCTAAAAGTGACAAAGAATCATATTCAATTATTAAAACAACACAGTAATCTAAAAAAATGTTTCCCTAAATTCTATTAATTACAATATATAAAAGAAGACAACATTGAATTTACTCATATTGTTCTATGAGAGTAGGAACTAAATATTTACTTACAAGTGTCTAAATATTTAAGAATTAAAAGTATTATGCTAATTAGTGCCCATGTATAATACAGATTTACAATTGGAGAACAAAGTCCATAAAGTTCAGTAATGATAAGTGTACATCCATCCTCGTAGTCAACGGTTGATAAAGGCCACCAACATTTTAAAATACTAGATTATTTAGTAGAAATGGGAATTTTAACTGAATGGAGCCAACTAGGGTTACTCATTTATATGTTTGCTTAAATTGTCTATTAAAATGTTATAAATGTGACTGGTTTATTACACAAAGATCAATTTATAATTTACTGCTACTGGGCTTATGCCTCATCTCGACTATGAGGTGATAGAGTGGGCTCGCCACTTTTTTACAGGAATTAGTAACTGTATGGAATAAAAACTAATAGTTAATTATTTTTGTTGATTTCAATTACTATTAAGAAAGAGAAGGATCTTTAACTGGGAACATGACAAATTTGATATCCGACTTATGCTATATATAATATAAATGTAAAAAAATATTAGTCAGCTTTTATTATAAAACCAGCTGGCCCGGTAGACCTGCACTTTCTTGTAGGTGACTTGCTCGTATAGTTAATACCTTCAGCTGTACCAGCATGAATGTAGATTTTGTTTTTTTTTTATTAATCAATGTCAATTTCAATACCGGTATCATTTTTTATTCTGATTCCAGTCACACTTGATCCCACCCTCAATTTTGGTTCTGGTCTCGCTTTCGATTCTGATCCTGGCTCTTCTCCATTCTGCTCATGAATCTGGTGCCACTCCTTGTCCTTGATTTTGTCTCAGTCTAATCCCAATTCTGATTTTGCTTTTGACTTGATTGTGATTTCACTTTTGCTTCAATTCCAATAAATTATCCTATTTTTAAGGGTGTTTTTTCATGTAAGAACATTAAAAATATCGTTTTAAAAAGTGGCCCGATAAGCTCTTCTACGTTCCAGTAAAAGTCGCATAGTGATATTTATCACTATGCAACTAATTCTTTAGCCATTCCAAAGATACCCTGGATAAACAGACAGACTGACAAGATACAAAGGGTTAGTTTCTTTCATAGAAACCTTGTCCTGACAATTAAGAACACAACAAAGAAGGAATCAACCAAATCAATCAAGCAGTTCTCAAGTGATGTTTTTCCATACATCTGACAATTGATTTTCATTTATATAAATATTAAAAAAAAGAGTTAACACTTGTACTTTTCAGCTTTAATTTATATGAGATCCTTATTTCATCATTTTAATAGACAACAAATTTAACATTTTGTATGTAAATTCTAATCAAGAAAGAAATAAAAAACATAAGTTCTTTTGAATAAAGGGTAAAATCATTGTAAGCATATGGAGTTGTAACACTTGACACATGCATATTGTTATTTATTTGCTATTTCAGTGGATAAATATTGCATGCTCTTCATTTCGAATGTGTGCGACGTCTGTGAGACTCGCATGTCTTAGTTAAAAAATAAAGCATTGTTATTACTTATAAATAATAGTTAAACAACTGGTTTTTTTTTTTTTATACTAAAATATCAAAAACAGTTCATTTTTTTAGTATCAAACAAAAACAGGAAAAATTTATCTCGACTTTGACAGTAATATGAATCCATTTTGCAGGGAAACAGAGCACGGTCAGTGTCAGATTAGTCATATAGTCGAGATGGCATTTGCCAACTGGGCCCTATTCTGTGCGGGTCCCTATTCTATTTACTTTCGGGCTTAAAATCTACATATAAAATAGTTCAATCATACTTAAAGAGAAATTAATAGAAAAATTTGAAAAATTGTTGAACATGAGGCCATCCCTGGCACTTGCCACTATTTTCGAGCTCAAAGCATTCAAAAATATATCTGATTGTAATTATCAACCTCTAAGATATTTCCTTTGTTTTTATTGTACATTTTTGAGCTCAAAAAAAATAATTGTGCTATATTTTTTTGAACAATAGTTACCGAGAGATTTACTGATTTACTAAATTGTAGCAATCAAAATCATTTTTAAATATGAGGAATAATGTTTGTTCAAAAATACTGTTTCACAAGGAATTTGAAGATTATAAAAAGTCTCTTATTTGAGTTTTTTTTTGCTATCTTTGTGCAAAATGACCAATGTTGATCTCATTTGTGGTATTCCATGTGTTTTTTTTTAAAGTAAAAGATGTCTTTATTAAAAATCAATAACTCAAAGAACTAATCATTTTGGAAAAAATGCTTTTTTGGAAATTTTCGAATGATGATAGCCTTGACAAGTGAACCGATTTTGATTTGTTTTGTGACATTTGACATAGGTTCTTAAACACTTTAATTTAAAATAATATATCCCATCTACTCTTAATGTTGGCTTAAGGGCGCTTCAGGCCCAGTCCCATTCCGACCTTGAGCATGGTTAATATCATCTGATAGATTATCCATTAATAAGTACATATTTTTTTAATGTGTATGCATGTATTTACTATGTATAAATTATGGTTACTTTCAAAAAGCTTTTGATCAATATCAAAATGTTGAACTGATTTTGTGAAGTGAAAATGTTAGTTTATGGATTTATTTTTAGATCTTTGTGTAGACAATTTTATCTAAGTTAGTGTATATCATCTTTGGACCCATATCTGAAAGCAAAATTAATCAATCTTATTAAAACATTGTTTAAAAAATGGAGATAGAGATTTTGTACATTGTTATAATTAAGCTTTTAGATAAAAATTAAGATTAACTGGGGAATATTTTACACATTCCGACATACAAATGCAATTTTATCTAGGTTTATTATTGTTTTGAAATGAAAAAAAAATGTATAAGATTGTTCTATCAGCAGTGAAAAATCTGATGCAATTATTTGTAAATAGGTACATCACACAGTCCATGCCGGCAGCAGATACACCAGCTCAGAGTGCACTGACCAACTGCCTACACCATGTAAAAGTGGAACTGATGTGACCTCACTAGTGGTCTGGACTCTGTTAGGCTAAGTATAGAATATGTTAGCATTAAGGAAATTGAAATATGATTGTATTAGAGATTGGTTTTAATCGGATTGCCTTTTTTTCATCAAAAGTGATTATAAAAAAATGCTAGAGAGCTTTGTAGTTACAAACTGTAAAGACTTAATATACTGTTGTTCGCACATTGTGCTCTTTGTATTTTATCAAACATTGTAATAACAATAAAAGTTGTTTTAAGGAAAATATCATAGTACTGATTTTGTATTCTATCTCTTTTTTTTTCATTTTTTGACAATCATTCTTAAGGGTAATAAAAAGTATAGTTTTGTTTAAAGTGAATGATGGTATGATTGATCTACTGTTGCAAGTTTGTAATAATATGACATATTTTGTTCTTTAAAATATATGAGGTGACTTGAATACATTTGTTTCATTCATTTGTTGTTTTATTTATTTTAGCAAGGTTCCTGCTAGTATAGACACTTTATTCTTATACAACTTTCACATGTTCATTAATGTAACTGTATAAAAAAAACTTACTACAATTGTAAACTAAAATACAAATTTATAAAAAAACTTATCAAATAACATCAATATTTGTATTAAATCACAAGACTGTTAGACAGTTTGCTACATTTGTATATTCATAAGTCCCATAAAGGAAGTCTGAGTAATACAGTTTGTGACCTATTGTTTGTAAGATATTCCCTAAATATAAAACCAAATAATTTACGTTTTAAATTGTAAAGATTCTTTTAATAATTCTATAAGATCGACAATGAGGTAGAAGCTGCACAATTGTTTTGCTTATTGAATTTAAATTCAAATTTAAGGAATTCAGTGATAATATAAGGGGTATCACATACATTGTTATACATTTTCTAGATTAAACCTTGTTATGATGAAATAAGAAGTTTTAGATTAGTATGTTACAAATGAAGATATGTAAAATGTATTGTCTAAGGGAAACTTGATAATTTAAAATCTGAAGGTGTTTCAAAATTATTCAAATAAACAAATCGAGAAGAATACTATTAAAGAAAAACATTAGCTGAATATGCATTTTATTAATTTCGACAAATTACATTAATCTAAATTCTGGTCACACTATGAATGTGGTCATTAGAAAGTAATAAACTTACATAGCTTTGTTCTATACTATACTATTGACCATGGCTTTATCCGCATGGCCTAAACTCATTTTTGTTACGATTCTTGTATAGATTTTTATTTTAGCATCTCTTTTTCGAGATTATTTCTTGTAATAAAAAGTAATACACATTCCTCTTGAAGCTGTGAATTATTTCCGTAGTAAATTTTATGTGTATATTGAGTCCCTACATTTCACTCTTTTAACCATTTACCGCTACCATAAGGAAAATGGTTCCATCTAATACCTACGTAACAACCTGCAAATGAATAACATCTTAAATTAGCTTCTAGATTACGGTTAAAAAATATACAAAAAGTTTCATCGACTTCGCTGGTAACTTTTTGAGTATATCGTATTCTTACAAACAGACAGTGATGCAAAAAGTGTTTTGAAGAAATATCTTAAGTACAGGGTTGATCTCGTAACGATTTGATTAGATGTAATCAATTTTTAGATTTGCAACAATTTGATTAGAACGACATATTGGATTTCTGATTTCATTGGTTTTGAAAGAACTCCAGTAGCATGAATCATGACATTTCTCTCTGCAAATTGTCTTAAAGGACTTGTTGCAGAAATTTTCATCAATCTGTACCTGTCAGTACCTGTTCAATCACTCCTGCTACCTACACAATAGACACTGCAACCATTGAATTATGCAATTTGAACATCTGTCGTATAATGTAAAGAGCTCTCATGGTCAATATAAATCGGAGAAATTATAAAAAAAAATGTGACAGCGACTTTTAAGCGCCCTTAACGTTGTTTTAACCCAGAAGTATTGCTTCAAAACTAAAATTTTAAAAAGTTGCGAAATCCAACAATTTATACTGGCGATAAATACTGCTTGTACTTGCCATAGTTATATTTATACAAAAAGTTCACATAAATAGTCAGCGATGTAAAGTTTAATCTCTTACTATTTTTTAATGTATTTAGTTTTATTTATAGGTATTTCAAAATACTCGAATAACATATCATTGTAATGATAAATATCATTAATACAATAAGTCATTTAAATATTATGGGTGGATTGCATCATGTAACGATAACCAGAGACAACACAAGCTGTCAAATCCCTAATAATTAGATTTCGGGATGCACGATTTCAGCAACGGATATTATAACGTCATAATTAACACTAACCATAACCGCTTGGCAGGTTAATGTAATTGCCTTTGTTAGCTTTTATGGAATAATACATTGCATTTGGCACAAATCTTCATGTTGTTAGTCCAGGACATCTGTGGGAATCTAGCTCGTCTGACAGCAATATTGATGATAATTTACTGGATTTAAGAAAAATAAAAGTTTATCGTCCTCGTGTAGACCGATTTAAAAAATGGGATAATAAAGAATTTTTGAATAGATTTCGAGTGTCAAAAGACTTGGCAAGAGCGTTGGCTACCCGCTTAGAACCGTTACTAAAAACTAAAACCAAGAAGTATCTGCCTAAGATATTGCAATATGAAAGCCTTAATATACTTATGCTCTATTATTACGCTAAGCCCGTACTGCTTTTATCTGATTACATACTATGTAATTTAAATTTTTCAGAAACTGCAATAACTCCAATACAACAAATAGCAATGGCACTTGAATTCTATGCGCGCGGTTAATTCCAACGATTATGTTGGAGATATTGCCGGCGTTTATAAATCTAGCGTGTGTTGAATAATACACAAAGTGAGCAGAGCCATTGCCAGGGTAAGACCAGAATTGATGTCAATGGCAAAAAACCTTCACGAAATGGAAACAGGCTAAAAAGGTTTTTGAATTAAGTGCCTTCCTGAAAGTAATAGGAACTATATATTGTACTCATATACTCATCAAATCTCCAGGTGGTGTAGATGCTGAAACTTGCAGAAATAGAAAACAGATTTTTTTACTTAACATGCAGATATGTATATTACAAATATTGTGCCACGATGGCCTGGAAGTTGCTATGACAGTTATATATTCGCTTGAGAATTGTTGCTTCTGTTTATATTCTTGATGTGTTCTACTCTGAATGAACATACATAACAAGCAGTACATACACTTATTCTATACATTCATAATAAACATGTGACCGTGATGCTCAAGGGTGGGTGCCTGGAAACTTATAACACAAGTTGAACTTAGTTTGGGTTCCAGTCCCCCACAGTAATTCCTAATATTGCACATTTTTTGTAATCTTGCATTCTAAACTATTGTGGAGGAAAATAAAGAATTATTATTATTATATTCAATTGCAGTGTTATCAAAGGACGATTCGAAGATGGTGAGTTTGCAGGTTTCTGGCTATTAGATCGAGGTTATGCTGTGAAACCATACCTGCTCAACCTGCGCGCAATCCTGTCACTGAAGCAGAACATTTGGCTGCTAGAAAAAAAGATTTTCTTCAATATCATCGAAACTACAGACCGATGTAAGAGTTCAAAGTGCTATAGTAACAATGGCAGTGCTCCACAATATTTGTAAAATATTGAGAGATCCAATGCCAGCTTTATTAAATTACTATGATGATTCTTCAGATTCATCTTCATCTGAAAGAGAAAAATCAGAACTGTATATGGGCGGAAATAATGATGAGCATAATAGGAATACGTTAATTGCTAACTATTTTAATAGGTTAACTTAAATACAAAGAAATGAAAGTTTTTTATTTCAATATTACGATTATTAAATTTATTTGTCCTTAAATATGAATCTAAAGATGTAAAAAAGGAACTGAAAACAAAGAATCTTTATTTGGCAAATAAATATTAGTTCTGTAACATTGTTCTTTGAATAATTCTAGCTGTTCAGCTTGAATCAGACAGTTCCCTAAAATGACAACTGACAAACTCATTATTAAATTACATTTTTATAGATATGTGTTTACAAATTACATGCATATTGAATGAAAAACTATTTTCAACCTAAATAGGAAGTGTGATTAGTATATGGATATTCTGATGATTTTTAACTCATTTTCTCTGTTTTGACATGATATAAAAATATTATTCTTTAAGAGAATCTATAGTATGTATATTGAATCTAAATTTTTATTGTAGTCAGGCTTTATGAAACAAAATTGTATATGACGAAATAAAGATATCCAAAATAAAAAATATATAATTGATGAGTTTGTGTAAATGCTACAATATATTTTTATTTACAAACTTCTTTATTTTGTGATGTTAAATATTTTTTGTTAATGATCTTTACTAGACTGAATTCAACTAATCAGTCTCAAAATTGATTACACGGTGGAGTAATTTATAAGATAATATGGCTCTTTATTTGTGAATACACTGTTAAGTCAATTGAAACAATTATAGTTTTGCATTATATGTATTATCAAAAAAAATACAGAGGTTTTATTTTAGACTCTCTTTTATTGATTTTAAAATATTAACTTCTAAATGCACTCAAGTTTGTGTTTTTCTTCGTTGTGCTTGATTTTTGTTGACTAGTGTTCTTATTAGTCACCTTGAAAGTTCATTTTTCGTACATACAGGTTTTTAGGTACGTTGCATGTTTAAACTTTTTGATACAGTCTGGAAGTGTTCTTTAAAAAAAAAAATAATATACATATATATACATATCTGTGGTCTGTACTAATTGTAAAAACATGTTCAACAGGTACATTATAAAAGTACATTTTATTTTAATTTAACTATTCACTTATAATAATGGAATCTAGAAATTCAGTTGTCCATATATTATTTCTATATATTTAATGAAATGTTTCTATAAGTAGTGGAAATATTGCAGTCACTCCCCAGTTAGCTTTTAACTATTACTATCTCGTTTATGTTTATGATGTATTAATATGAGAATTTACAAGGTACCCTTAGTGACTATTTTATCTGATTTATAAATATTTAAACAAATGACAGTAAACACATAATACAAAATAGTAAACTGAAAAGAAAAAAATCATTACTCGATTCATTTGCATTCAGGATCAAAGTCCTTACTTCATATTCCAAGCGCACGTCCATTTAAGGAGATAGCCGCTATTTTTTATTGCACTGTATTTATTTAATTTAATTCTTATTTTTAATAGAATACCTTATTTTCATTTGGTCACACTATTGTCTAGTGGTTGATAGCACTGAGCATTTATATGTTCAGTGGTTGATAGCACAGAGTAGTCGATTGATATTTCATTGTTTGGGCGCTTGGATCTGTGGCGTGGATTGTGATGGATTTGGGGATTCGGATGATAGAAATTGATTTGTCTTTAAAATAGTGAATCACGTTGATTGTATTTAATGATTTTATTTGTGTTTTAATAATAATAAGAACGGGTAAAGGAGAGTGTGGGTTTATTGCAAAACCTTCTACAGAATTATAATTGGTGTTGTGTGCTAACACGTATTTACTTTCAAAGAAATAACTTTGGGTAAGTTATTGCAATGAGTTCTCGTCATCGTGAGAGAAGTCGTTCACGTTCCAAAGACCGCCACAAGGAAAGGGAGAAAACGCGTGATCGCGAAAAAGAGCGGGACCGTGACCGTGATCGTGAAAGGGACCGCGACAGAGATCGGCATCGGTCCAAAAGGTAAGAAATAATGTAATAATTTTGATTAGTAGTAATTTCAAAGAATTACTGACGCTTAGGCAATCATTAGATTTAGTTTCTATCGAACATCAGAAATATTACGTGAAGATGAAAGCTTTGAAATAATACCTCGTTCTAAAGAAAGAATGTAAAAATCTCATTATTAACCTCTTATATGACAATACAATCAAAATTGTCATTTGTTACTTTTTTTTTATGCATATTTTTTAAAATGTGATATCTGAGAAATTAATTCATTACCTAATTTATTGATAAAATATTTAATAAAATGTGTTAAAACAGGGAAAACAAATAGCATTTTTTTTATTTGGATCGAGAAATTCGTAAATATTCACCAAAGTGAAACTGTTGGTAGCATGTACTTTTGAATTAAATACTAGAAACATTTAGCACAATCTGGTACATTATGCTTGAAAGATCTAAACCGGTCTGAAGTTGAAGCGAGTGCGAGTTTGTGTCTGTACACTTAAAAATATAAGTATTTTTGATTTAAATTAATTATAATTAATAAAAAAAAGGCAATCACAGGTGGGAGGGTTCGGCAGCAAATGCTTACCTTGTCCCCTCATACCGCAAACTTACTACTGAGACCCAATTGTAGTTATTGCGACACAACTCGTGACTAAATTCAACCCGGTCAAGATGATTTGGGTGTACTGTAAACAAATTTCATATGTATTTAGAAGCAATAGCAAATTCTATTAAAACCTTTGTATATTTTGTACATCAATATTTTTAAGCTTAATCAAGATGATGGTTGACTGGCTCAGTCAAGAAGATTTCAATTCAATCTCATTGATTTATGTTTAATATAAGTCTGTGGATTGCAGACACAAAGATGGAGAACGCCGTAGCCGCAGTCGTAGCCGTGAAAAGCACAAAGAGAAGCGTCGTTCACGTAGTAGAAGTCGCAGCAGAGGCAGAAAATCTAAGGATAGGTGTGTAGATTTTATTTTATCTAAACAAAATATAAATTATCAACAAATAAAGATTGTCGTTATTTGTGGCTAGTTTATCTGTATACACATAATGAAGTTGCTTTTCTTTTGAGGCTCCAACACATAAGAACTACTGATCGTATCAGTATGGGATTGCGATTATTTGATACAAGAATTTTTGTAGATGGTTATAGGCCATTTATAATATACAAAGTGTAAAAATTATGTTTGTATGCTGACAGCGGGATGGATTGTAATCAAATTTTGCATAGAGGTATATTATGTTCTCAAATATGATATAAGAATAATATAATGAGATTATATTATATTATACATATATTATAACATTACCTTTCATGTAAGAAATGTATAAATGCCAATAATAATAATTGTATTTGTACAATTTGTTATCGTTTCGATGTCCATTCCAGCACAAATCGTATTTTGTTATTATTAACATTAATGTCCAGGGTAGGACCAAGATCAGTATCGAGACCGGCAATGAAATCAAGAGCGGGACAGGGACCGGATCCGACAGTGGAAAAAGAAGTTATATCTATAGTATGACCTTGATCATGATAAAAATTGACAGCAAAATCAGCCGATATAAGAGATGAAGGAATTCTTTCTAATCTATGTTCATGGGAGCAAAACTGGGGGCACATTTAAATAATAATAAAAAAATTGCTAAACTTAAATTTATGCCCAGTAAAGCGGGCAGATGACTGGCTAGTGTTTATGTATTTATGTAGTTATGCTATATCTACATTTATGTTTGACCACTACTTAATTTTAAAATATCTATTTTGAAATTAATGCTGTCAATTTTAAAAATTGTCAGTGAATTTTTTTTTATATTTATTGAACTTTGATTATCTATAGGGATGGCACAATAGCGCTGCTAGACCAGATGGTGGGCACAACAACTAAAGCGACAGCACGCCCACCTGCCAATAATGGTGCTAACCCTGCCGCACATGCTGCAATTTTAGCTGCCGCGGCTGTTGCTCAGGTACTCTCACATTTATTTTTCAAAATCATTTCAAATTACATTTCGTTTAATGAGTGATTATAATTTGTAGTAGCTAGCATGACTAGCGATAAATCTGAAACAACGATAGTTTTGCTAAATGATTTTTGGTCTAACTTACAGTTGTCATGGTAGTAGGACTGTCAATTTATTGTCAATGTATTTTACAAGTTTAGTGTTAGTAATTGTACAATTTATTGTCTTTTATGTATTTTTTTTTTATTAATAACTTTGTTCTGTTTTTATTAAACAACGATTCTGTGTTAGTAAACAGATTTGATCAAAAAATTTGTTTAACATGTACAGTGCAGTTAATGTCATTATGATTGTCAGCCCATAGAAGCCATTTAATAAATGACCAATGTCTGAAAATTTTTAAACTTATAGTCTTCTTCAGATATAGTAGAACCAAGATTAGGCATATATAATCACCTCAGATACAATGTGCTATTGTAACATTGCAGTTAAATTTCAAAGGGTGATGGTTAGATGTCTGTCACAGCGCCGTAATCCCTTTTTCGACATTCGCATCATAATATTGCAATTGCTCACGCAAATGTACATGGTGTTAAAAAAAAATTATAACATTTCAGAGCTGCATTTTGAATATGGATACTTATAATAAATAAGAATATTACTCTTGTCTGTTATAAAGCACTGCTATATTTTTTTGTATTGGAATTTGGTGTCCCACAATACATGAAAATACACTAACATCGTTTAGTATCATTCTATGTGGTGGCACATAGTTTTTGTGTGCATGCATCATCTATATATAGACGTTCGTGGCGCAGCGACGCATTCCGGCGCCGATCCAGCCGGCGGCCGCAGCGGCGATGGCGCTATCAGCTGCCACTGCCATCCCACCACCGACATCGGTGCAACAAAAACTCGAACAACTGCAAGCACGCACGGAAGGCAGGCAGCGGCACCGTCTCGACGATCACCATCCTGATGACGACAAAGACGACGGTTTGGGCCCGCCCGGCGAGACGGCCGCTGAGCGTCGTGCGCGCCGCCGCCGCACGCGCTGGATGGGCTCCGAGCACGACAAGACATTTATACCGGGCCTGCCCACCACTCTGCCCTCCACCCTGACCAAAGAACAGGAAGAGCAGTATCTGCGTGAGTATATAATGACTTGTCTGTTGACTTCGTCTTTTTCAAATTATGCATTTGCAACTTAGGAATCCTCAATTGTTTTTTCTGTTTAAAAAAACATTATTTTTAGGAATACTGTAAAATGTTGAGTATCGCTATACAATATTGTTGAGTTATACTTATTTATTGGGCTATATAATATGGGTTATACATAGTTATTGCATTGTCAGTGAATGTTATAGCTCAGTGGTAGGATTCTTGACTTCAAATCGAATAGTCTTGGATTGAGATCAAATTATGTAAAATTAAATTTACAATATGTCATTAGGATTGTTGCAAATGTAAGTGCATGTTTAAAAGGAAAAATTATGAGGAAACCATATTATAGGGGTAAATAATAACATTTTTGTGTTGACTATGGAACTAAATAATAATGAGCTAGTGAAATTTTATTATATGACAGTTTTTAAATGAATTATTTAGTATTCTCTTCTTAAGTCGTTGCAAGTACAATAGTAGATTATACAACAAGTTTTTCTTAGTTTCTAAGTATCATATTCTCCTATCGAAGAAGAATAAAATGAGAATTTTCAGATTATAACAGATATTTTCACATAACAATAGTGTTATTTGTTTATAACAGCAATAGTACTGAAAACGTTAAAAGAAATTGCCTTACAAAATCTCTTGAGAAATCGGAAAATATAATGCCGAGGAAAGTTTATAAAAAACTTGGTTCAAATTTTTTGACATAATTCTGTTTATTGGAAATAGCATTATGCAAAGATTTGATGAAAGAAAGGACTATCATTAAATGTTTTGCACTTTTTTTCATCTCAAAATACTATTTTTCTGGTTAACCGTTATAATGTATTCTCGACTGATACAATCTTTATATTGCTGCACGTGTTACCAGTGTAAGTTCAGATGTAAACCTAATTTGGCATTACAAAAAGAAACATTGTGACTCAATATTATCATTTTTAATATGCGATTTTAGGCATATTATTCAGAATACTTGAGATTTACCGCTGATGTTGACTTTCCTACTTGGAGTTGAAACGGTGAGGCATAAGAGAAAATAACAGGATTAGTTTCAGGCGAAGTAGACTTGCCGAGAGCTCCCCCGGCAGCTCGTACACGCGCACTGCTGATTTGCTTGTTGAGGACGCGACACTGCCTACTGTTGTGCATATTTATTTTATTATATAATAATGATAAATTATTTTCAGTTCTCACTATTAATAGATGATCTTGTGTTTTCAGCGCCAACTTTATTAAGCCATTACTTTTTCAGTCGCTGATTATTACAAGATTTGTCGTGCGTCAAATGTGGTGTAGATGTGTGTTGCGAATGTATATGTTTGTGGCCTGTGTGTGTGTATGCGTGTGTGTGTTCGGGGTGGGGCGGGCCACACAGTACTCCGTGCTAACGGCTGGGTGTGGTCCGCGCCCGCCTCGCGTTGGCCGACCCTCGCTTACAGTTCAGCTGCAAATCGAGGAGGTGAGCCGCAAGCTGCGTTCCGGGGACCTCGGCATCCCGGCCAACGTCGAGGAGAGGTACTGCCCGCGCGTCGCGCCCAGCTCCACCACGCCATATAAAACCACACGACACAGCTCTCCATGAGTATTGGAGGAAGGAGGTTTTTGACAGTATTAGTGACACGCCGGCGCCCGCGCCGCCGCGCCGCGCCGCCGACGACAACATGCACACCGATATTCTCAACAAAGCACACCAATACACTAAACACTCTTTCATACTTAAATATATAATTGTTTATAAAATAATAAATTAAAAGTAATAAAACATTTTTAATGTAACGCTTCATGAAAATTATAAGATGGTATAAATAATACAACTGTCATTAAAATCTTTGAAAGATTTCCAGAATCCGATATAAATTTATATGTAAGACAAGCTTGTCATTTAATCTTGGACTAGTTGAGAATATTATCATAGATTGAATATAAAAAAAATCTATTTACTTTTAATTTATTAACTGCAAATTGTCATATGTCCTGTGATTCACCTCACAGAAATCCATTTCACCTTTCCTCTCCATCATCAGACGCTGATCATTTATTTATCCTTTTGATGATCAGTTTCTGTACAAAAATTTTTTACCTCAATTAGGTAACAAGAAGTGGGTTAAGATTGACTTTGCAAGATATGATTTAAATAAAAAAGTATGTGAAGTTAAATAAATGATCTTATAATTAAAATGGATTGACATAGAGAAACCTCACTCCAATTGTTAAATATTCTCATATAAATTAAACATTTATTTATTTTATTCTCACAAATATTTTATAATTTGATTGTCACTTTTTTCTTTCAATATTTGTGAATTACACCGATTAATCACGTGCACAAATATTAAGTATTTAAATATTTTTTTACTATTTCTAAACATGTGATGGAATCAGAAAAAAAACTTAAATTATTTATTTATCGAGAACTACAGCTTTTATGTATCATGATTAGCAACAAACTGTATCTATATTAGCCAATTACAAGTTGTCATTTATAAATGAAATATTAGTCATGTTGAAAACACAAACAAAAAAAAACTATTAAATTGCTATGTTGATATACAAAAGAAACGTAGTAGCAAAAGGGAAAATGATAATAAATAAAAAAAAAATAGCTTAAACACATTGTAAGCTACATCAATATAACCTAAGTGGCTAAGTTTTCAAATCAAAGGATGTATTTGTCATGGACTTTGTCAGAATGTATCCATTATGTCTTTTTTTTTTGCATAAATTTATTTGAGCCATGCCATCTATAATTCAGTCCTTTTATCATGAGTGTATACAATGATCACAAAAAACCAATTGCTATTTCAAAAATTCATGAGAGGACAACATTAAAGCAGTTCTCTGGTAAACTATCGGTACCTTTTAGATAGCGCTATTAGAAATAGTCTTCTTTTGTCTGGTAGATAATGATTGTATAGTTTGTTCTTTATCAAAAACAAATTGTAAATATATTACATTATACATAGTTCCTGCAGTTCCATACAAATATGTCAGTTTTACAACATTATGATTGTGTTCATGAGGTTTATGCTAACCTCGTCAGTCATAACTCTGTAACATCTACTATATTAAATAGGATTGTATTATAACAATGATAATAAATAATTGTCCTTTTATAATCATTACAAATAGTATTTTAAATGATTTGGGAGTAAATAAGAATTGAATCACATCACACTGGCTACTAGGATTTTCCAAAGTTGTAATAAACCCTTGAGTGATTTAACTTAAATGCAACAATGGTTTTTCATTCTATGACCCACATCTTGTTACACTTGGGTGGCTATTTTCTAGAACGTCGGAAAAACTAGCACAGGGACACTTAATAATTTTATATACAATTAAAATATTATTATATGTGTGTGTGTATATATATATATATATATTTATAAAATAAATTTTAAGTAAATGACTAATTTCTGGAATTTCTACTTGAAAAATCTGAATAAGGAAGCAAAGAGAAAATCATTTTTATTCAACATATAGTTTACGAACTCATTGAACGTCAAAACAAGTGGTAAATAAATAACTACTGGTTCGGAAACACTAGGAAAGGCAATTACAAAAACACTTAATTCCTTCAAACCTATATTTTTAACATGCTTTTTTTCATATCCAAAATATCTATTATATGTTATATGGATGCCTGATCATTATAATCGTTTACAAAGTTATAGCCATTTTTTATTAGTTGATCTGTAATACATTTTTGAATTGTTATTACTTAACTCTAATATCTCCTTAGGAATTTACTAGCTGTCGCTGGGTAATTTTTATTATAAATAAAATGGCGAAAGATTTACGGAATTCGAAAAATGAGTAGCCTAGAACCATCTACAAATCATTCCGCATCGAATAGTCCCAATCTCATGTCTATATGTTTAGTAGTTTTTACGTGATTGGCGAACAAAGACAACCTATTTTCATTATATATATATATATATAGATTAAAAAAAGAATACAATCACTTGATAGTATGAGGAAAAAAATTTGAACATCTTTTCCTCCAATAAAAATACATGTACAGTGGAATCTCAATAACTCGAATGACAAGGGAAATGCAAAAAAATTCGAGTTATCGAGTTTTAGACTTAACAAGAACTTCGAGATACATATGACTGTGTCGACAAGGAACAAACATAACGTTCACAGCTGTGTTACTTAGAAAGTTTCATGAATGTATTAATTCATTGCACGTTTACAAGACAAAAACAATAGATTAGAAGCCCGGAACCCGAACATTCATTTTGGAATTTATGACTATTATTTCGGGGAATTCCAAGTAAGACGTCATTATATTTTACCAACTATGACTTACGGAGTCTCCTTTTTGAAATTCGAGTTATAGAGTATAAATATGTAATATCAATACTTCGTAGGGAAATAAAATTTTCTTCGAGTTACAAAGTCTAAATAATTCGAGATACCGCATATTTAGGGATTCATCGAAAGGGAATGGCAATTTTTTTCGACTTACTGAGGATTCGAATTATTCGAGATATTGAGATACCACTGTACTATGCCACTGTCTGCCTGTATGTTTGCCGGTCAGGAAAAAATCACAACATATAATATGTTTTCACAGTTTGGTAGGTTGGAAGTTACGGGGGAAAAAGGTAACAATATTTTCTTAAATATATGTATTGATAATGGGAGACATGGCTAAGTTAGGTAGTTGTTTCGGAAATACTTTCTAGATAAAATGGCCACCCTCCACACACTTATTCATCATATTTTAAGTCAAACGTGAATTTGAAATAAAATTAGAAAAAATACCGTCATGATTATTGGCTAGAGAATATTTAGTCTTTGCTTTCATAACGCATTTTTGGGTTCTGTTTTTGAATCATATTAATTTTGTATAATGTATATTCCATTATTTATCATATATTAGATGGCAATTATTAAAAATGAGATTTGAAAGATAAAATACTAAAAGAACAGTAATCTGAGCCTAAACATTAAAAATGAGAGTAAAACTTCCTGATGAAATTTGCTATGAGTGTGCTGATCTATATTTTCATAAATTAGATGTTGATGTGAAATGGAGTCATATATCTTGGGTGTCTATTAGTATGAAATAAGTGTAATAATGAAATTTTGCTTGGTGTATTTTGGTAACTTATTTTTTGAAAAGAGAAGACCTCATGAGCGTTAATTATGAGTACAACAAATATTGCTATTGTCAATATTCTGTTAAATGTATTATGTTGTTCCTTAAAAACCGATCAATGCCAATGTTGTTTAAATAAGAACAGAACCTATAACATGCGTTCTCTACTCACACTTAATGGTTTACTTTTAATATTTCCAAAATCAATACATGATGTACACGCGCAGTAGCACAATCCACTAATTAGTTTCTTTTTGATTTTGCAGGTTCAATTAATCAATTGCAACCTTTAAATTTCTATTAAATTAATGTAATTTTAATTAAAAAATTAGTTACAGGTTACATGCTTAATCTATTGAGATTCATTTCAGGCCATTTAATAATGAGACCTTCTTCTTAAGTAGTCAAATAGAAATTCAATGTGCGCCTTAGAGCCTAGCCCGAGTGGCGGCGGGCGGGCGCGGCCTGAGGCGCGCGTCTTGTGTGCGCAGGTCCCCGTCGCCCGAGCCCATCTACTCCACGGACGGCAAGCGGCTGAACACGCGCGAGTACCGCACGCGCCGCAAGCTCGAGGAGGAGCGCCACCGGCTCGTGCAGCGCATGCTCATCGTCAACCCCGAATTCAAGCCGCCCGCCGACTACAAGTACGCTCGCTTTCATACGCTGTGCGTGGGCAACGTGCTTTACGGCTTTGTTTATGTAAAAATGTCTGTCTCTTGTGCCATAGGCCGCCGGTCGTCCGTGTGCACGACAAGGTGATGATTCCTCAGGAAGAACATCCGGACATAAATTTTGTCGGTCTTCTCATCGGTCCGCGCGGAAATACGCTCAAAGGTAAGAAAATATTTATATACGTCACGCTATCGTGAGAGCGGTGACCGCGTCGCTGGTTCTTATCGGAGAAAAGCAAAGAGGGCACTGGGTATAAAAGAAAATTACAAAGAATGTTTTTACTGTGTATAAAACCTTACTTTTTGTCATCCAAGTAGGCATAACTTGAACATGGTGATGAAATTTTTCATGACCAAAAACATAAATACAACCTGATTTATGGTGGCATTGTTTCGTCCTGTTTTTCACACAAGAAAATGACAATGGTAAAAATCACACCTTTTGATGGTTCCAATTTGATGGGATGTTATACATAACAAAACAATCACCTTTTTCAAGTCCCTGTTTTTTTTTGCTAGTTTTTTTTTTTTCTTTGCTTCCGATCTGGTGTGATGGGAATCCCACTAACCCCATAATTTTTTGTACTACAGCTATGGAAAAAGAGACCGGCGCCAAAATCATAATACGCGGCAAGGGCTCCGTCAAAGAAGGGAAAGTGGGACGCAAAGATGGTCAGCCGCTGCCCGGTGAGGATGAGCCGCTGCACGCGTATATCACGGCCACTAGTGCCGACTGCGTCAAAAAAGCCGTCGAGAAGATCAAAGAGGTGATCCGGCAGGGTGTGGAGGTGCCCGAAGGTCAGAACGATCTAAGGCGCATGCAATTGCGCGAACTTGCCCAACTGAACGGTACATTACGCGAAAATGACGGCCCACGATGCGCCAACTGCGGAGCCACAGACCACAAAACTTGGCTTTGTCCGGACAAGCCTAACGTCACCAATAACATCGTCTGCTCGTCATGCGGCGGCGCCGGCCACATCGCGCGGGATTGCCGCGCTAAGCGCCCCGGTCAGGGCGGCCCGCCCACGCTCGGCGCCAACAAGGTTACTAACAATTATCGTCACATTCTACCACGATCAGAATTCAAGAATTGACATAAAAAAGATACACTAAAACAATAAAAATGTATATTAACTATGTTGTGACACAAAATGCATTATGGAACAACTAAAACATTTTCATTTTAAGGCTATTGTCTTAAGAGGAGACTGACTCCAATCTTCAAATTCCTATATATACAACTATTAATGATAGTTTCTAAGTCTTTAAAAGTAGACAAAGTCAGGTTATCTATAATTGTAAACAGGTCATAATTGATTGAAGACAAAACAGTATATGTTCAGATTTCCAGTGTAAACGATGGGTAGGATCCTAACGAAATTGTATGAAAACTGCTACTAAAATCACCGTTCCAATTTCATTATTTGTAAGTAGGAGACTTATTCTATTGTATCTTATTTTATTTTTTTTTAATGATCATAGTTCCCATCAATATTTTATTCATAAGTAATCCTGTTTTAATGTAATGATTTTGTGTATTAATTCATAGGCGAAGATAGATGAAGAATACATGTCTCTAATGGCGGAACTGGGCGAAGCCCCTCCTGGTACGATGGGCATGAGCCCTGGCCCCGGGATGGGCATGGGTGCGGGCGTGCCGCCCGGCCCGCGGCGCTTCGGGCCGTACGGGCCGGGCCCGGGCGCGCCGCGGGCCATCATGGCCCCGCCCGCTTCGCTGCCGCCGCCGCCCGCAGCTTTTCCACCCCCGCCACCACCGCAACCGGCGCCGTGGCTAGGTTTTTTGTCAAATTCATTATTTGTACATAGATGAAATAGATAAATATTTTTTTTATCTATTTTATAAGTAATATTTATGACATGGCATGCTATTATGTTGTAATGTTATTAAGTAGGTATGTCTATTATTATAAATTTCAATTGGTTATTTAAAGATGTTTATTTTTTTTTTGTTCATCATTTAGTAGTCACTAATACATTTATCATTTTAAGTACACATCTGCAAATTAACTTGTTAAATTGTTTGTTTATTTAAATGGCTTGGATTTGGATCTAATGACAGACTTAATAAAGTTAGACAATTAATGTACCCACAATTCTAAACAAAACGAAATAAATCACTAAAATGTAATAAAATTATTATAAAGTTAAGGTTGTTAAAAAAATGATTAACAAATCATAAATCTATATAATAAAAAAAGTAGTTAAGAAAAGACTTATCATGATGTCAATAGAAATAATACCAACAATTAAATAATTAAATTTCACAAATAATAATTTCCCTACCTGAGGAAGTATAAATGCATAATTATATTACTATTTCAGTGTCCATAAAGAAAGTTATCTATTATATGCAGTTAAATAATGTGAAATAGTACAACAAATAAAACAGTTCTTATTTAAATGAAATAAACAAATATTTAAAAATATATATATTAAAAATTGTATTCAAGGAAACAATCTTTATTTTCAGTGTAATGACTGAGTTTGAAGACTGATTGACTCTAATAAATATTATTTTTATTTAGGTCGAAGTCATTTATTTTTATTTAATCAGTTGTATCAATACCATTACATTTAATCAGCACAGAAAAACCTTTATCGTCATACTGAATTTTATTAAAATGTGAATTTTATTTATTTGATCGGTATGATATGGTAGCGGCCAGCCAGCCGCCACCGCCGGGTAGCGTGAACACGAGCATTCCGCCGCTGATGCCGGGCTTCCCGCCGCCCGCGCCTCCCGCCGCGCCCCCCGGCACCACGCCCGGCGCCCCCTCCGCTGCGGCGCCGCCCAAGGGCGCGGCTCCTGCCCCGCCTCACATGCCACCACCGCCTCCACCAGGTACAATTACAATTTATAAGGTAGAGAAAAGCAACTCTGACTACAGACAAACACAAAAAAAATCACTAATGGATACTGATTTATCTTAAATGGTGTTCAGTTTTGAGACATCATATAGATATTTTATCTAGTTTATACAGTTGCAATTGATATTTCAAAGCCATTTTCTATAGCTTTGAAATATTAATTGCAACTGTATAAACTAATTCCTGTTGTGGTAACTATCAAGAATTTTTATTTATAGTAAGTCTTTGATGATGATTTTAATATATTGAAATTACCCTATTTGATAAAGTGGTAAAAATATTATCCTTTCTATTGTTTAATTGGGAAGGTTTAGTGGTAAAAAATGCTAAAATTTTTGCCAAATAAAATATAGAAGTAAAAATAGAATGCAGGTGGGCAATATCCCTTTGGCCCTAAGTACACAACAGGCATAACGATATGTATAACAGTAGGAGGTGCAAATGAATAAAGAAATGGGCTTAAAGAACTTGGTGTGTTCAAATTATAAACTATTTTCATTTTACAGAAATATGGGTTTAATCAAATTCCATTTGAAATCCTCATGTAGTATATGTGTATCGTAAATTTGTAAGATCTTTTCCTTGAAATTGAACTATCATATTTGATGCATACGGATCCATGTCCAGAAATAAGTACCCGCAAGTTGTTGGTTTGTTGGATGCAGTTTTTCGTTCCCAGTAATGGCCTGATGTAATACACAAATAAATATAAGAAAAGATATTGTCGGACGAATGAAGATTCTTAGATGGCGCTGTGATCGAGTTATTAATAAATTAGAAATCGAGATCATACATATTTGTCCAAAACATCTGCCAAACCAGTTAGTATATAATGTGTGCATAATATGTGTAGGTGTGATGGTGATGGGCGGCGGAGGGTCCTGGCGGGCGCCCTTCAACCCGCCGCCGTGGCATCCCCCGCACCCGCCGCACCCCTCGCTGCTTGCACCGCCGCCGCCGCCGCCGCCCAAGTCCGATTAACACATCACCTATTGCCAGCATGCAATACCTTTTAATGAAATTATACATTTATCCACAATTAATATATAGTGTTTTATTACTTTCTGAAAACAAAAAATTGTCTATCTACAACTTTTTGGTAACTTTAAATTGTTGATATGTCATTACTTGCCATTAATTTACATTTACAATGGACTATCATAAAAAAAATTAGTAAATATTTGATAATCAAAAGACACATTTGAATATCTTATAAACAATTACTTATGTACCAAGGGAGAGTCAAGTTGAATACCACAACTTACTAATAATGCGAATCATAGAGTATTTTATAGAATTACAAACTGTGAAGGCTACAGTTTTTGCTGAATCTCTTTGCCACTGTCGGTTTAGCGCTGCAGTGTCGCAGTAGTGTAAATGTAAGTTCTGCTGGAAGTCTTGTTCGCTGTATGTGACTGTATATGCGCAATTGTTGGAATATGAAGAACTTTTTCACATCGAAAAAGCTCTTTGGCATTTACTGGACACGATTCGCGTGCTTGAAGGGGTACAGCCACGCCTTCCCGTGGGTCGTGGTGCTATTTACGATGGTTTGTCACCACTTAACGTAAACAAGACCAAAATACTTGTATTAAATTTGTGAATTCAAAAAAGGTTCGCTCAGCATACACGTATAATAAATAAAACTTCGTTAACCTATTTGTGTATTTTATTTTATGGTTAACATAAACAGAATAAGAGGGAGGGATCACCAAAATATTTTTTATTAAATCCATATAATAATTTTACAGATACTCGATTAATAGTTAGGTTAAAATAAAAGAAATTAACAAGTTCCTGCCACACGTCTTTCACTGGTGTCAAAATGTTATTTGTAGTTAAACTTTCGTCATCACTTACATACACTTTGTCTACAGATGTAATGAAACTAGAACTGAAAATATTTGCCAAAAACTGATTGCAGACGATGTAGATAAAATAAAATAGGTCTTCATGGGTATAATCAAACAATCTCATAGGACATAAATGCGAAAAACGTAATCACAATACGATGATAAATATTAATTACACAACGCTTGGTACCTCACATCTTTATGCGCCCGCGCAGAAACGCACCTGACGCGAAATCTACGAAGCACGCGTACGAGACATATTCTATCACTTTGTATCCTTACGTCGTACGTCGCTCTCTTGCTGCACTCTTGTGGCGTCGGAGTGTATAGCTCTCTCCTCTCTACGCCCTTCTCCCTCATGTAATGAAATTTGCCTAGACGTGATATGCGTTTGAAATTTCACTCTCAATTCTCGTTGAATTATTGTCGCCTAAGTTTCTCTTCAGAAATTTTTTCTATGTTTGAACACATTAACCTCCAAAATTACTAATTTTCGCGGGATTTTTACAGGCAAGTATGCGATGAGTGTAGCTGGGGGTAACGAACGAGCTTTATCTCATACAAATTGATTTAAAACAGAATTTACATGTCAAACCAAACTACGTTTTTGGGATAACAAAATGGTCAGTGGTAATTCTTCGTTTGTTTACGTCAGAAAGAGAACTTTGTAATAAATACCTTAACTAGTTTTTGAAGTGAAAATTTCTTTAAGAACGTTAGGCGATTTTCGGGCAGGTCAAATTTTATGTCACCGACATGCCAATAAATGTGAAAAATACATTTTCTTTAATTCAATTGCAACATTATTGTTGTTTTAGAAATTGTAAAATTTATTTCATAGTTTTAAATTTTTACTTCTGTCGGCAATCCTCAATGACTGTTTAGTAGTTTTTTGTACAAATATTTACAATCAATATATTACTACACTATCCCAGTAGTACAGGTACTAAATTTACGCATATTAAAGAGATTTAAATAGTATAGTTAGAGTATGTGTACAATACTAGAATTTAAATCTGATTCATATTAGTAATGCTTAACTTTATTCGCTCCTACTTTACCCAAAAATCAGATCACTAATATTTCACTAGTTTCTGTGGGTTAAACAGTGTTTTTAGGTCTGGTTTTAGATTCTAAACTTCAATGGGGTCACATATATCTTAATTTTATGAAATTTCTTCTATTACTGCACAATTAAGGCTTCACACATATATCGAAAATCAAGTTTAGTGTTCCAATTATTTTAACAGTTTGATGTGGTATGGATTCTACTGTGGAATTCATATCCATATTCCATCATACACTCGTCATGAATGCATTCAGGCTGGTATATATCCAGTTTTACTATTACTTAAATTGTTAATTAGACAGAGAAAGCTTTTAAGTAATGACAGTAATCAGTGACATCAATACTTATTAGTGTCATGTAAAATAATGATACTCTGTTTTGTGAGAAAGAGATGGCATAGAATTTTTGATGACTTAAATTAGTTCATTGTTTTTAAAGCCGATTTCGAATTTGATTTAATTTTTAGTTATGTCAAGTTTACAAAAGTTATCAACGAATATTATATTCTGAATATCAGCAAACTACTCTATTAAATCACTTGCTTCGTGTTTCTAAGAGTATGATAAGCCTTCTGTTCCAGATGTTGTCATCACATTGGTGGTGACCTTTAGCAGGGCCCGGCCGGTACCCGGCCAAAGTGAAAATCTCAAGGTCAAAATTCCGCAATTTGGGATAAAAAAATATTGGAGCATGTGCCTTCTATGTGTGGAGAATTTTCGCCTCACAATTTGTAGGATATAGGATAAAAATAAAAACAGATATTTGTATAAAAATTATGTTCATTTATTAAGCAAAATGAGAAATATCATCTTAGGTCCAAGCATACATCGTTATACATATATATATACAAATATAATTAGTAAATGCACACATTTCTACAATACTAGGGCCAAAATGGACTCACTCTGCATCTCTGCACTGCCTACAATTTTCACACTTAAATTAATAGAAAAAATTGACAATAATAATTCTCATATACATCAAAGGTTTAGAACTCATTTTTTATAAATATGTTAGCCTCTGAAAGGACTGTCACAATAGATCTGAATAGTTTCTTAAACAATATAAAGAAAATTCACACTAATCCTATATAAATTAATTGATAATCATCATTACCTATAATCATGTCAATTAATTTTAAAAATCACGTCCGTTAAACACATCATATTTCATAATAAAAACTAACTAGTTATTCAATTATTTAAAACTAAATGATCAGTATGATTTGCATGTAAGATATGAAATTCGATAAAAATTATCAGGCTTTAGTACATTTTTTAAGAATTAGCTAAATGCAAATTGATTTTGTATGCCCAATGCTCCGGATAAATTTTATTGTTTTCACATATAACAACTAATCTGCATCTGAATTTTTAAAGATACTATAAATGAGAGCCATATACAGGCAAATTAATCATTAAATGAACAAATACTTCAAAGGCTGATTGCACATTTTTTGCATAACACTAAAGATTGCCTAATCAACGACATAAACTAATAAGTGTCTAATCATGCCTACAAATTCGTGAGTGAACAAAATTATGCTAAGAAAGTAAAAACTCAATGCACCAATTCGAATTTCTTCCCAGTTATTATCATATATGAAAAAAATAATTCAATAGTTCAACATTGGTTTAATACTTTACACAGAGTAGAATTATGCTTTTTTTTTCACAAGAAATGGGAAAAAGGAATCAATATATTTCTATTTTTTTTTTTGTTTGACCTCATAGTTATATTCCTACATTTGCAAAAATATCCTTTTGACTCCCTGGTCCCATCTCCATTTTAATCTACAATATTTTTTAATTATGCATATTCTTATTCTCCGAATTATGCATATTTTCATTTAAATTAGCAAAATCAGTATTTTGATCGAGTTAACTTATTAATTACTAAACACATGTGACAGTGAGCAACGAATTAAATAATTCTTTTGTTACTTTTTAAAAATATAAATTTTAGCAGTGGACGTTATTTGTTTTGCTACCAAATTTGTGTTGATAAATTTTATTTTAATCAATAGTTCATATTTTTTTTGCAAATGTATGGTAAAATAATTAACAAAATACATATATATGTACGGTAAAATAATAAATAAAATGTAACATACAATTTTGAATTACATACTAATGTTTACCTCTAGTGTCTGTAAAAATCAATTTTTTTTAGTGTTTCTTAGCTTCTGCTATCTATGCAGCAGTTGTAATGTTTTCCATGCGGCAGAAGCAGTTGCAGCGAGCGTTTGAGAATACTATTTACTGTCAAACGATTGCCGTAACTGTTTTTCTTATTGATAGATCAAGGCATCATAAACCGACATGAACATTATCATACTGTAAATCTAAAAATAGGCAAAAAACATAACTTGGAACATTTTCCTGATAGCACAGTGCATTTTTTTTTATTACCATTTTCCAGGTATGTTGTTCCATTCTATAATATCACATGTATTTCACATTAATATTGTTCTGTGTTTTAAGCGAGTGAGATTCATCATGAACAAATATATTACAACCATTGTTGGCATAAGTTATAAATAATATTACATAAGGCGCAGTCAAACTCGATATTAACTGTCATTGAATGCAAACGGTGCCTTTATATACAAAGATTATATGAAATCATAGAAATATGCATAATTTTCCTGATGTTTCCACATTTGCACATTCTATTGTCTCTGAATAGGTCCTGATAAAATTGCTAAGTACAGATCGAGTCATACTGTTACCGATATGAATGCAAACTTCCACTAGTCACTCAAATAGATAATTAATTATTATGAAAACTCAGTGACATCTTGCCTGCACGATTTATCACCATTTGTACCCATACTTGGGTCGGCCGAAGTTTGACACAATCTGTAAATTTGATTTCGGACATATAAAACAGCAAATTTGTGTTTTGACAACAAAACAATGTTTGTGCATTCAAAAAATATGAATATACATGAGATGGATTTCACGGTTATAGTATACAATTAATATTCCTCTTGCGTTTTACATACAATGCATTCTACATCTTTACCTCTCGTTTAGTGATGCTCTTCCATTGGTTCTTGATATATTATTTACTATGAAAAACTATAAGTTTTAATCGTTTATGACATTAAGGCATTTATAGATATATATATACATACCTACATACATACATATATATGGATATAAGCATCAACTATATCTTTAGGTAATACATTGGGCAATTTCTTTCTGAAATGTGATTTGGAAATGTCAAATGCACTTTCATTGTATTGTTCTTGAACTCCCGTAATACAAAAGTCAAACCATTTTATAACACCATGATACTGTCAGGATCAAAATTATAAGTCATTTGCTTTATGGAAATTTACAGATAGCAATTGAGCCATCTTGTCAATATTTATTCATATTCATTTGCAAATACTGAGAAATCAATGGCTATAATAAAGATTTTGAACCATGTCTTATATGAATAAGACTGTGTAGGCAGAGCAGAACATTCGATATGTGGTGACCAGCGCTCATCGCGTCTCCTTAGCGGTGAGCTTGTCGATGAGCTCCTGCAGTGGCGCCAGCTCTCGCCGGTCAATGAGGCCAAACTCCTACATCAAAACACTATGCATTATATTAAATAAAATTAATGGGTAAGGGAACAGAAAGAAATTAACTATTATTGCCATTTTAATATCTTACTATTATTAATTTGTGAGGATTATATAGATATAATAGTAAACATTGTTATCTTCTGCTATTTACTACATTTGTTGTTTATCCCATATAAATAAAGTATTTAACATAGACTTTGATTTTATTATAATTCCATCTATTATCACATTAATGATATTGTCACCATTGAGTGAAGTTGTCACTTGTTATGCAAAGTAAGTACACAAATAATAATATTCTAACAAAACTGTACGGTTTATAAAATTTATTATCATGTGCGAGTTGAATTATTTAAAATATTATATACCAAAAAAATAACAGTACATTAAAAAATTATCAATAAATTTGATGATTAATTTCTTGTGAAGTACGATAACCCCATAATATCTTTTTACTCATTCTCAAGCATATTTTACTTCAGTATGAGCAACGCTATGACTGCAATGTCGAATCAATCACATCTGTTAGGTGATTCGCTCTATGATGAAATGCTTGGTTTATGTTAACAAATCATTTAAGGGGCAATGTATGCGCTTTTGTAATAATATTCCAGTTGAAATTCAGAATTTACCATTTTATGAATTTAAAAGTTTCATTAAAATAAAATTATATGGCAAAGGCCATATATTTTAAAGCCATTATACCGTGTCTGAATATTTTAAAGAAAAAAAAAACCCATGGGACTGAACTGCATGGTCATTGGCTATCAGGTTCTTTCATGTTATTTCCAAGTGCTGTACTAATTTTATTCATTATTAATATTGTGTGTCCATAAGCAAAAAAAGTCAACCCTTGTGTTTCTTGCCCATTCTTCTTTAGGTGAATCAGCATTTGGAATGGGTAGTGTCGAAAAGAATTCATTAATGACATATTTAAATGTAATTCTATTACCTAAAAAATTATATATATTTCATTTGATTTGTTTCATAACAAGTTTAAATATGAATGCCTCTGAATTTTCATGGCATTTACATTATAAATTATTTAATTATATATTATAATTTTGTACACAAGAAAAATTATAATTGTAATGTTGTCTGCTATTATTGCAATTTATGGCTGAACATCTTCTAGTATATTTTAACTTCTATAGAAGTTTACTATAGTATATGTTCGCTTCATTATAAATTATAATTTTTATATGTAAGAAGAGAGCAATTCTAGAAAAATATTACACCTCACATAGTGAATGTAATTTTTTGATATTGTGTGATTGAAAAAACTTAAAAGTGTTTGTTTGTCAAGCATCAAACTATTACCACCCTTGTGAACATTGTGAAAACCATATCTTGATTCAATACATCCTTCTAAAAATAGAATTTTTGAACATTAACATAAAATTGACCAAAAATACAAACTAATTTATTCACCTGCACAAAAAATATGAAGTGTTTAAAAGATGTATTGAGATGAGCTTCCTCGCCGAGCTGCACCACTTCAGGGAAATGCTGGTGGTAGATGTGTGCATATACTCGAAATAGCCGCTTTAAAATAGTTTTAGCCATATTTTGGAAGTTCTTTGGAAAAGGCACACCTATAAACCATAATCACACATGGCTGTCAAATCCCTTATAATCATTTAAATTCTTATCATAAGTTATACAATTTTAACTATTCATTTGATCACCTCTGTTTATTAGCAAATATTACATTCATTTCTCATTTGAGTAGTCCTAAGGCTAGACTTGCATGTTAGCAACAGTTTTAAAATTAATTTCCATAACTTATTATTTAGGATTGTGCATCCAGATCACAACCTCAGTTTGTATGAATAGAGATAGTACATAACCCAAATAATTCCATAGCTTGGGATTTATTTGAAAATTTTGCTATTACAAACACATTATCACTATGATCATTTACCTGGGCATGTGAGCAGCAACAATTAATTTTACTATCATATATTAATGATTATAGATCTTATATTGTACATACCAATTTTTGAGGGGAATAACGTTTCGTCATCGAGCTGGTCTTGCGCCCATGTCATCAAATAATCAATGTATTTGGGTGCAGAACATTTGATGGGTTTCTTGACAGTGTGGCCATCTGCCCAGTGGTACTCGTATTTGGGTCCCGCCGACATTACTGCGCATGACTCTTCTGTGCAAAATTCCGTGATGGTTCCATACAGCATGTTGATCTGGTTGAAAAAATCCACAGCTGCGCGCCAAGCACGCGCTTATGTTGAGTTTTGGCATTTATGTATTAAGAGGATGGAACTGACAATTACATAGACATAGATATTAATATTCAAGTACTCTATATTTGCTCCCATTATATTTCAATTTAAAATTTTCATTGTTTCAAATCACTATAAGATTCATTTATAAAACTGCCATTATCACTTGAACATTAGAAACCCAGGTTTTTCAGAAGAGAGTTTTAAAATTAACAATTTTACTTGTAAGTGATATGACAAAACATTACAATTATTTTTAAATAGCTGTTCTATTCGTGCAGAAAGGATATTGACATTATATTAATTTCTAACATAAATTAAAAAACAATTGTCATAATCTTAAAAACTAAAATTTCATTAAAAGCCTTATTTGTTTTATCTTTTTGAATAAATTGTTACTGTATATTTTTAAGTAGAGTGCCTACATGATATTCTAAATAAAAATATGTAGGTACCCAATAATGTATTAGAATGTTGTATACTAACTATTGACAGCGACCCATTCATTGAGATCTTCGCCTTCAGGCAACATCACAGCCAATCTTAAATTGCCGGAACCGAGTGTGGCAGCAGCATGGCGCATCAAGTCATACTGGTGCGTACCTTCCGGTATGTTTTTCTTGGGCTTGAAAGTCTTATTGGAGCGGCTACCGCTGCACAAAAACCACTAAATGTGTCTTTCCAGTATACACCGGCTATATATATATCTCACACGAATGTACTTACAATAGAAAACTCATTTTGACACAGCAAGAGCTAGCTGACCGCCGTGTAGAGCTCAACTCAAAGAATCTGTGAATCGCCTACCACTCTTCGTCTCCGATGACATCGAACCATCTAAGTTGTATTGCGGATATCAATTGTGTCTTACCTAATGTATTATTTAATTCATTTAATACGATCACAGAACCTTTTTATATATCTAAATAAAACTAACTATTACATATAAATAGAAAAATGACAATTTGACAGGTAAAGCTTACTAACTGTCAAACGTGCATTCCGAAAAAGATTATAGATCATTCTAGAGGAAAGTATTGAACTTACTTACTTATATTTTTTGTAGTTTGATCAACTACGTGACTCTTTCAATAGAAACAGTTATTAACCGTCAAATAAGACACTTAAAATCTCTTTAATAGTATACAACGCAAGCAGTTTAGATTCAGATAAAAAGGACGAACTAGGAGCAGCAGTGAACATGTTGCGCTGGAACAATATAGGTTTATCTGAAATCTGACGACTAAAAGACGATGCAGCATGTCTTCAGTCGGGCAACTGGTTCTACTACCGAGCAAACAATAGTGCCTTATTATGTATCATCCATGTCTCTCGCCAAATTTCTAGTGATGTAAAATGTGTCGAGCAGAGTAAGGTATATAGGACGAAATTAAAACTTTGCATTCGGTTAATCTTTAGCCTATAAAGAAAGAAAAAACTGAGACATCTTGAAACTTTAGCCTCGTTTTCTAAATTTCAGTCTTGTTTTTTTTATGGTTGATATATTAACGTTTCTTTACAAATTGTCAAATACGTTTATAATGACATAACGAAGAATAAATAATTCTACTGTTTAATAACTTTATAATTTTATACGTGAATATAGTCTTCACCTACGCTATCTAGATAGACAGGGACTAAGTATTGGATATACGTAGGTACAGTCAGCCCCTAAGGACGTCACCTTAAAAAAAAGATACATACTTCAATAACCCGTTAGATAATAGTCATGGGCAATTTCAACGCAACATTAGGTATTTGAGATAGCGATGAGCTGAGATTGGAGAAATTTGGAATTGGGAAGTAAGAGTTTGTGTACTTATATAAAAAAATAAAGACACACATTAAGTTTTTCACAATACATACAGTTTACAATATATACGAAATTATCTCGCTCTTGTCTGAAAAAGATATAATACACAAGTTCAACGCTCCCACCCTTTCTTTTTCTCCCTTCCGTTCCTATTTACTCCATTGCGACGTCACAATGGCAGAGTTTCGTGCGTTTTATATAATTATATATGAAAGCAAAATAATATAAAATTTTAAACAACTTTACGTTAAACTTTTTTGTATTAATAAAATTCCACAATGTTCGAAAAGTTCTAGAATTCATGTGGATCAAAATAGGTGGTCATAAAAATAATATGATCTATCTATACAAATGGTGTATAATTTATTTAGCTTATAATTTTATATAGTTTCACGTTCTCGATACTTCTTTTATATATATTTTTAAATATATTTTTACGTCAATAGACTCGTAGTCCATGCCTTTTTTTTATTGCAGTCTTTAATTTTTTTTAGACATTGCTGTTTAAGAACCAATAAAAGCAGTATTCACTCAGCACCACTTAATTACAATATATACACTTCCCATTAAATCTATTTACATATCTTGTTGTATATCTTTTTTTCTTTTTTTTTTCGAGTCCGATCTGATCTTCTTTTATGTTTAAATTTTTATGTGGATAGGTATATTCTATATATCGAGCGATCACGCTCTCAATCATGATACCGACCGCTATTTCGTTTTCGCTTCCGGTTCTGCTGCCAATTTGTTTCACTGTCGATTTCTATTACGATCTTGCTTTTAATTCGAATTCCGGTTTCGATAAAATCAGATTATGATTGTGGTTCCACTTTCAGTTCAGTCCCGCTCTTGGTTTTAATTTTAGTCCTACATCAGACGCACGCACACACCAAACTCTCTCTCACACACACACACATACAGCAAATAAACACACATCACTCTGTAAATGGTGAAAATATATTCCTAGGAGTCTAAAACGTCAAGATCTGGTGAAAACTCGATTTTTGCCATTACAGTCTATGATTCGGAAAAAACTGTTATTTCCAACTTAAAATAAATTTAAGGCGAGTCGTTCTACCGGAAGATCATAGGCACTTTTGTAGGATAATAAAGGGGTGGTCATGATAGAATATCTCAACCATAGAGCTGTTTTTTTTTTGTTAAGCGTAAGTACAAAGAACCCATTTTTGTATACTGAACAAATAAAAAAAATGCTTAACGAAATTAGAAAGAGCGAAGTAAACTAGCAAAAATTGTTTTATTCCATCAAGATAATGCCTCGGCTCACAGATCCGACGTTGCTATGGCTGTAATTCGAAATGCTGGCTTCGAGGCCATAGAAACTAACTTCTATTTCATTAAAACATTACCCCTTTTTAACAATTCGTTCAAAAGCATAACCTCGCAACCGAGAATTATTTTGGACTTCGGTATTTCAAAGGACGCCCCTTGTGCCGATCTCCACTTACGCTCCATAATAGAGAACGGTTGGTTGGGGTGGCACACCATCTTCACTGACGCTTCTAAGTTGTTTGAAGCTGAATGCGTCGGAGTTGGTACATTCTACTCCCAATACAGTATAGTTCAGAAAGTCAGATGCCCCCCCGAAAGCTCGGTGTTTACAGGCGAATGTCGTGCCATTTTAAAAGCCGTTAAGTACACTCTTCTATTAAAATTACGCCGCACGCTCAGTGTCTGATTCCTGTAGTTCCCTCGAATCCTTTCAAATCCAAAACTCAGAACCTCTTAATAATGAAATAAGAAAAAAATTGACCAATGCCATGAGAGCTTTACAGATTGCATTGGCCTGGATTCCTGGTCACAAAGACGTGGATCTGGTAACGAAGGACGCAACCTTCTGTGGGGATAAAAGCGCTATATTATTATTCCCATGATTTGGTTGCCCTGTCTAAAAAATGGCTGCTTTCTTCGTGGATACATCACTGGCCGATTTTCAAAAAGTCTAAAGGGGTCCATTGTTCCCATATTCAACCCTCCATCCCTCCTAAGACCTGGTTCTTAAAATTCAAATTTAGCAAACGAGCTACATCAACTATTTGCAGGATGAGACTTAGTCACTGTTCCACCCCAATGCACCTAGTTAAACTTGCGTGAGAGACTCATTGGTATGCGAATACGGTCTGGATGACGGGGACTTAAACCACATCCTTCTTTCCTGTCCTTCGTATCATCGCCACCATCTTCTAAACTCTCTC
This sequence comes from Eumeta japonica, assembly GCA_005406025.1. Lineage (NCBI taxonomy): Eukaryota > Metazoa > Arthropoda > Insecta > Lepidoptera > Psychidae > Eumeta > Eumeta japonica. The sequence goes on from BGZK01000501.1 coordinate 290,685, forward strand.
TCTCCCAACTGGCATTTCTACTCTCCTATCCTACGCTTCTAAGTCAATCCTGTCCTCCCTTATCTCATTCATTAGCCATAACATAAAATTGTATATAAAATCACATATATAATATTCACTGTGTATATGTATTATTTACGTTATATATCGTTTGTTTATAGGTATAGACACTGCCTTTTTTTTTCCTTTTTCCCTATCTTTATTTATTTTCGTCCTCGTCTCTTTCAATGTTTTAACAACTGTGAACGGTTAGTTTCTTTTTTTACTTCATAACGAGGAATTACTTTTATATATGTATGTGAAGCTGGCACAAATATATAGTCCTCTATATGATTGTTAAAGAAGTAAAGTTAAGTGAAGGTCTTTTTTAAATGTTGAGACTGGTATTTAATGAAATTTTATTCCATAGCATTTATATATATATCTAATGAAAGAACTTGTTTGCATTCAAAATCTTTACATGTTTTATTATTTTAAAATATCTATATAATTTTTTTACCATAAAATACCAATATCATTATAGAACAACGGTTCTAAGTTGTGTTAAAATTGAGGATTCTTTTGATATTATCAATTGAAAGTCACATTATTTATAAAATATTTATTTTATAACCCTTACAAAAAAACCATACATGTACAATCGTTTCAACTGCTGCCCTGAGCCGCATCAGACTTTTCAATAATCAACAACAAACTGACGCCCGCTACGGCAGCTTTCGCAAAGTATGCGAGTATGGAGCATATATCGCTCCAAATCGGTCGTTTTACATGATAGCACAGCGCAAAGTATCCATTAGAATGCCATAAATGCATTGCGCTTTAAATGTTGATACACATAGTAATTATATACCTGTTTTTATTACAGTCCCTAATTTCGCGTTCTGTTCAATCAGATTCATCCTCCGACGCTATTTATTGTTCCATTTTTAAAATTTCCATTGATTTCTGTGATGCAAATGACCACAAAACAAGATCCGTCTTATTCAATGATGTGAATATCGTATTTTAACATACTACTCTTTGATTTTATCAATACAAATGGTTATTCTAGTGTACCAAATATATTTATTAAATAGAAAATAATGTGATCATCCATATAGTAGAAATTCAGCTTTTTGTAATCAATTTAATATCACTACATAATGCAAGATGTAGCATGCACTATAAAATTTATTGATCTTACATTCATAGTGGTATAATTAAATTGTGTGATTAAATACCTGTTGTATTAATTACTTTTACCCAAAAATAATGTAACAAAACAGAACGGATCCCAAAGACAATTTTTTTATTTATTGAAATCATTATAAATTATGTTTCATTGCTAAGGTTGCTAAATAGACCTTAACAATAACAAAACATTTAAAATCTAATATAATCATTTAAATTTTAATCATAGAATGTAGATTTTATAAAACACAATCTTAATAAATTAAGCATAAAATGAATTACTTGTTATATGATGAATTAATTAATATAATTACTTTTTAATCCTGAATTTATTACAATTATTTTTTTTATTAAAATTGTGACAAAATAATATTGTAGCTACTTCCACATATAAATTTTTAAATTAATAATATTTATTTTGAAGCTCTGTTTAAAACACAAATGGGATGTATTTTTGTGCCTAAGGCCTACTGCTGCTGATATGGGTTTGGGGGGTGCTGGTAGGGCATGTAGCCAGGGTGCGGAGGCCCAGCGCGATAGCTTCCGGGGTACGGCATCGTGGCGTACGGGTTATAGCCGGCGGGCATCGGCGGCGGTTGATAATACGCGTATGGCACCCCGCCCGCCGCATACGGCAGAGGCATGCCTGTAAACACAAACAGATGTGTAGAAATTTAAACATTCAAACAACGGGTCTAAGAAATGAAGTCAAGCCGAAAACTTGTACCTAGAGGTTGTGTGGGGTACGGCAGGGCGTGCGCGGCACTGGGCGCGGTCGATGCGCCAGCCGGTGCTGCGGGAGTTGGCGGCGGTGGCCTAGGTGGGGCTTCTTTGCGCACTGCGGCCGGCTGAGAACCAGATTTGTATTTAGAAGAAAACACTCTACAACGTAATATACTCCTTCTTAGGAGAAATACGTGCATTGCAATGAAATATTATATGGGTCATAAACGTTTTTACAGCGACCTAAACAAATGTAACACATACCTCATTTGCGGGTGGAGCGGGTGCTGAGCGAGAGGCCTCTTGGGTTAAATCCTTAAGAAGTTCTTCTTTTTCAGTTTTTCGTGCAAAGCAAAAGTCCGACACTTTATTTTGGAACGCTACTAACAGCTGCAAATAAAATTAAAGTTTAATTTAAAATGAGTTGAAGTCAGAATCGTGAAGGACAATAAAACTATATTCACCTGCGTCAGGTCGTTATAGAATTTAACCCCTTCCCCGAGATTGTTGTGCAGCTCTTGGTAGGCATCGTGAGCAGCAGCGAGACGACCTAGGACGGCGTCGCGGCCACTGGCGGCGCCCCGTTCCGCCGCAAACCGTTCGTGTGTACGTTGTATTTCGGCAACGAGGGTCTCTTGCCGTTGCAGTGAATCGCGCACTTGCCGCGAAAGCGGACCCAAGAGAGCACCAAGCGCCTCACTGGACAACGCCGGCTCGTCAATGGCGCCGTCTTTAGCTAGCGCTTCCAAAAATCGGGCACGCATATCCAATGTGGCGCTCTTGAGTTCGCTCTCGATGACATCTCGCTCCGCTTTCAGCGTCTCCACCTATGATGATATGTGTTATGTTAAATAATGAGATATACACAAAAGAGGAAGCTAAAAATAGACAGATCACTCACATCCTCCATAAGTCGGCGTAGGTCTCGCACAGCGCTGCTGTCGCTGGGGCCGGCGTCGGGCGCGGCCGGCACGCCAGCAGATAAATCGCCATCACTACCGCTCAACATTTCAATGCTCTGAAAATTAGATTATTTATTTATCTTGTTTCAAGATTCCATAATTTAAAAATTCTTTTCAGTTTCATATTGAAATAATATTGACGAGTAGAAAACCTGGTTAACTATCGAAGAAAAGCAGGCATGTAGCAAATGTTGTCATTTAATCCCATTTTGAGAGCATTTTTTTTTTATAATTCTCTATTCATTTTGTTGATGTATATTTGATTAAATTTCAAAAAGATAGTTATTCTGCAACAATCTTGTTTATTACTAATAATTTTTGTTAACCTACTACATAAAGTATATTTATGATAATAAATCAAATGAACTCATTGCATTTTTATTTTATTGTTTTTTGTGTGCTGCTAGATAAACTAGATTAGTCTCAGATTAACATTGATTACAGTATGCAAGAACTCATTTGAAATATCGTAAATACTTTTTTTTTAATTTAATTATGTATTTGTAATTATATAGTTTTATTTAATATCTTCTGCCATTTAACTATTGCTATCAATAAAATCTTCCAAATATTCATCCAGTCCAATTTCATTTTGCCAAAACTCGTTCTGACATTTGATTGCATATTCGCAAGTTTTTTCTTTGTATCGATGCTGATATCATCAATTGTTTTAGTAATAGGTCTTTTATTGTATTTAAATTCATATTAATATTTTTTTGCTGTATAACCTTTTAGTCGAGCCCAAATATTTTTTATCGGATTAAAATCCGGATGATACAGATGTAAACATATTCTTTCTGCATGCCCATATTCTTTCAATATTTTGTCTATAGCATATTCAATCTATGTTTCATTGTGTCGACAAATTATTTCATAAAGTTATGGCTTCAATAATTTGCCATCGAATGGTATTATCATTATTGATTGCTTTTTTATCAATCATGTCACTTTTTCTTTAATTAGAGTTTGGAGGTTTTTCCAAATATTTGTTGTGATGAGGTATGACTATTATTTAGCAAATTTATAAATAAATAAATAATCCTTTATTTGGCTCTCAAAAAAAGGAAGACAAGCAGCGCCGTAGTGCCTTATTCAAAACACCTACACTATAAATTTCATCAATAAGGACGAACCAATAAGGGTTCGGTTTTAGCCATTTTGACCCGAAACCCTAAAAAAAAGAAAAAGTATACTACCTCTCGATGCTGTTGGAACTTTTGTTGCACAATATTGTCGGCGCGTACGGCATTGTCGATGATCTGGCGGTACTTGGCAGCGTTAGAGCGGAATGTTTCCGTGAGCTTGGCGGATTCGGTGCGAGTCCAACGTGAACCGAATTGCCCACGTAATGTTGTATCGGCTTCTTCTTCCTCACGTAACATACGTTCCGCCTATGATAAATAAAGAATAATGTTACTGATTGAAAATTGACAACAAAATATAAGGTTTGTGAAAAGCTTTTTCGCATTTTACATAAAAATTCAAGATAATTTTTCATCATATTTTATCTACATTTAATTATAATATATGTTATTTTGTATTAATGTATAATGCCCTTCTGTCGAGTCATAAATGAGTACACAATTCATTAGGTTTCCTTCAGTGAGCTCGTGTTGGACCCAAGTATCAATCTTTTTTGTATTTTCAGCTTCTTTAAAAACGGATTTTAAAACTGTTTTGTGGCCAATCCCAAGCTCTTCAGCTATGTCGTAAGAGTCAATACACCGACATTGCTCTACTTTTTCCAAAATGACATCGACTTTATTGATAAGAGGTCAATCAGAGCGAGAATTCATCTTTGACGTCAAAATTACTGGACTAAAAACGCTTGAACCAGTTTTGTGCTACTTTACCAACAGATCCATAAATGTCACAAATTTTTTTCAAGGCTTGTGTCACATTCTTTCCTTTTTTGTAATAAAACTTCAAAATGTATCGAATTTCCATGTTAAATTCATTACATTTTTTCCTGATCTAATATTTATTATTTATGATATTGATAGTTACCTCATCTAGTATGTCTTTATTCCTTTGCAACAGTTCCGGCAATTCGCTCATGAGGCGTTGTAAGCCCGGTAGCCCACCAAGTTGACGCACCGCCGCCGCCTTCTCAAGGATGGAGGCGGGCAGCGCCTCGCCTGAAGCCTGCTCGATGGCAGCTGGTAGGTTCAAAGATGCTAACACACTGTAAATGCGAAATTAGAAAGTATGAGATTGGAAGGAAAGAGAATACGCCTTAGTTACAGGTGCCTATAATACCTGTTGAGTAGTTGTGTAGCATCACGTAATCGGTTGACCTCGGTGGAGACTGTGTCGGCCCGACGCGCGTCGCTGGCCGCGACCGCCTGGTGCACGGGGAGAGGAACGAGGCGTTGGAAGAGGTCACGCCCTGCCGGCCCCCACTTCTCCTGAGGTGGCAATGGTTGCGCGACAGCGACGCGAGCGATCGGTTCTAGACGCGAAGCTTCCGGTATACGCTCGTGGTAAATGAAATCGTTATCTTTGTTAACTTCGTTTAGATTACGTTGAGCTTTAGCTAATTGTTCCTGAAAGAAACTAGACGAGCCGATCCGCGACTGTGCACTCTTCAGAAGCTCGACTGCCAACTGCAATCAATGAGTGACAATTGGTATGGATTATTTTGAACAAGACTGACAAACCAAACAGCAATCAATACCTGCAACCGTGCGATTTCCTCCCCGATGGCCTTATTTTGTCGACAAACGAGGCTCTGATGATATTGGGCGAGCGCTCGGAAGGCTAACTGCTTAGCGGTTACCTGTGATGTAATAATAACATTGTGGATATAGCACTTTTGAGAGCTTAGGGGCGTATTAACTATAGTCACTTACAGTCGGTATCCACTCGCGGTCCCAAAGGGGCTTCATCGAGTCCTTGCTGAGCGACCGCAGTGCATCCGTATAAAACTCATCGCACTGCGCCGCCACTTTTGCGATCATGCCGTCTTTCATTTCATCTGAAATAAAAATGTTTACAAAAATGAAGAAACGTTATAATAAATGAGAATTAAGTCTGAAAAACATAATTGTGTGGAATGGACACAAACCCCGAATGCACTTGTGCACGATGACTTCTTGCGCCTGCGCCACCATGAGCTGAGCCAGCGCGCCCAACGTATCGGGATTCAGGTCGGGCGTGGTCTCTTGATGCACGGCCAGCATCACATTGGCTTTCAAATAGTTAAAGATGCCGGCCGCTTGCTGTATCACATGAAATTTAGGTTACTCAAGTGATCTTAAGAAAAAAATGCCATTCGAACGAAAGGTAGACACTTAAAATATCATGGCGTAGGTATTTCATTTCAGGTGTTATGTTTCAACCTATGATACAACATATTTTCCATTTGGCTGAAAATTGTTAAATTTGATAATTTAAATGGAGAATGCCCAATAAGTTAGCAGTAACTGTACACACCTGCAACAGCTTAGCGGCAAGTTTGAGCGAGTCTTCCGTGTCGAGCGGCTGCGAGGCGGCCAGCGCGCTTTGCGTCGCCGCCATGTTGAACAGTATGCACATCTTCTCATACGCCAGTGAGCTAATAGCTGTGTATAAAACATTACTTTAATCAATTGTTTAACTATAATTTTGCAGTGATTATGTAAACATGCGCATATCTATGCAGATATATGTAATTTTATATATATTAATTTTGATAAAATGATCAGTTAGTTTCTAACTTAACTCGCATTTAACCACTCATTCCACATCATCGAGCAGATGTTAAGGCATCCATGTTAGACTTTGTTATTGCTTTGATAAGAACGATTGTTAAGAGTCCCCAAATCGACCTCGACTATGATGAAAACTGATTTAAATTAAAAGACTGGTTGAAAGTGTAACCTCTAGAGTGAGGTAAATAAATAATTAATTTTTTGTTTTAGGCGTTACCCAAATTTGTCTCTGGAGTTTGGGTTCTCTCTCTTCAAAGCTTCTCTCTTTGTCCTCAAAATTAGAATCACTTTTTTCCATTATATCATGCTTATTATGCGATTATATATTTTCATTTTTGCAATTATGAATGTAGTAGACTCCTAAGTATACAAACAGACATTTCATTTTTTTCTACTAATAAACTTCGTTTTATTAAGAAAATTATCCTTTCCTATTGAGTTTCGGTAACGCAAATGATGAAGAGTCAATTAGTTTTATAGCAAAATATATAAAATTGTAAAGACTGATAACACCAAATATCTGATTGTGCGTGAACAAGTAAATAAAATCTTTGAAATAATATTAACTTGCATTATTTACTAAAATAATTGATGTTAAATAAAGGCAACACAGGTGACACTTTGAGGGTACGATCTGTACTTTTTTTTAAATGGTACCTAAAACAGTCTATAGCTATCGCGCCTCTTCTGGATGATTAAACTAGAAGATATTGCTAATGGTTTTATCAAAATGAAGGAAAAGAAAGTTTTAGTTAAAAGGAAAAAAAATCTTAATTGTTGATGATGGTGGGTATATTAGTTGATTGACCCATAATTATAGGAAAGAAATCAAATTTATGTGATAATAACAGTAAAATGAATAAAAATTTTGTGATGATACAAATACCAGTTTCAATCAGAGTAGATAATTATTAAAGGCTACAACAGAAGAAAAAAAAAACTTTTTTTACATGTTGTTATTATAAATGGACCATTATTCAGCAAATCAGCATACAAGCATCCAATTGTCTTCAATCAACATCAGATCATTGCATGTATTTTACGTTCCACTTTTCTTGTCTTTTGTCATCTTAGGACATTTAAAATGATCTGATATTCTGTGACATGTAGATCTTTACTGAATTTTGTGACAAATTATATTGATTCTGTACAAAATTACTATGAGCTATTATGACAAAAAAAAAAATATATTAAATAAATAATTTGATTAGAAACAAATTAGGTAAATCAACAATCAAAAACTATTATAATTAAATTGAAAATTGGAAGTAGCAATGAAACACAAAAATATTACTGAGACTCATCCTGCCGCCAAATATAGAGCCCTTGTCGAAAGCATCCTTCCACTTGAACGGGACTTGCACTTCATGAGGTGGTATTTTTGACTCTAGTGACACCAGCTGGTCATAATAACTGAAACAATAATATGTATCTTTAATATTATGGTATATTTAATAATATTCAGAATAAACTAGAAGAGTTAAATTTTTATTGCACCTTTCAATAGCAAAAAAATGAGATATTTTGAATATAAAGGATGGGTGTTAATGACTTAAATAATTACCCCTGAAAATCACAGAAAATTCAGTAATATTACAGAACTCACATAATACAGTTTATCAATACTAGACTATATACTCTGTGGAAATACTTCTTACCTTTTCATAATTATCTACCTTTTTGATTATAATTTTAAATTAAGTATTTTAGAGAACTTTTTCAAAAATTGATCATTTTTATAGTTTTTTGTATCAATGCAATCTCCCAACACTTTGTCTTAATGTAAAAGACAAAGAATTTTAAAATTTGTTACATCATATATGTATATGATGTAGCATATTATATATAAAAACTAAGATGTTGGTCCAGTGCGCTCATATGTTGCGCGAACATACATATAAATGATAATAACCAGTCCTTTTCTGGTAATTAGGATACAACAGGGACATATGCACAGCAGATGAGAAACACCGAAACTGACAGACTTTAAAAGAATTTATAGTTTAAAAAAACTAATAAATAAATATGGAGTAAAATAAATATAAAAATAAAGAGTACTGTAATAAAGAGTACTGTTATTAAACACATTATTCTTATTAAAATAATATAATATACGTAGTACAAGACAGAGAATCAACGAAAACACGAACCTCGCGCACACGAGGTAGTAGAGAGAAAGAACATGATTACCTAAGAGTGTCATGGCGTTTGTCGTCACAGTCGCCGTCGAGATATGCCAATATATGTTTTACATCAAAATATTACTAGTGATACTATCAAAAGGTATATTAATTAAATTGCACAACATTTTATCAAAATTTAAATAATTCTGCCATATGATTTTATCTAACTCATAATTACTGAATTTAATTATTTATGTGATTAATTTACTAAAAGTGGTAACATAATATGACACCAATCACCCAAAAAATAGCTCTCGGCTGCATATGTTGAGTAAAATAATATTTGTAACTGTCTAATGAAGGAGAACTATTTACTTCATATGATGATAATGATACGAGATATCATTAATACCGAGCAACATAATGCGGCATAGGTGTCACATGTGTTAAGGTTTTTAAAGGTTTACTTTTTAGACAATAAAACAATAACCGGCCAAGACCATGTCAGACCATATACAGTGTAAAGTTCCGTAGCCATTACTATAAAGAAATGCACTAGAAAAGAAAAAAAAACTATATTGTTATGCTTTTTTTCACGTTTCTCGCACAGAATAGGTATAAACTATATTGTTATATTTTTTTTCACATTTCTCACACAGAATAGGTTAAACACTTTAGATGCCTATAACTAAAGAAACAAGTAGGTATGTAAACTATTAACCTTAAACAATAAAAAAAAATGCTTAGATACCTCAGCATTTTTAAATAAACTGTAGAAATATGCCACAAATTAATGTTTGCTGAAAATTTTTTTTTCAGCCTCTGTTGCACATATGGAGTGCCCCCATAGAAATATTTATTTTTGTTATTTAACTACCAAAGTAAGTAGCAGCTTATACAAAACACCTATACTCCAAATTTTATCAAAATACATATTGTAATTTTTGAGTAAAATGCCTGAGACATATGGACAGACAGACATGATAAAACTATAAAGATAATTTTTTTGTGATTTTAGCTAAGATACCCTAAAAACTGATAATATTTATTTTATCATTTCCAACACACGCCTTACTATATATAAAGAAGCGGCTGATATATAAAAACGATGATGGCTCTGAGAGAAGATATTCTGAATACAAACTCAGCTGTCAAAAGGTTAACCAGAGTAAGATCCAATCATTACCACATTTAAAATTTCCATCCATCTGTAAGTAAGATTAATTCTTGACGGTAAATCAAGTTCAAGATTCAAATAGGTAAAGCAATAGTGAGAGTTTAGTAGTAAATATCTCTTATTATAGGGGATTGTTTAAAAAGCAACGCTCGTAGCTTGTTTCTAAGAGTGGATCATGAAAGATCGTGCATGTCCATATTTTCTCAGTAACTTTATGCTGCGGCTCTGCTTGCGTAGTCAAATAATTTATTTTTTTTCGTCGTTTGTATAGGTTTTCTTTTTAATAATATATGAATAATATTAAAATATGATGTTAGATTTGGTCAGAGTTATTAAATAAAAAATTATTAAGCACACATCTACTCAAGCAATACAACAATGCCGCCTCTCGGCCGTTTTGTCACTTATTACGTAAGTATGATATATTTATATACTTTTAAACATAATGCGGATGTCACGCGCAGAGACACGAACAATGCAAATACAAAGCGAATCACATTTTCGATTATCAATATATGGGGTCGGAGGGAAAAATTTTTCATTTTATATTTACAAATTCAAGATAATTTTTAATCATATTTTATTTACATTGAATTGTAATATACATATATATATACATATTGGGACCTTGAATAAGTTCTCGCTGTTTCTTCAAAGATGGCAGTAGCAGTACCCCGTTTGTGGAATTTCGAATGGTAACACCCATGCAAGGCAGTAATGTAGGCAGTATCTAACCTTATATTTCAGTGTATGGTGGTTCACTTTAGTGTAAACAAAGTAATTTTTCTTAGTTCTGAAAATGTCTACTTTTGTGCCAAATAAAGTGTATTTGTAGGGAATTTTATTGCACAACTTTATTCAAAAGAAATCTGCAACTGAAGCACATAGAATTATTGCTGAGACTTGAGGTTTAGATGCTTCAAAAATAATGATTTTTAACTTGAGGATAAAGAATATTCTGGTGCACCGAAAAAATTTGAAGACGAAAAGTTGGAGAAATTACTTGATCAAGACCGATATCAGATGCTAACAGAACTTGGAAAAACATTACAAGTAGATGAGTTAACTGTTTCAAAAGGTTTAAAAGTTTTAGGAATGATCCAGAAGCAAGGACATTGGATACCGTATGAATTGAAGCCGAGAGACGTCGAATTTTTTTGCACCGCATCGTGACTGTTGATGAAAAGTGGATACACCACGATAATCCAAAGCATTGAAAATCATGGGGTAAGCCTGGCCATACATTAACATCATCTGCAAAACCAAATATCTATGGTTCGAAGCTTCTTCTCTGTATTTGGTGGGATCAGCAGGGTGTAATTTATTATGAGCTGTTCAAACCGAATGAAACTATCACGGGGATTGCTATCGACTTCAATTGATGCGTTTAAGTCGACCCTTAAAAGAAAAACGACTGCTATACAAGCAGAGACACGGCAAAGTGATTTTGCTACATGACAACACTCAGCCTCATGTTGCAAAACCAGTGAAAAGTTACCTGGAAACGCTTCAATGGGAAGTTCTACCCCACCCGCCATATTCACCTAACATAGCCTCTTCTCATTTTCACCTATTCCGTTCAATGGCATATGGCCTAGCTGACCAGTGCTTTCATTCTTATGAAGAAGCTAAAAAATGGATCTATTCTTGGATAGCCTCAAAAGACATGTCGTTTTTCGACGCGGAATTCATATATTGCCAGAAAGATGGAAGAAAGTGGTCGCTAGTGATGGGCAATAATTTGAAAGAAATGTTTTTGTTCCTTATAATTTAAATAAAGCTTTTATTTTGTAAAAGAAACAGTGAGTTATATATTCAACCATTTTATTCAACAACTTGTTGGCATTTTTTAGGTAGTGACATAATCTCGTTCCTGTAGAAATTTTGAGACTTGGACTTGGTCCAAGCTGGAAAGGAATTATTATGATATGAAGGGAGTTGATGACAGTTGTTAAAACATTTCCACAAATATTTGGAAAGTAGTTCCTCCTGCGCATGAATCATGCAGCTTGACAATGGCTACTATAATTTAAGGACCTGGAGTACCAGGTTGCTAATTGGTTGGAACATGAGTTTGTTACGGAACATCGAAGAGGCAAACCTCATGGAAATGCAAATACATTCTCTCGCCGGCTGTGCCTGACAAGACAACAGGGAAATAACGACATCCATCAAAATCATAAAGACCATACAATCAGTGACCAATGGAGCAACGAAGCTACACAAAAAACACAAAAGATGTAGATCTTAAACTCATTTTAGAATGGATGAAGGCAAGAATTCCCAAGCCAGGTTGGAGTAAATTGCACCAATGAGTCCAACTGCAAAGAGTTACTAGACGCAATAGGACAGTTTGACATTGCATTATGGGCTTTTATACAGAAAATGGGACACAACAGATGGAAAAAGTTCATTTTTCCATCCAAGTTCACATTCGTCTTAAGACAATGATCTCTTTACGTACCCCCCGCGCGCCCCGCCTTATCACTATCAAGGCTTTTGATGCGTTTACATGCTTTTTTGTTGATGGTATATTTTTTTAGGTTGGAATTTTCCAGAGGTAATATTGTTTGTTCATATCAGATCTGATATGTTTACGACTTATTTACCTAGATATATAATCAGTTTATTTATAATTTAAGGATATTCCGGACAATGTGTCGGCGAGTATAAATAGCGAAATACGGGTGCAAAGGCGTTGAGCATAATTTCTGCCATCAGTTCGTTCACAAGACAATTACGATCAATGAAAAACGTTCAAATGGTTCCATAACGATTTATTATCACTCAGTGTTTCTGAATATAGGACTTCTGTTTTATCTGTATTTCCTTTCATCTGATCTTAGTCCTCGAATCCCTGATTGAGTCAGTATGTAACAATATTGAGAATTAAGAATTGAGAAAGAAAGAAAAGGAAACACTAAAAAACACAGATGTTTTGTAAAATATATTAAGACAAAACCTCTTTAAGAAAGAAGATTTTTCACTGAGAGCACGTCTTGTCACAGCTACTGTACATTAAGCATCTTTCATAAATCAATAAAATCATAACTGATAACATCATGTTTCAGGTAGCTGTTGCTATTTCTTAATGGCTCATATTTACTTCGCTGCCAAGTAACTCCGGAACCGTGAGCATGCCATCACGAACGTCCAATATTAACGTGGTCCGAACCAGTTATTTGCTCCAGCCATAGGCCCACATCACAGCCTCTAACTGTATTTGGTACACCAACATGATGAGATTCCATCAGATGAAAGTACCTTGAACTTCCCAGCCTTAGCACCTTGGATAGAAACAGCAGCTATGTACTGTTTTTGTAACCTGATACACCAGCTGATGTAGCCTATCTTAAACTTACATAAACTGCTTATCATGTCTTTCGATTTTTATTACGATTGTTGCTTGTTTTTATTGTTTTTATTATGATCATGCACATCATTAATTTCTTGTTTCCATTCAATTTGTATTCTTTTGAAGGTCATCTTTCCTTGTTTCTGAAGGCAAACCTGCTCATCATGTCGGCGAATTTGCTCCTGAGCCTGCTTCATGTCAGCGACTTTGTTCCAGAGTTTATTCCCGATCTTGTTCCTCCTGTAGGAAAGCCTGTTCTATTTTTATGAGCAGAATGTTTAAATGAATAGCTGGAACCAATGGAGTGAAAGCTGCAGTCCACACTATTTCGACATCTTCCTGCCCAAGCTTTAGATTGGTTCCGTGTCACCCTTTCTTTTTATTTACTCTTCGACATCTTAAGCCCATTTCTGACACACATTTCTGTTCTGCTAATATTGAGATTTGACAATAGAGAAAGAAAGGAAAGTAAATACTAAAAAAATTGAAAATTTATGTTTAACTACAATGTGACATAAAAATACTGTAGCATTTAAAATCTTACTACGTATGATTATTAGCATACTGCTAGACAAGAGAAAAAAAACTGCTCATGTTTGAATTCCAATATCCAAAACGAATGATCTAAAGATTTTCTTCAATTTAAATAATTTCATAAATATGTCATCCTTAATCAATTTAATAAGAACATATTTATTCATAATAATATTAATTGGCAAATAAAAAAAATAAATAAGAAATTATAAGAAATGCTTGTGAACTGCCACATTCATGAATTTCCAAATAAACAAGTCAAATCCTGTTCTGTTCGTCATTTGGCAGAAGGTTTATTTGTTATTTTATTATCTTGGTTATGGGCATAGTTTGCAAAAATATTTTAGGGCTTATAGAGAAATAAATGTGCTAAATATACTTGATATAATGAATTGAGAGGACTGGGATCAGAATAGTGAGCGGAGCCAAGACCAGGAAAAAGAGTGCAATGGAATCAGAATTAAAAGTGGGAATGGCATTGGAATGGAGGGCGGGATTGGGATGGGAATCTAGAACAAGACCATGGTTGTAATTTAGAATAAGACCATGATTATAATTTAAAATAAGACCGTGATTGTAATTAAGAATAAAATCAAAATTAAACAGACTGTGGAATCACTATTTAAATAGAGAACGAAACTGAAATCAGGTTTACAATTGGCACAGTAAGACTCAATATAAAAGATGAAGGAAACCATTCTAGTTAGCCATGTGTGCAAAAGATATTTGCTTATAACTCTTTATTAGCTACTGGTACATTAATTCGTAACTTGCATTTTACATAGTATATAGGGAAGTGGATACATAAAAGAGTATATAAGTAAGAGTATATAAGGAAATTGAAAATCTAATGTTGAATAATATTAAAATAAATACTGAATATAAGCACTTACACAAGTCTGTTCTAAATTTCATTAAATGAATACAAAATACATCCAGATTTTGTTTTAACAATTTTGAAAATTTTATATCACAGTAACAATATAAACTTAAACCTAAAATTTTATATCACAGTAACAATATAAACTTAAACCTAAAATTTTATATCACAGTAACAATATAAACTTAAATCTATTTCCCAGAAGCGTAAGCAGAGGCTAGATTTCCACATGCTGCAATCATTGCTTCACTGACATCCATTAATCTTTTCATGCAAGCTCATAGAATTCCAGTGCTCAAAATTTGGCTCCTTTATAATGCCTTCAGGTTGGTGTACATAGGATTTAGGAAGGTGACCGTAACCAACTTTACTTTCATTCATATTTTCCAGATGGCCAAACTGCTGCATCATACCTTTTTCTAGTCTAGTCCCTACGTTTTCTTTCAAACCACACTGCTCTGACATCACAGTTCTTACATCTATCTTTGTCAGACACTCCACACATAAGGCAGATATTGTATTAACACCACAATGATTCGACTTTCAATTTTTTTCTGTCATATCAAACTTTCACTACAGTACCTACAAATTTGCATCATGAAAACTTTGTAAATACATAAAATTAAATAAATAAAATGAAAAGTTATAAGGTACAGGACCTTTGATATACATTTCTTTCTGGAATTCCAAAGAAAAATTATAATTCCCAAAGACCAAACTTTCTTCATCATACTGTATTGTCCCTGAACAATCAAGGTTGAAACAATGGAGTAATTGAATGATACCATTGTCTTGAATTAAGCTGTCAGAGTGCAGGATATTTATACACCCACATACTAAATACACTAAAGGATGACAAACAATACTTTATATTTATCCATATTTATCTGTATTTCGAAACAGATTTTAAGTAACATTGGTACAATATCTGCTAAATTTTATTTTACACAATCTAAGTATGAAAGTAGTAATTTTCTGTAAAATAATCACTATGAAATTACATCGCAATATTTATTGTCAATGTTTATTTCAAACAATTATTTTACTCTAAAACATTTTTTGACTAAAAAATAAACACTTAGAGATAAAAAACTGGCCAAGTGCATGTTGAACTATGATTAATGTAGGGTTTTGAAACTGTTGCTTCAAAGAAATACACTACAGATGAAAAATTACAATGTTACACTTTTTGCCATTTTTCCCGCACTTAATAAATATAAACATTTTAGTCGCCTAAAACTAGAAAAGTAGGTATGTGACTATTACTCATAAACTAGTGTAAACTAAGGTGCACCAGCAAAAGAGCGTATATTCATAGCACTTACACCCTTTGTTGAAAAGTGCAGTTTTTAGGCAAAAATATAAAGGATATATTCAATCATGTTCAAAATAATTTCCACTGAAAGTATTTATTAAGCATTACCTTTGTTATTTATTTCATATTTTTTGGATATACAATTTAGAAGATAAAGGGGGGGGGGGGGTCATAATTTCTGCTACTTTCAGAGCAATCATTTCTGAAAATATTCACTTTATCAAAAAAATTGCTTAAAAACTTTAGTGCTTTTAAAAGAACTGTCGAAATATGTGCCACATGTTGATGTTTACTAATTTTTTTTTCAGCTTGTTACATGTATGGAATGCCCTTCTAAATTTTTGTTTATTTTACTACATAACAAATAGCAACTTAAACAGGACACCTATGCTCTAAATTTCATTAATATACATCTTGAAGTTTTTGAGTAAAATGCCTTTAACATACAGACGGACAGACACAACGAAACTATAAGGCTTCCGTTTTTGCCATTTTGGCTTGGAACCCAAAATATTCACATTGTAAACCGGTTAAGAACATGCCCTGATCAAGAACCATAAAGAGGTCATTTATAAAATTTAACAAAAAAAAAATCGGATTTTGAAAATTTTATATTTTCAATAAAATGCTACATTTAATGGGTGTTTGAATTATTTAGAAATAAAAGCACACATGACAGAAAGGCTTGATATGAGATTATATTTTCAATATATAAGTCACTAAATACAAGATTTTTTTATTATTGTTGTAGTGACAGCAAACATAAGGAAAAAAAAATTGAAACCTCCACAATTAGTTTTAATCATGTCCACTCATTGCAATTCATTTTTGAAATTAGATAAAAGCAATATGTTTATCATGAACTGCCAATTTCAATTCTAATTGTTGATCTCACTTTATCTAGTAGAATCTTCACTTGGATTATAATGGATATGTTTGTAATTTTTTAACTTTCTTAAGATATTTTTTATTACTGAAGAATAAATGGGTGACTTTCTAAGTAGAAAGACTCTTATGGGTTATCTATATGACAAATAGTAATTCCTTCATTCTTTGTCCGAAATTTGTCTGTATCTAAACATGTCATCAATAATAGAAGGTACCTATTAAAGTTAGTAGGTAATAATTTTCATCCATGTATAAATTGTATAATGGCTAAAATTAAAAAAAAAATAAAAGAAGGAAATAGTATAATGATATTACTTCATAGCAATGTCATGAATGAGTCACCTGTAAATGACTTCGAGCGATGACTTTTCGAACACCTTCCATATCGCGTTGGAGCGTAGCCGGCTGAGCTCATTGAGGGCGTCCGTGTAATCCTCACTATCGCTTCCACTACTGTACGTGGATTGTATTAAATTTTTCAATGGTTTCACTATATCCACTTCTGAAGATTTCTTAAGCGGGACAGACAACAAATCAGCCATGTTTTCCGCTGCGTACTGCTGTATACAATTTTTCTATTTTTCTACTCTGTGATTTAAATACAAGAACAAGATCAACAGAGTGTTCTAAGTATGCAACCACAGAATAACAAAATGAGTCTATGCCGTTACTACTATGCACAATTACGATGTTGTAACGTTCTGAAAGTTTGTCACATTAATATTCATATACTGTCACACACAAAATAGGAAAGTAGACAGATATCGAACACCTGAGCAAGTGTTAATCTTTTGTCATACAATTATTTAGTGATCTAAGATAAATTAAATATTAACACTTGCTATTGTAGGAGGGTGTGTCACAGCAAACTTTTAAACATAATGTTTGAAATAATTATATTTGAACTAATTTTGAAAATATGTATAAATCATGTATTCAAAATTACATATCAAACTCGTTTCGAAAGTAAATATCAATCATAGTTCATGATTATTTATGAAGTAGTTCTCTTCTCTGCAAAGTTTATGCTTAAATTATAAATAAAAAAATTAGACGTACAGAATTTAATAGCGACTAAGTAATAGCTGAAACAATACATAGTGGTGGGTAAATACATGTTTTTTATTTGACAGTGTATAAAATAATTTGACACACCATTAATGGCGTTATTCTCGAAAATTTAACTGCGTAATGACGTAATACATATTAAAGGAAAAATCGTGGATTTACTTAGATGTACGATTACAGTGAGTTGACTTGATTTTGGAGAAACGTCAATATAACTTCTCTATTTAATAATTTCTATGAGTCAATAAATGTTTGGTAATGATTCAATGATCTATTTCTCAAATTCAGGCTTATAACGATCAGAAAATATATTATTAATTTGACTATGTAGAATATAAAAAAGAAGGAACATAAATTTCAAGTTAAAATAATAATTAAGGAAAGACAATGTTTGTTTAATTTACTCGGATGATACTAAAAAGAAGTGAAATTCAAACCGTACAACCATTTTTAAATGGCAGATTTTCACTTGGCACTCGTTCGCGGACACGTCTACTCAATTCAATATAAATTATCAACATTTGTTTGATCTTATTTTTTGGGCTACCATATAGTTCATCTAATGAAGATAAAATTTTATTAACCTATTTGCTTGCACTTGTGCGAATATTACAGACATGAAAAAAAAACTAGCGTTTGAACCCGACTTCATCTGCCTATTTGTATTATTGAACCAAGCAACTTAATTGATTCTAAAAATTCTTTCAGTAATGAAAAACTACACTATATCTGTGTAATATAGCCTAAATTTCATTTTTGTACCAGCTTTTACCTTCGCTTCGCCAAATCAGAGCCCTGACTGGTAGCACAATCGAAATTATAAGCGGGACGGGAAGCAGAATCGAAAGTTGAGACCAGGAGAGATTGAAATCACGAACGGGGCTAAAGTTGAAATCGGGTGTGGAACTAATAGCCTCTTTCACCATTTCCTTTTAAGCTGACATTTAAAAAATCACTTTAAAATAAAATTTGCTATCCACATCCTCTTTTTAACGGTTGTCCTGCTTGAAACTCGTTAAAAGGGTGACAGGGAACGAAAAATTAATTTTAAAAGTAACTTTTACTTATAAGTAAGTTTAACTGGAGGTAGTGGAAAACGCTATAAAATTAGGATTTAAAGCGTGACCGTAATAAAAAATGAGGAGCAACACTAATATCAGAATTGAGAACGAAACCAAAATCAAGAGCTGTTTTACAATCGAAATTTAGATCGAGACCGGGTTCGAATCAAAAGCGGGACTGCGATCAGAATCGAGAGTGAGACAAATTGGCATCAAGAAGAACCGGGATCAGACTAGAAAAGGGTATAGCGATCAGGACCATGACTAAAAGCGTGATCGGTAGATATTATAGTAGCGGACCTAGGTGTAGATGGTATGTGAGGTAACCAGCCTCCATACCTAGTCTCGCGAATCTGGGTTCCTATTGTAATCGAAATTTAATTATCGAATATTGAAAGCCGAGACAGCAAAACAGAAGAGAGTCAATGAGAGTAGAGAGTATGAGGAAAGAAAAAGTAGACGAGGGCTTACGTCCAAGTGCAAAATCCTTGATATTTATAGAAAGTGGTTTGTTATATCTAATGTGATAGAGATTGTAGCGAAATTCGTAAGGAGAGATATTGAAGAAGCGATCAATAAACACACTAGTGTTCTCCTTATTTTTATTTGAATAAATGAACTCCTGAACTTCGTCAAAGGTTCGAGGGAAATCCCCCAGAGCTACACAATATGAAGGAATTTATTCTATAACCACGCAGGTGGAGCCGTGTGCCGAAAGCTAGTAATCCATAAATATTAACGTTTAACTTTATAATTTTGGGCATATCATACGGTAATTTTGCGAGTACTTTACGAACGCACGTGACAAACACATACTTTCGAAGCTGTACCTGTTCACTTTAAATATTTTACGAAACATCTCGTACGTGGGTGGTGAACGAACTCACAACTTCATCATAGTGTCTTACCTCGTTACCGTAGACTCTATACCTCTCCACCACGAGGCAACCTCGTCCTAGACTAACATTGAAATTTCACTAAGGGCATGCGTGTCAAGGTTGACACGCTCTTTATAAATTAGGATTGGGATACGTCTGAGTCACAGCTTTTGCTGTCGAAACTAACCGAAAACTTGGTGAATTTTCCGGAACGGATTGCGGAGGTATAATGGTCTGCCAGTAGTTGAAATGAATACTTGGGGTTCACCGACGTCGGCGAGCAGTTAGTGTTCAAGGCTCTAGATTATTTGTGAGAAACCGACCGTTCTCCACTTGAACTCTTGCGAACACATTAACCACAACGGTTAGTTGTTCTTTCTCGATACCCGCAGAAGGCCTAGATGCAGATACCGTCATGACGATAGAGGCGTCGCGCTAGTCTCGCATTTTGTTTATGGTCGTCAAAATCTTTCCTGGTCTCAGCTGTTCGTTCATGTGGGCAGTTTCGTCACCGCTCTCCTCGGCATTGTAAATATATTTGCTGCAGTGAGTGACCTGCGACGCGACGACACGATGCAGCGCGGTGTGTTAAAAACCATTGTTCGCGCGGTGTTTGACAGACATTACGACAGGTATGACGGGAGATCTATAAAATACGATTTTAAATATTGTTTTAGAAATGTAATATACAAGTACAAAAGACATCACAAACTGTAGGATTACGATCGTGTCTAACGTGTATCAGGTCATGCGATCTTTCATTGAAACGGAGATCGTATTGCTACAAATTAGTTCGACGCCCCTTCCCACGACCCGCTAACATTTCCTTATATGCGTTAAAAATAGGACTAAATTTCTGGCTTTACAAGCACATCGATCCGTAACAAATGATTAAATTGAGGTCCATCGGTACTATATTATTTCATTTGGGTCCTACTAATATTATAAGCACGACAGTTTGTAAGGATGTATGAAAGGGTGACCATTGTAAAGGCAGAACCGATAGCTATATCGAGATCGGAATCGGAACCAAGAACGAGACAGGATCAGAATTGAAAGGATCGCGATTAGAATCATGGTTGACAGCGTGACTGGTCGTTATAAAAAATGAAAGAATTCATTATATGTCCATAAGAGCGGAGCCGCGGACAAATGCTAGTACTGTGTAAATTGTAATAAACCGTAAGATCTGTTTTTGAATAAAATTAAAAATATTGAAAACTATTCATTTTTATGGTTACGAGTCAAAATAGTAAAAACGGAAACCTTATGTTTTTATCATGTCCGTCCGTCCGTCTGTTCGTCCGTCCATATGTTACGGGCAATTTATTCAAAAACTACAAGACTTATATAGATGAAATTTATAGTATGTGTTTTGTATGAGCCGCTACTTAATTTATCAGTTAAATAACAAAAAATAATATTGCAAGAGGGGGGCACTCTATACATGTAACAAAAGCTGAAAAAAGGTTTTTCAGCAAAGATCACCTTGTGGCACATCTTTCGGCAGTTTTTTTAAATAAAATTTAAGATTTCTAAACATTTTTTCTAATTACGTTAATAATTTCGAAAATAATGGTTCTGAAAGTAGCATACATTACTGTGTGTCCCTTTATTTTCTAAATCGTAAATTCAAAAATATTAAAAAAATAACAAAGATAACGCTTAAGAAATACTTTCAACAAAAATTATTTTGAACATGATAAATATACTGTTTTTGAGTTACTGCCGTAAAACTGCGCTTCTCAACAAAAAGACGTAAGTCCAGTGAAGATGCATTCTTTTGCTGATGCACTTTGGTTTATACTATTTTAATAGTAATAGTCGACATGACCACTTGTTTTTTTAGTTATAGGCGACTAAAGTGCTTATAACTGTTCTGTGCGAGAAACATGGAAAAATTGTAACAACGTACTTTTTTCGTCTGTAGTGAATTTCTATGTAATAAAGGCTGCGGAACCCTATAACGACCATGGTCCGACATGCTCTTGACCAGTTTTTATAGTTAAATTTAATTTGAAATTTGTCTTTTTAACTGGAAATAAACAAAAAAAAACATATATTTGAACAATATCCAATAGGCGACAAAAATCTCGATATTTATGGAATAACATTTTTAAAAATTGTATATAAATGGATTACTTATTAAAAAAAATATGTGCAGCCATATTCAGAAATTACATTTAAACGAATTAATGAAAATTTAAATGTAAATACGGTACATTTGAATGCAATAAATCTACGAAAATTTGTATTTGATTTTCTTGGTAGAAATAAAAAAAAATGTCTGTTTCAACATTCTTAGAAATTGATACTGATTAAAGTACATCATCCAATTTATTAAATATGAAGACCATACTTATCCATTTTTTATTATTATTTAATCGACGATAACGTATAGGTGTTTACCTACAATTTGTAGACTACAAAACTAAAAGACAAATTAATAACCTTGTATCATCTGTGTTTAGTTATAAAAAGCGGGCATGACCAGGTTTTCTAGAGCTCGCGTCGAAAAATAAGATCAATCACCTGAAATTTTATGTAGATCTTTTCATTTAGGTAAAAAATCCTTAACTACTTACGCCAAAATCCACCAAATAAAAGAGAAGAAGGCAATTGCCTAGCACGATGACATGCCATAAATTTTATATCACGATTTTTAATGTTATACTCAACATTAAGATGACTTGCCAAATTCAATTCAAAAAAAAAGAAAAAAATAGTTCAATGAATACAATATACATTTCTAAGCACTTAAAGAATCTAATTTGGACTAAAAGGTACCAAATTTACAAAAGATACCAAACCAAATACCATTAAATATTTATTTTTGATTTATAAGAGTTTATTAAAACATTCATATAATTTTAATCATTGTTCATTTATTTTGTTGATTTTAGATTAAGATTATAATAAAGACTCAATTTAAATTATAAATTTTTGTATGTTATTCATAATGTATTCAATCTACATATATGTATATAACTCTGATTGCCTATTCCTTAACGTCCACACCAAAGCACTGAACCTAAAAAAGACGAATATAGAATCTCCATACTTTTTTGAAGTCGGAAACTAACTACCGAAATACGTTGACTAAAAATTGAAATTTAGTCAACGTATTCCTATGATGACAGATTCCTAATAAGATTTTTAAAATTATATTCCTAAAAGGAAACGGAATGGAAGTGGAAGTGAATTCATATTACTTAGTTTTAGAATTAGAGTCATAAAACGTAATGTTTCGAAGTAATTCTTTTCAATGAAGTAAAAAGGATTACAGGAATCATGAAAATTCAAGTCTAAAGGGGAAGTAATGGGAATTAAAAGAGTCAAGTATAAGATAAAATAAAATATAAGACTATTTTATTGAGTTCATCTTACATAGTCGTGTTTTTTATTTTCTTTATAATTACATTGTTGTTATGATTTAATTCCGAGCAATCTAATCACCTATTACATTTTTATTATGTCCCCATAAAGTTTATGTAACGCAATCTTACCAGCAATATCACAAAAATGTATTTTGTTGTCATTGTGTCAGGTGTTCATGATCCTATGATTGATGTATACCTATAGGCCCTTTTACTTCTGAATGATAAGCTTTAGCCTCACGCCCACTACACTGATCGGGTACGGGGCGAAGTCTGGTAATGACCGCTGCCTCCAAAATGATCACAGCGTCCCGAACCGATGACTTAACATCCCTGTTGAAAACATCCAATAGATTCCAATGAGAATGATTATATTGGAATCTAATGTGCTTTTGTCGCTGCAAATCCATATCCATACCCATAAAAACTTTCGAAGGGACAAAACGGAAAGTTTAATGGAACATATGTGTCTGCAGAGTTCTTATCTGGATGTACATATAGAATAAATCATTTTTTCCCGATTGTGGAATTGTCATTAAAAAGCATTAAAAACATTTTCTATTTCGTATTCGGAAATCCACATTGGTTTTTATGTTCACATGGACTTACGATAAAAACGGATACAAACCTACAGGTAAGGTGCAGTTAGGATCCATACAGATACAAATAACATTACAATCCCATTAAGTCCAATAAAGAAACCTAGCTATGATGGACTTACATATAGATTCCAAATTTAACTCTATCTGGAATTTTTTCTTCCAGATAGATTACATATAAGCCATTACAGATTCAATTTGTTTTTTATGGGACTGTATTGGATGTTTTCAACAGGGGTGCTTTTCGAGTGATTCGATTTGATCTAAGCTAAAATCTAAGAGCTTAAGTCGCCCATAATTGAGATTCGAATGTAAAGGCTCTTGATCACTTCATCAACTCAGCCATATATGTATACCACAGTAAATATATGTTAAGCATTCATTAATATTACAAAAGGGTATTTTTTTGTGTGTAGAGAATAATCCCTGGAACCACTGAACTGATTGTTACATTTTTTTTCACTCGTAGAACGCTACACTACACCTAAAGCTAATTTTATGTTGAGCTTTTTTTTTAACTGCCAAAATTCCATCACAAGGCGTACAGTTACTTCGGATACCAAATATACTTACTCAAATCCATACTTTCACCTTTATAATATTCATATGATATTGTAGGTAATCCTACGTATACTTGTAACAAAGCCATAGGCAAAAAGACATACATATTTACGTCTAATTGCATGCTTGCACAAGCATTACAGCACGTACTTTCCTATTTTATTGCATTTACTTATGCTTTGAGCACCTACATAAATGAACAGCATATTCTCAATGTGACATAAAATAAGAATAGTATTTCAGGCGGACAAAACCGCGAGTCGCATGGATGATAAATATAATAAATTATTAGGATCGAGAGCGGGATGGCAATCGAGAGTGAGGTCGGCAGCGGGAGCGCGATCGCAGTCGAGACCGAGACCTCATGATGTAAAAGATACGAGATGATTCTAGTCCACGCGGACGGAGCCTCGGGTGAAAGATGGCGTAGATACATATAATATACAGTATGCTTCGTCATCTTTCGCGTCTGCGCCTGTGCGGATACATCAATGTTACCCCTTCCGACAGCGATTTTAGTTTAAATTCAAACTCAATTAATTATCTGTTCAAAATCAGTACAAATGTCTATATTAGTGTACTTCGAATTGCGACCGACAACGACATTCAGAACGTTGGGAACACGTAAAATTTCCGTTGTAGGGATACTCCGCATCACATAAAGATTCATGATTTCATAAATCTAGAATGCTCTGAGTTTTGCATATATAGGTCAATCTACTAGACAGTGATTAAGGTCATAGCAAGGATGTATATATAGTCTTCTTGACATATATACATTGCCTTAATTAATATTTA
Source organism: Eumeta japonica (assembly GCA_005406025.1). Classification (NCBI taxonomy): domain Eukaryota; kingdom Metazoa; phylum Arthropoda; class Insecta; order Lepidoptera; family Psychidae; genus Eumeta; species Eumeta japonica. The sequence goes on from BGZK01000501.1 coordinate 315,846, forward strand.
GATTTCAATTAGATAATTAATCTTACATAGGAAATACGATTATTTTGTGCAACTATACATATATGTATAGAGGTAGCTACAAAATCCATATTTACACGAGAGTGCTTTGCTCATTAGCAAATACAAATCTTGAAGAGACCTGATCGTTCCCCGTCCGTACGAGCCCGGGTTGCCGGCGGTGCTGCTATGTATTATCTCCGAGGGCGCCGGGGGCCGCGAGGGCGTGAGGGCATGCGCCCCGCGCCGCTCGCGGCGCACCACGTGACAACTGTTGCTGGCGCTCAATACAGCTCGTGCGTTTGTTTTGTTTGTGGCCGCCACCACCGCCGCCGACGGGCGCCCCGTGCGCCCTCCACGCCGAAGGTTGTTCATCCCGACTCTTTTGACTATTGGCTGTCCTCTTAGATCAATTTCTCAACGTGAGTGCTTCTCGCTTTACTGTCTTAAGGTGAGTGAACATATATCTGCATATTTATTTACATGTGATAAGATTGACGTTTCATTTTATCGTCCCGTTCTCGTCAGTGTTCATAGGTAATTGTTTCGTTCAATATAAACATAAAAGTTTCAAGGATATCCTAGATCCTAGGTAGGTATGTGTTCATTAATCACACATTGAATAATGTCGATGTTGATTGTATCTCAATGTAACCTTTGTTGCTTATGAAATAAAAATGCCGATTTTTCTTATATTGTGTTTAAAATACGAAAGAAGACAATAAGATAGAAATGTTTAATTTTGAGACGTAATATTATATGGAATATTGTAAAAAACATGGATAATATCATTAAATATCAATAAAAACGCATTTACTCTTCATTCTATGTGGAGTATATACACGTTTAGAACAAGTATTAAAGAAAAAGGGAATCTATGCGTTAATTAGTATTTATTTTTCAAATGTTCTTATTAACTTTCACACCAGATATATTGTAGCATTCGTATAACGTTGTGTTAGAAATACAGATATTAATTCTTTCCACGTAGTTATTACTTTCCGTCTAAACTAATTGTTAGTTTTCTTTACGGCACACGTTGCGTACATGAGTCACAAATGTAACGTAAAGAAATAATTTCGTAGTGGTACTTTTAATCAAGAAATATTAATGCCAACAAAATACTGCAGTTAATTAATTAAGGAATAAATAAATACGAAACCGTACGAATATAGAGGGCTAGTGCGTACTTTTTAAACGCATTTGCTTAGGATTGTAGGATAATAATTCATTTCTGTTTGTTGTATCAGATTTTCTAACCGCCGCACTGTTGAGACATGCCCTTCCACAGTCCTATTTTGGATGGCGATGCTTTGCCTAGATTTCCTAGACTTAGACTTGCCTTTTGCCCTACATGCTAGCACAGTGTGTGCCAGAACACTGATCACTACTGTTCTCCAATGCGATGACAAGGTGCGTTGAGTTAACCTGCTCACCGTTAACGGAGCAAGTGACTTTTTCTTCACTCGACTTAAATTAAAAACTCATCGGTCAGTTTAATCGTAATCGATCCTCAGTTCACTGTTATTAATGACAGCTTCATATTCTGTTTAAGAAGTACCGCGGTTGTTATACGACGCTTTTCAATAGTTATGATTTGTACTGTTTTTCGCCGGTTTCAGTATCATATGCGAAGCTCGATATTTGTGTATATAAAAAAAATTTAGAGTTGGTTATAATTTAGATAATTTATTATTGCTACTTCGTCAACGTGTCTTAATAACGTATTCACAAATATTAAACGACGGCATACCTAAGTCTGATCTGATCATCGTGGACACCCAGATATATTTGAAATCAATCATAAAAATAAAATAAAAACGCATTATGTCAAAACTGTACCTGAAAACGCTTTTAATCTTGAGAGTTTTAAAGGTAATATATTAAAACCATAAAAAACAATGATTCTTTGATGTAAAATAAATAAGAGCTCAAATACGATTGAAACTACTTGACACAATCATTAATGAAATTGGAGAACAAACACCCCGCCATTGAATTAAAAATGATTAAATATGATGAAATTTTAAACAAAGACGCAGATATTGCCTTTGTTTAAAAAAAAAAACTCTTTACTGGTATTCAAATTTCTTTAAAAATCATCGCAAATTCTCGCTGAATCTTTCTTGAAGTGTATAGTCAATGTTAGCGACATTTTGTTTGAATTTACTCAGATAAGTATAATAAAGTATAAACCTTCTAACCTTATCTAGAACATGAGAAAGAAAGTCGTTCAAGATGGCGTTGGAGTAGAGATAATAGCCTCAGTAATGGATTTTATTAGTCCATGTTTTGTCGCTGTTTGCAGTGCTTGTGCTGATGGTGGTGTGTTTCGAATCCAATAAAGCATTGTAAAGTTATCCAATTATATAAATCGGGTTGTATGGCCGACCCTTCGAAGCTTAGACGATATCAATATTACTGGCAGTCAAACATATTTTTGAAAAGTTTATCTTAGATCAACTGCTTCGGTATTTCTATAATAATAATTTTGTCATTGTTAAACGGTTTAGGTTCTCAAAGAGTCAATAACCGAGGCATTCACTGCGTTCATCACGATACATCAGTAAGAAAATGACTTTGAAGTCGGGAGTCCATTACCTGAAAAAAATCTGATCCTTAAGGGAGAGATAAATAATCCGAGGTCAAAAAATTTTATCATGATTTTTCTATTAATTATCCATTAGTTAAATAATATTTTTTTCCAACTTCAACATGAACACTGCTAGTGCGATAATTATTAAATAACAAATCTTAGATTTCTTTCCTTTTTTGGAGCTATTTTTGGAATGTTTCAGAATAAAAACCCGTTGGAAAAATATAAATAAAATGTTATTCTATACTTTATTATCAACAATTTACCCTGATTAAAAATTAAAATGTTTCATTAATCATTGAATTTTATTGTAATATTATTATTGATCTATATTTTTATGAACAGAAGCTACATGAAAATGGTTTTCAACAATTTTTATCTCTTATTGTTTAAAAATAATTATAAACAAATGCGTTGTTTAAGAGATTTTTTTTTTTGGAAACTACCTTTGAAGCTATTTATGATAAAAAAATCTTTCGTTAAAAAAAATTATTTCCTTAAAACGTATTCGTTATTTAACAATTTTTTTTCTTCCATCTGTAATTATTAATAGGAACCATTTTTAAAAATCATAATTTATATTGCTCTTTGATAATTAAAAAATAATGTTTTATTTCAATTTTCATTGTTCATTTAATAAACAATTAAATTTTTTCTCTATAATTTTTTCTTTTTCTACTTAATGAAACAAAAACAACCATGTGTTATTTTTGGAGAAAAACATTTCTTTATATGTTTTTTCGAATTTCAAAATAAATATTCTGTCTCTTATTCCATCATTCTCACCTGCTTTTTTTTTGTTTAAACTTAATTGTAGATGTCCACAATTTAAGTCTCGAGTCCACATTGAAGCGTTGTATTTAGTTCAAGAGGTCTAATAATGTCAATGTCGCTGTTAAAATTACTTTTAACCGACTTCAAAAAAAAAGGAGGTTCTCAATTCGACGGTATTTTTTTTAAATGTTTGTTACCTCATTACTTTCGAGTGGATGAACCGATTTCGATGTTTCTTTTTTTATTTCAATGCTGGTGTTTCTCGTTTGGTCCCATATCAATTTGGTCCAGTTCTGACAATGGTATCCATGAGAAAACTATATAAGCCTTAAATTTGTATTAAGAATGTGCGCGACAAATGGACGAATAACTCAGTATCACGCCAACCAATTTCGATGATGCTTTTCTTATTGGAAAGGATATATTTCAAGATTAGTTTAATAAGAGTTTGGTTAGGTTCTGATTATGGAATCCATGACAAAGTAACGGAACTCTTCAATTCTTAGGAGCAAGGTCTATTGCAAGGTATATTGTATTTACAATAATTGTAACTACATTATATTATCGTAATAATTTGATTTACTTTTAATTTTAATTTTTCATTTCTTTTACTTAGAAGAATTCAAAAAAATATTTTGATCATTGTTTGTTATTGTGTTGAGTTAAATTTAAAACGGGTAGGTACCTACTTACCTTCCTGCATGGTAAACACATAGATAGTACCTACATATTGATGAGTAGAAAAAGTAAGTTGATTATTAAGTGGTAGAAGAATACGCAATTATTTTTTTACCTTTTAGTGCATATTAATTTGTTTTGGAATAGTTTTTGTTTTGAAGTCAATTTTTTTGATATTTTTTTTGTGAAAATAAATCTCGAAGTGACATTCAAAAAAATTATTGAATTAAAAAAAAAATTTTGACCTTAGATTATTTATCTATCCCCTAAGGACCAGCAATTTTTCATTTTTTAATTTTGATATTTAATATGTTTAAATAAAATTTTTTGTTAGTTTTCGAAGTGGGCATGGCTTGCGTGAGCCATAGTACGTTTTCGTACAGAGTAAATACGTTTTCGGACGTATTTTCCACTCTCTGGGAAAATTATAAATATTGGTCCTACAGTTCCAAGAGTTGAGTCTTTTTTTAGGATATTTCTTCCTCTTTTCGAATCCCTTTTCAAATTTCGAAAATCCTTAATAGTTTTTGAGATATTTGCCAAAAATCAAACCCCATTTTTTCAGTTAATTGTTTATAACTTTTGCAATTTTTACGAGCGGTACTTCCATTTTTTCAAACATTACCTACCGAATTGAATAAAACCTCGTTCATATTTTTCGGAGACTGAAAACAAAGTTTAATCTAAAATGCACTTATTGATTGAACTGCTTATATAAAATAGTCAACGTAAATATAAAACAAAAAACCGGTTAAGTGTGTGTCGGGCCACGCGCAGTGTAAGGTCCTGTAGTTATCCATTAGAATATGCTGAATTAGCAAGTGGTTTTTAGTTTGATATTATGAATGCATTAATTGAGTTCACTACCCTAACAACTCATCGAAATTATTTTCACTGTGTATGAAATTTTACTTTTTACTTCTCCAAAGTACGTTTTATAAGTCGGTCGACTATTACTCATTAACGTGTAAAGCTTATTTTCCTGTGAGAGTTTTCCTTTCAATTTTGTTGTATGTATTACTGCCATGTACTTTTTCACATGTCCAGAAACCCTAATAACAATTCACACATCAAAGGTTAATATTTCAGAATAAAAAAAAATTTGCAACATAAAATTCCACAATGAAATAGATAGATATACGAAAAAAAAAATCATTCGCATTTTACAAGTAGGAGAGGTAATAAAAAAAATAATTTTATTTTACCACTGTTGACGTGATTAAAATGTATATACACTCGTGCCAAATTACAGTTTTCTTTCTAGTTCTAAGGGTCCCCGAGCTGACCCACGGCTAGATAGACAATACAAATTATAAGGGTTTCTTGTTGACTACTGAATTCTAAAAGCGAGACACTGATGTGGACACGACCATAATCCTAGGCCTCGCTTCAAGTGCCAATTTGCGGTGAAATTCTCATATTACGTAATCAGCCATAAAAACATTGTAGTTGGAAGAATTCGTCGACTACAGATGAAAGAAATATTTATTTATTTCGGATTGTTTCGTAGTCTCATGACCTATGGAATTTCATTACGAGATCACGCAACCGATATAACACAAATTTTGATCTGTAGAAACCGACTATTTGAGATATTTACGATTTGAGACCAAAAGCATCTCGAAAACTTGATGACGTCAAGAGAAATATTAGGATTATTCCCAAAAATGAAAGGGTAAAAAAACTTTTGAGTTAAATCGTTTTATTTTGATCAGATGCTCTATCAAAGACTGACATAATAACACGAATCTGGGTCTTTTACAAACTCCGCGAAACCGATTGTTTGTGGTGCAGGTCGTAAATGCAGCTCTCTCGAGTCGGATGCCAAGAGACATTCGCTCTCGCTACTTTGTCTGGAGCTTTTATTCTCGGACTGAAATAAAAATGTCCATAGACATAAATTCCGTTTTAGAAATAAAAATAAACTGTTTTAGCACGTCAGTCGACTAGACAAAGTCACAAATTCGTTTACGGGAGTATGTCTACATAGGTTCGATAAGGACACTGTGTAGATATATAAGTTTTAGAAATGGGCACTAATACAAGTTATTGTATGACTTCCGAGTATGTACAGACGAAATTCCATGGGCGTGACCAGCTCGACTTCTTACCGGGCTGTTTCGTTCTGTGATAATAATTTTGTATTTGATTTTGGGTGTACGTACATTATTTAGAAAAAGCTGCTCTCGAGTTTCTGGATGCAGAAGCATCCAGAAAGCAATTTTTCCTCCAAGAAGAATCTTGGAGGAAAAATTACCTTCCGAGCGGGTGGTAAAATGGTAGATTAATAAAATATTGTTACTTATTTTAAATGTTTTATAATGTTCCACGAAATAAAGATATCTTCAATTTAAGTTTAAATATCAGTATAAATAGTGAAATAAATATGTGTGGAAGAAAATCGTATTATAAGTAATTCTAGGAAGAAATAATTGTAGAAAGTTTCGTACTTTTATTTTAGAAACAAATTTCATTCAATTTTTTCGTAAGGGCGGATAGAAAGCCAGAAGGCGTCAAACGGGTATCACATCATTACATTATCCATTGATTTTTTAAGAACGTGATATTTATTTGAATACAAAAAAATAACAGGATAAGTTTCGAGAATTCACCTCATATATTGGAAAGTAATTCTATTAATCCTAGAGCATTATATAATTGCATTAACCGGTAAAAAACAGTTGCTGGCGACAGACCATCATAGCAGGCGCCGTGGACCCCATTATCGCCTGTAAATTCAGTTGTAACAAAAATGGAACCAGCTTAAATGTATAGATGCTACCTCTACACAAACAGTATCTCGAATTGTCTCGATGTTTATTTACGTGAATCAAGTTTGAATAAACGTCAATACCGCACGTTTAAAGTTAGGTTGGATTGGTTATAATATTTTTCAGGTAAGTCATTACCACATTTAACAATCCAAAATCCGTCCCTTGATACGATGCGAAGAGAGTTGATTTCGTACGTTGCCGATGAATACCATACCAAATATCATTTATCAGAATAAATACTATATCACAGAATACCTATAATTATAATAGATAGAAACAGAAATAAATTTATAATAGATAGAAACACTATATATGTGACGTATATGTGCTGTTTCATAAATAAATATTGATATCGACACTTTTGTCAAATATATAAAATTTTTAATTATGCTGCACGACATATATACTTGCCATACCCATTAAGTTTGACAAATTACGCTTTTTCAATCAATCATGTAGTTTACATGATATATTGTAGAACGATGCTGTAGCCCACTTGGCAACTCGGCTGCAGCGCGTAAACGGGCCGGATCGATCGGTAAGACACCACACTCCCACATAATACAGATGTGAAGTAGTAGCTTCCGCTATTACGTTTCGTCTAGAGAGTGAGAGTTTCGGAAGTCCATTCTCCTTCTACCATATACTATATTCCTTCCTCAACGACCGGCGGTGCTGCCTTTGGGGTTGCAAGTGTCCCTGAGCGGTGGCAATCAACTACTCACTGGTGGCTCGCATACTCGTCTGACCTTTTAAATGCCCTAAAATACATCGACATGTAAATGAACATAATCCGCATATGTTCCAGGCGAGGGAAATAAGTGCTCGACGCTCTCTAACGGCGGCCGAAGAGAATGGCGGCGCGTGGTCGTCGCTCAGCCCGACCCTCGTCCAGCCCCGAAGGCTCCGACGGCAACGACACCTCCTCCGCACCGAGCGAATTCCTTGCCGAGGTAACGGAAGTGTTATTATAAGTATGTACAAAAGAGGAACCGACTAACTGATCAACGCACAGCGAAAAAGGTCAGGACGGGAAACTTGAAATTTTGCACTTGACTTGCTTTTACAATGTAGGCAAGCACTGAAAAGCAATTTGTATGAACGTCCTTGTTAGTTTTGAGTTCCGTCCATTAATAATTGGTATTTAGTTCTCTCTATGAATAAAAAAAAAACCATTTTATCAAAGGGTTTTTGAGAATACAATCGTAAAAAGATTAAAAGAGGAATTGAAATTTTGCATAGGAACATATCCCTAGTTTTTGTTTTAAATAGGCATTAGATCTTTGTTTCAAACCAAGAAATAAGTTTTAAGTGTTTTTGTAAATTCGATCCCTAAAATTAGGACTAGACAGTGCTCTGTATGTGTACGTGTGGAGTGCATGTACGCGTGTAAATAAAGTACGAAACCACAACGGAGTGGACGTGCTTGAACGCCTAAATACGCGGACGGCCAAAACACAAATATGTAACCCACAAATCTTTAAAAATAATAATCCATTTCGTAAATAAATTTGTGTTTAAAACAATATAGAGCTAGAAAAAGTTTATGATAGAGTGGGAAGAATTAATCTATTGAAAATCCTATCCATGAATGTTGATAACGTATTGATAAGGGTACTAAAATATCTACACAGAGGCTTTAGTGCCTGATGCGTCAGAATAAACGGGGCGTATACTGCCTAGTTTCACCATCAATTCTATTCAACTTATTCGTATTTATATTGTATAACCTGTTTTCATGTTTTAAAACAGTATGAGTGTGGATAATTTGTTTCCGTCCTTATAGTGCATTGTTTGAATTTTATAATTCGTCGATTTTCTAGAATCCAAACTAGAATAAACTAAAGTGTTATTCGTATAGCAATTCATTGTTATTATTGGAAATCCTTTTAACAGTTTTTATCAGCAATAATGCGTCGCCAATACGCTGAGGCGCTGAAGTACTGCAGGCTCATCTTACAATACGAGCCACAGAACACGGCCGCGCGCGGTTTTTACCCGTTGCTGCTGCGTAGGGCAGCACATCGCGCGCCACACACCGACACCTCGCCCTCCGACGGTACCTCCGGCTCCTCGCTGGAGGTGGACTCCAGTTCCACCAGCGCCAGCGGGACGCGCGACGAGTTGGACGACGGGGAGGACGACGGCGACCTCAACGGGAACGCCCTCTTTAGAACCGCCTCATATACTGGTGACGGATGCGCATATAATTTTTTAGTACCTGGAATATCGAACTTTGCTCACAAAGGCAGTAAAATATCTATCTATTTAATGCGTTATCTGTTCTATCTACCAAAATCGTTGAACACAATTTACTATGTACTTACTGTCTTTTAAAATTATAGATATCGCTGCTTATAAAAAAAGAAAAAAAGCATAAAGCGCCGATTAAATGTTAAGTAATTTTATCAATTTTGTTACAATATACTTGTTTATTTATTTCTATTATAAATACTTCTATTATATTTCTTTTTTGATGACTCGCATATAAATGCGAGTTATGAAAAAAAAATTAGCAGATAATACAGTATGTACATGAACAACACTGCGCCACTTTTTTCAGCATAATAAGAGTAAAAATAAATTGCAATAAACGTAATAAAAGCAAAAAATATTTATTTTTCGGTTACGTTTATTGTTGTACTTCGGCATGATCTGAATCCACAACGGTTACTGAGGTTATTATTGCAGGACAACGCACGAAACTTTGCAGGTGTGAAGTTAGTCACGAAAGTGTCGCATTGGCGTAAAATACGAACACGGGGGAGGAGGAAGGGCCGGAGGGAGCGTCGAACCTGAGCATTACATCATTTGCAGATAATTCAAAGCGGCAATTTATTGTGTTGTACTGTATAAATATATCGTTGCTGATTTTTCTAATCTCTTACGAGAAAAACGACGCAACGAATAGTGACTGATACATTTCCGAAGCCAACTTCTTGAATAATGATACACCGATTTCGACGGTATGTCAAGTGACGACGGGCGATGACAGGCTTAGTGATTAAAATTGTCGCGAGTTCAAAGACTAAGCTTTGAACCAGGAGGTGGCTGAAAAATGTTAAGCAACAAACTATTTAAAACCTCTAGACGTAATGCACTGGTCTAAATTCTTGAGTAGATTTTGACCTCGAAGTCGGACCTGCTTGAAGTGGTAGTACCATTTCTTATACAGTTGATTATCGCCAGAGTTAATAGATTGGAAACATAAGTCTAGATGGTTGTAGAGCACCTTTACTCAAACACTAGGGGTTGACTAGGGGAGTCAAGAACATCTGGTTGAAGGGAAACCGTCTTATCCAACAATAACTACCATCAAAGTTGAATAAGAGGAAATATGAATGACTCTAATAGGACTGGAGTTTTTTAGTTTTATTGAAATGTAGATAGTATAAAAGTTTTACAAATATTAGCTTCAAAAATCTACATAAGATGAAAGTATGAAACATAAAGGGTAACAACAGACGGACACTTGTTTGAAGTACTCTAGTGATATGAAAAGTTTGAGCGTCGGAGTCCACAAAATCAAGTTCAATGTTTACAAAGATATTTAGGTTTAGGTTTCAGTCACGTATTTAATTCTAGTATTGACTTACAAAAGTGTATCAGAGACGGTTTATCCGGAACTTATTTAAACCGCACAGCTTTCATCTCCAAAGCAGAGCAGAGTGAAAAGTACAAGGTTTATAATAGCGATATAATCAATTGCAGGTGCGACTTTGCTCGTGGACGAGAACGACAACGCAGCGGCAGCGACGGCGCCCTCCACGCCAGGCCACGGGCGTCGCCCGCGCCGCTAGCTTCCGGGCCCCAAATCTCATAGTTATTATACATATCTACACATATATTAGTTTAGGATACGGCCCACACTTATATATCGGGTGTAGCTATAACGTGGAAAATTATATGAATTACTTAATTCTTTTGGATCGAATCACTTTTAATAAATACAATACTCTCTCTCGCAAGCCAATGGCAAACAACTATAGCGGAGTCTGTGAGCTACACAAATATATTATAGTACATGTATGTAAAACAACTCGCATGAGCTACGCCTACATTTTCAAGAAGGATTGTGCGATTCGCCCTTAGGGGTTGAATAAAAAAGAAATTGTGCGAGAGAAAAATAACTTCATCACAGTAAGAAAAATTTGATCTCTGAAATCAAATAGTGCAATAATTATTGCCGTTGTAAAAGTAGTCAGATAAATAATTTGTAAGAGAACATTTTCATGTAGATACACATACCTACTTAATGTTTGACCAAGCTAACCCTGCAGTGATTGTCTGTGACGATTTCATGTAAATCAGAACATTTTGTATGAGATTCCCACAGACTTTTCCCGCATAGTTACTCGATAAGACTAATTCATATTATTTCGGATTTTCAAAATTATATCAAAGATGTTTTCATCAATCCATCAACAGTGCTGTTAGGTAATTTTGTTTTCCATCGAACATCAAAATATTTATAATATCTAGTGTATAAACTGGCGACAGCTGGGAACTCCGCCCGGATGGGCGTAGGCTATATTCCTGCTCACATTTCCGCTTTTCTTTTCGATGTCACTATCTGTTGTGATACTGGCTTGCTTTCAGTCCTGTACTATCAATAGGTTTCACTCACGATTTCCGGTTTTGGCCTTTATTCTTGTTCTGCCGAGTCCTAATTCCGGTTGTGCTCTTTGAGGACTAAGGATCCCTTAAGGGTTTTCTTTTGCGAACCTTTCCTATACAAATACAAACATTCTCCTTCTTCCTCGTCGTCCTTAAGGGTTGTAATCATTGAAGATCCACAAATACATACTTTGATAATTTCATCATTTTCAAATCAAGTACACATTTATTTTGTACTAAATTAATGCGCAATTTGAAATAAAATAATTGATAACAATATAGATAAACCTTTACTTTTCGTTATGAAAGCAAAAATTTGTAAGTACATAAATTATAATTCTTTATAATCATATCTTACACATTAACAAGAAATTAAATATTCAATCCCTAACATATTAGACTTAAAGAATATCGACGGCCTCTTATAACAGATGACCACCTTGATGTTATTGTTGTTAGTTAGTGAAACCGTATCTTCTATTAAAATAAGATGAGAAATATATTTTCTAATCCTAATTTGGTAGAGTTATGTATTGTTTTGATTTGATATATGAATATTCAGAAAAAAATGAACAAAGGACTGGAAAACTCGTAGGACTACGGTATATTAAATATTACTATAAACGCTGATGAAATACAAACACACCACACAAAACAATTTCTTATGCGAGACAGTCTGCACAAATAGAACACAATAAGTTATTAATATAAATGTTTTATTGTGTTCTATTGTTTATAAAGCCTATTGTAATTTGTTAAAATAAAGCTGCAAAATACAAAAAAAAAAAACAAATACTTTTGAATTGTATACTTTGTACTGTCATTACTCATCTTAATACATTAAAAAAAATTTCATTATTACATATTTTGCTATTCAGGCAATAAGAAGTTAGAATTTAATGTATTATCAATTTTAGTAATTCCATAACGACCTATTAAAACAATATTTATAACTTTAAAGATGTTGATTTGTTACCTACCTATATAGATGACCTATTATATTTTAAGATGAATATAAATGTTTATATTATGAATTGCCATGTTTTATTTCGAAATAACTGAATGCAAAGAGAATGTAAGTATTGTCTCTTATTTTATTACATATAACATCGGGGAAAAAGTTGTTTTGTTTTATATATACAAATTTAAAGTAATTTTTCATCATATTTTACTCTTAATTATTATTATATATATATATATATATATATATATATATATATATATATGCCATTTTGTTCAACAACTTGTTGCCGTTCTATAGATAGTGACATAATACTATACTTCGCTGTAAATTTTGCGATTTATGATCAAAAAAGTGCGACAAGCAATTCTCACAGTCCTCTAATATAAACATAACACTATCCAAAGAATTCTGAAAAGACCGAAACAGGTGAAAATCTTAGGGTGCAAGGTCAGAGTTATATGCTGGATGCTTTGACACTTGCCAACCAAACTCTCTCAATATTTGCTGAGTGGCTAAAGGTGTGTGTGTGTGTGTGTGTGTGTGTGTGTGATCTGGCGTTATCGTTGTGAAAAACCACTCCGTTTCTGTTGATCAATTCCGGTCGTTTTCTCTCTACTTATTGCTAGAATCTCATCATGAATAATGACCTTCCAATCCCACCATACACAGCATCAACTTATTACGAGTTAATCCTGGTTTCGCTGTAGTCTGTGGAGCTCGCTTACCTCTTGACCACGATCTTTTTCGCACGTTCTTATCAGTTATGAACGGTTCACTGTATCGTAGGTAATCCTTTTTCATCACCAGTGATCAATCTTTTCAAAAACGGTTCGGTTTCATTACGTTTCAATAGAGAATTCCAAATGACTAGGTACGCGATTCATTAGATTTCTTTCAGTGAGCTCGTGTGGGACAAAAGTATTTATCTTTTTTGTATATCCAGCTTTTTTCAAATGGGTAAAAACTATTTTATGGTTATACCTCGGCTTTTCAGCTGCCTCGTAAAAATTAATGTGCCGATATCGCTCTACTTTTTCCGTAACTAGAGCGAGGTTCATCTTCGACATCAATATTACCGGATTGACAACGCATGAACCAGTTTTGTTCCACTCTTACCGATACTGCACCAGGGCCGTAGCTAGGGTCGAATTTGAGGTAGGGCAGCATTAGTTACAGGTAGGGCGGAAGTAAAAAAATTATCATAATTGATCTGCCGTCGAAACACGGGCTCCTAAATCAATCACCATGTATATCACCATCATGTGAATAGTTATTCGTAGACAAATAATTACTGTGACAGTGCATGAGCATGGATCTAAGAACTATTAAATCCTCAATGATGAAGAACAAGTGAATAAGATGGTTGAACTTCCAGATTTGGATGTAGAGATCCACGTCTGAGTGAGAGTGAGGTAATAATTAATTATTGGGTGGGGTGATACGAGTAAATAGAAACGACCAAAAATACCATTAAGATCACATTGTTTTTGCGTACTTATTATAATAATTAACTAACATAATAATAAAAACATTTAAAACAGCTGAATTCTACGATTCGCCATGTTATTAAAATGCGAAGAACTTCGTTCAGATCAACTGATTTTGTTCTTTTTTCAAAGGCCAGAAATACCATACCAGCCATTCTCTCGTGACCCATTGACAGCCTTTGAGGCCTATTGATTGCAGTTAAAGTTGAAAACGTAGATTCACACACTGCAGTGCTACATCCTATGGTCGCCACAGACGCAAAAGTTCATATGTATCTTTGAACGCCTCTCGTTGCCTGTACAAAACTTGCAATGTATTTTCCATTATATCCTCGTTACGACTCAAGTAAGCTTTAACCACACTAGCCTCTTCTCTTGATGGAATTTTCAGACCTGAAAATTAGTTAAAATTGTAAATTGAACATGACAATTTTTGAATTATTTTTTTTAAACTTACCCAAATTTTTCAGTGGAACCATTTTATCTACATCCAACTCATCAAGACTTGCAATCGAATTAATTAAATCATCGTTGTCCGAAAACCTTCTTTGTAATTCAGCAATTAAAATGTCCAACGTTTCGAAATACTCAGACTTAAATGGCTCGTCGTTCTCATCTATATTTTGTCTGGCGGAGGAACAGGTGTACGTCAAATAGTCATCCATCCGATTTGGTTTTACTTGCCTCTTCGAGGTCTGTGTCCTATTTTCAGATTCGCCGCAGTCATTGCTTGTTAAAGACTTAGCTTCTTCCAGAATTTGATTATACATTTGATTTGATCTTAATTTAATAATTTCATCTTTGACACACTTTATGATTGTTATGGCATCTTTAATCCTGCGCTTCGGGCTTGCAAGCTGCGTCTGCAGGTTGTAGCGTGGATAAGATTTTTGGCCACAACCATGGCTATTCGGAATTCCAGATCAAGCATGACTTTTAATACCTATACTCTTGGCGACGTCATCACCGTTGAATCTGCCATTTTAATTTCTTTCAAAGTCTGCAAAATCGATGAATAATTATCGTATACAACTTTTGTAACTGCTAAATGTCCAGACCAGCGTTGTTCGAGGAGTCGGCCAATCCTTTTCCATCATATAAGGCAGCTATTTTGCCATGATGAAAGAATTCATGTAACATGATGCATTGGTCAAAAATAAACGAATAAAAGTCATTTCTGAGATAGTCCTGATGACTATTAAGTGCAAGCGATGGTTATAGCAGTGGACGTAAGGAATTTTTCGGCCCAATTTATTTTCTATTCTAGTCGCAACTCCTGAAACTTTCCCACTCATTACACTTACGCCATCATAGCATTGGCTAAGCACAAGAGGGTCAATGTTATTTTCCGTGAGAGTATTTAACGTTAATTCCGTGAAAGTGGCTGCATCAAGATTTTCAGTAGTCTTAACCATCAGCAACGACTCATTGACGACACCATCCTTGACGTAGCGTATTGCTAATGCAATATTTTCGCGGTTATTTTTATCTCGTCCCATCTTCCATTAGAGTAAACCATTTCACGTCAGATTCATTAATATCTTTGACAATGGAACTTCGTACCGCTTGAACCATTGCTTGAATTATTTGATTTTGAATTTCGGGTGAACGATATGTTGCGTTTTGTGGTATATGAGTGAGAACCTCGTTCAAATTTGGATCTTTCATACATGTGTATTCAAATAAATTCTGAAATAATCCTTGTTCTTTTCTTCTTCCAAAATATAATTTCCACGCAAAGCTAATTCGTTGACAATTAGAAATTGTATTACTTCCATGATAGACTTTACATAATACCTATATTTTTCTAATACTTTTGATTTATTAACGTTTCAACACTGCTAGATGTAGATATTCTTTGTAATTTCTCCTGCCACATCGACATAGCTTGAATATGAGAAATTGATTTTTCATGTTTTGGAAAACCAGTTTTAGAATCAGTGGCATTTTTCCAGTTTCTAAATCCTGTGGAAGTGTACGAAGTCTGTTTGCTTCCATGAGGTAAAATTGCTGGCATGGATAGCAAAAGCAGCATCTTTCTCGACAGAATACTGCAACCATTTATAACGCTTGAACCAATCGGAAACAAAGGCCCTGTTGTGTTGTTTTGGATATGTGTCTAAAACAACTTGTTCTATTGGTTCTCCGATTTGTGCAATATCAGACGGAATACCATAGCTAACGTTACCTGTTGCTACGGAACTAGGAGTAGCGATTGTATTTGGTGCTTCCACCTGTTTTGAACAGTTAGGTTTTTCGTGGTCAATTTGCTCCTCAAGTCTTCGTTTTTTTCCAAAGAAAGCCCGTATATCCATCGCGAAATAAATGAATCTTCAATTTATAGCAATACAAATAACAATTGTATCGATTTTTGTCTAAAGCACTCTTCACCGTACACTTCACTTAACCAAACTACAAACAATCATAATCAATCTTTAGGTCAGGTTTAAAGATTCCCCGTACCATAGATTGCAATATAGCCCATATTGCAGTCTATGGTACGGGATTCCATCACACAGATATTGGCGCCCAGTACACGCTCAATCTGGATCACGATCCAGATCTTGCCTTCTCGCTCTTAGATAAGACGGTGTCCCTTTCAGACTCCTACGTGAAAGGGACATAATTCAGTTGAATCTTCAACTGTTGACAATTGTAAACAATTGAAAAGGTGGCTAAAATGTCATGGGCGTCCGCAAAAGGGAAAAAAATTAGCTGATTGAGAGGTTAGTCATCGAAAGTTTAATCTAAAACTTATAAAAAAATAACTTTTCACTTTTATTCTAATTAATAATGTCAATTCATTTATTGTTCTGTAATTGAAAATATATTTTAGTTAACTTAAGTATTACTATGGAAGTAATTAATAAATTAAGTCATTAATATTTTGAGGCTACAAATGACATTAATAATTAGACAAATGTAAATATATTTAGTAGCTTTTATCATAAATAAAACGTTTAATACGAGATAATATAATTATAAAAATTATGCAATTATGAATAATCGAGTAAAAATATTTCTATAGATTTACTTATATAAAAATATATAGAATCACTTATATAGAAATATATAGAGTTTTATATAAGATGAAAATTGTTAAATCAGTATGTATTAGTTTTGAATGATTTGTATTGTGTATCACTATAACATAGGTACTGACAAAATTATTATAATGGATTATAAAAACGGTTATTTTGACTTACTACTTTATTTCTTTTCTATGTTTTACAATTAATCGACTTGAATTAATATTTTCGCGTGTAGCGGGCACTTTAGCATGGTTGTTTACAAAAACAGTACGAAAAAATGGCTGATGCTAACGTATGCGCACAAAAAATTGTGATGAAAAGGCCTATAAACCCTTAGAATAATAACTATAGCCCTATTCTAATTCTTTGTATAAACCCATCGCTTCATGAGATGGCGCTTCGAATGCCATCTATACACAGAACAAAGAATTATTATAATATGAAATGAATGTCACAATCTGTGGTAGGTAAGTATTTTCGGAAAAACTTAGATACCTATCGCTACATTTTTTTTCTCAAACTATGAACAAACAATTTAATTATAATAATTTATCTTAGTTTTAGATATTTTTAAGGTAGGGCATTGTGGTTTCAAGGTAGGGCATTGCCCCACAATGCCCCCCCCTAGCTACGGCCCTGTACTGCACTAGGTCCTTAATATCACAATTTTATTTCCCGGTTTGTGTCGCATTTTCCCTGATTTGTAATAAAACTTCAAAATGTATCGAATTTCCACGTTAGATAGACTTCTTAATATTAATAAGTTAGCATAGATAATCCTTGGAAAAAACAAAACATAAACATACTAATACTTAATTGATTATCAGTCTTGATGATAATGAAAAATATCTGATTCACAGAAATGTATTCACGATGAGATTGAATCGTTTTCAAATTTTTAAATTTCATTTTGTAAAAAAAAAACGTTACTTTTTATTTATCGCAGTTACATTTAATTATGTCTTCAAACATCTTTAAATGTATTATCTACACTGTAACAAGTGTTTTTCTACATATTTATAAAAACAATACGGTATCATGTTTAAGTGCCTCTGGCTGTAAATTAACCATTTTTGTATTTTGTTCTTATTTGTCTGTTCCAAGCAAAAAATGGCACATCTATTTTGATATTTTTCATGTTAAAAAGCTCAATAATTAAACTTTAATCTGGTATAATTTATCTCGTCATGAGAACGAAAGCCGGAGATGTAAAAATAAAACCACATTCTCAACATCTACAACTAAAATAAAGTGAACTTCCATTTCAAGTATTTTTATTTAATTCATATTAAAAGCAATAGGTACTGTTATTTACATCTAAACAAGGAATATGTATAGGTAAACTAGCTGTCCCGCCCGCTTCGCTGGGTAATTTTTATTATAAATAAAATGGCGAAGGATTTACAGAATTCGAAAAATGAGTAGCCTACAACCATCTACAAATCATTCCGCATCGAATGGTCTCAGTCCCATGTCTATACGTTTAGTAGTTTTTACGTGATTGACGAACAAAGACAACCTATTTTCATTATATATGTATATAGATATGATGATTGGTAAATTTGTACACTTTGTTACAATCAAAGGTTATATTCATTCCATGCGAACTAAGTTGCCATAGAAGGACGGTGGGAAATGTGTGACATTACAATTAGAAGAGTGCTATCGAAACAAATTGCACGATGTATTTCTATTACATGCAGGTGATGCTGCGGGCAAAAACTATAATGATATACAATAGTAATAATAGTAGCTTAAGTATTTAGGATAAAAGGTTATGACAACTCAAAAGGTAAAAGTAAAATGGTTATGTCTCTTATATATATTATTAAAATGTTTCTTATATTAAGTATTGTTTGTGTTGTGATTTTGTAAAAAAAAAAAAAACAACTAAAACACACCAAAATGATAGTAAAAACACTTTCGTTTAAGTGACGTTTTTAAATTACAAGTGTACAAGGCGCAGGCCGGGGCTCCATACATTCGTGAAATGTTTCCTCTGAGGATTATGGGTATACATTGAGATGTTAGAAGAGTTCTAATTTTAAAATTTGGCCGGGCGAACAACACCTATTTGCGATTGTATTATCCACTTAAAAATTATTTTGTCATATTTATTTTTGGTACTTTTAGGCAGGTTTGCAATAACAGTTTTTGGTAGTTTTTTTTAATCAGGGCTGTGCCATATTGGCTACCAGATGACATGATAAAATTAAGTTGATATATACTAATACTACAAATACGAAAATAATTCTGTCTGTTTCGTTTCCACGACTAAATAGTTGATGTTGATGAAATTTGGTTTGGAGATTTCTTAAATACTGTAGGGCAAATTTCGACTCCCTTCTTATAAGGCACTCTATAATGACGTGAATAGATTTTAATGAAGCTTAGGATATTGATAGTACTCACCTTCATGTAAAATATAATAGTTATTGCCTGTTTGCATGGCTTCTGACTCGAAAAGCCATAGTAGATTAAATAACATTTTTTTTTCTGAATATGTAGAAAGTCGGACTCGAATGCTGTTTCCGCATTTTTTTTTAATTTAGAATCAATGAATATACAGGAAAGCAAGGGGGGCGAGCATTACTTTTTCCAACTAAAAAATAATGTTTCAATTTTGGCATTTCATTAGATTATATTTTAAATTTATTATAAAAAAAAGCACGTTAGAAATGGATATTCATATATATTTTTCGTCCGTTATTTGTACGACAGCTATGGTCTGCCTAATTTCCGAAGATGTAAGCACTCTCTGGATAGGTGTACAACAATCTATTTTATATGATTATGACAAATGAATGTGTATAAAAATCTAAATGTAGGTATGCTAATCACATCAGTTTACTTGGGATCGATCAGATGTTATATAAATAAAACACGTCCATTTTTTAAACTTTTATTAAAAACGATAAAACATTTTGTAAACTTTAAAAACGTAACGTAACGTAGCCAGGAGTGCGCGCGCGCGCCCGGCCCCGGGGCGGGGGGCGGGGGGCGCGGCCGCCACGCTACAGTCTTCCAGCGACTATTGCTAATTTGAACAATTTTATATTTCGGCAACGCCGATGATGTTGAGGTAAAACATTTCTGATTATGGAGGTCGTGTAGGTATGTATTTTTTTTGTGCTACGCGTATAATGAACACATTCGTTATGTTTAGATTTACATCGGACAGAAGCTCCTCAGGTGGGCGCTCGATATGTAGGAGCCGGCGGGCGCGCCCCGCCCCGCGCCGCCCCCGCGCGGGGGCCGCGTGGCGCCCACACCGCTGCGGTCACGAACCGTATTGTTGAACTTCCATTATCTTACTATGTCACCTCTTTAAGATTACCGACGTTTGGCACTAACAGCTTAACTTGTATATCATACCGAAGCCCGATCACTACGTTCGCCGCCGATCAGAATAGCCGATCGCTCCCGAGTATAACTATTTTATCAATTTATAAAGCTACAGATGGAGCAGCGACCCGTGTCACGAGAGAAGACCCCTAGCTTTTGAATACAAGCCGAGGCACACCCTTAACTTTCAGTGCGGGCGTTCATCGCACATTTTTCATCACAAAGTAAGTACAATCGGGTGAACGTGGCTCGAACCCGTCGTATGACATAAATCCGCAAATGCTAAATCGATTTTTTCATAGAGCACTTTGTATGATTATAGATGACGCACATAGAAAATCCTTATAAATTGTTGCCTTCATTTTTTAATGCGCACTTTTGGACAATCTTCAACGTTCACCACTTAAATTTCTAGTAACTTATCAATTACGTGCATATAAAAAAGGAAATTAAATTTTTTATAAAGTAGGACAATGTACGGTCGCTTTAAAGACGACTGTATCGTCACATGTTGGGTTTTAAGCTAAAATGTGAGAACATTTTTATTCCTGGTATGCTCTGTGGATGTTGTAACATTGCTAGGACAAAAAAAATAAAAGGGAAAACTCCTCGACACTCGTCTGCCAACTTCATGCGACGTATCATTTCAGTGAGGTATCATCAATCGAAACTTTATATTCATATGACCGTAGACAGTTGCGGTGCGAACGTTATTTTTAGGGCAAAGATCTGATGATACTTTGACGATGCAAGTTATTGTCATGTGAAGGCGCACGAACGGTCGGTATCAGACCAGCACGTCCATGCGGCTGCCGCGACGCACCAACCGCGCGCTGCTGCCGCTCGATCCGGCGACCGCGCCCCCGGTCGCCACGAACGATATGGTCACGATTTGTTGCCCAAAATTAGCTTCGAATCTGAAAGCAAGATGAAACTTATTAAGACTAAGACAATGACAGCAATCAGTATAAACCGTCGACAAGTACGTACTCGGCAGCGATATTGACGTGAGGCGGCGCGCCCACGGCGTTCTGCACCACGAGGAACAGCTTGGTGGCGAGCTCCAACACGTGACAAGTTTGTAATACGAGGTCGCCGGTCCGCGCGCCCGCCTCGCCGCTCGCGGCAAATAGGCACCCGGCCGTCCCGCCCGCGCCCCCGGACCATTGGACACCAGTGTCTGCGTCGGGCTCCATCTCCGGCCCCGGACACGCGCGAACGTGCACCACGAGAACGTCGTCTGCAAACGGTGATAGTGAGAGGCGGTAGACGTCGGGCGCCGGCACACGTCTCTTTACGCGCAGCGTGCGCGCTTCTAGCAGCAGCAACGCACTGGTGGACACCACGGCCAGAGCGGGCCGCACGCGCCCGTTCGACCGTGTCACCTTGCCGACGACATCCGCGAACACCACGTAGTGGTCCGGGTGCGGTCGATGGGGCGCCGCCACGGCGCACGCTCTTCGCCACGCCGCGCTCGCTCGCAGCCGCACGTAATCGCCCACGAACGGGTGTGCCACGCTCCGCGGATAGTTCTGCTTGCGATCTTTAAATAAGATGCTGGCGGTGACTTTCTCACGCATGCGGTTACGAGCCGTCTGGTCGAAACTCAACCGGTATTTATGGCACTGTAAAAGAAATGTAAGCGTTGTTAACGAAAGTCTTAGACCTTTAGCGGTACGGATGCACGCGTCACCTCACCCGCCAACGGTGATGGATGCGCTGCAACAGCGTGTCGAGCGAACCGAGAAGACGCGGCGCGGGACACAGCGGCCAGGCGGCACACAGTGGCGACATATGGTGAGCCGGCAAACGACTCCACAGCGTGGTGAGGTACCGCCGCCGCTGAAATTATAATCCATAGATTATGATATTCCGACATAAGTTATGCCCGACACGTTGTTTCCGCATCCCACTTACCAGCCATTGCACGTAGTGATATTGTATGGTGGTGGCGGCCCAAGCAGTACGCCGACTCGCCGCCGCCGCGTGCGCGCGCTGCTGTTTCTGCGACATATTGCCACACGTTATTGACTGCGTGCACACCTTCACCACACAGCTTTCATTATGTTCCTCACTTACCTCCTGAGTGCATTCCGCCTGCAACAGGAAAATGCAATGTAATGTAAAGGTTTAATCTGTAAATACTGACAACTAAACAGTAAAGTAAAATCTTCACTTGGATAGAATCACAAAACTGTTCTTTATACGTCAATATATTATCACAATTTAGTTTTTTTTTATTTAACCAAAGCCGTATATCATGAAACCGAAATATATAAAAATTCAAAGGATTTTCTTTCAGACCGAAAAATCTTTCGTTATTAATTTATCTGAATCAAAAGGAACAAATTGTTAACTTTAAAGGCAGTGACAGTTACTGATGCTAGCTTATTTAAACGTGAACAATAGTAAATCGCACATCAAATCATTCTGGGTAAAACATAAATTTAATTAATGTATTTCAATAACCACCTCTCTTCATTTTCCTGAATTTATTTACATGATATATAACTGGCACACATTAAATATAGGATTAAAAAAAGAAATAGTCTATGTGCTAGACCTTGTGTCGCCGCCAGGCTCGTGCAATGGTTTTCTGTGCTTGATGTTGTCGGCGAGCGTGCGCGCGTTCACGGTGCCGGCGCCAGGCGCGCTGCACCACCGTCACCAGTCGCACAACGCGCGCCCATCGTAGCGCTTCCAGTTCCCATAGCGTGCGCGGACTGCGTATGAAAACTTTGGTGCGACCATACGCGAATTCAGCGGCAGGCAACGGCAATGCTCGTACCA
The DNA here is from genome assembly GCA_005406025.1 of Eumeta japonica. Lineage (NCBI taxonomy): Eukaryota > Metazoa > Arthropoda > Insecta > Lepidoptera > Psychidae > Eumeta > Eumeta japonica. The sequence continues at coordinate 338,900 of BGZK01000501.1, forward strand.
AGCGCCGCGCAACCCGCACGGGCGAGCCGCTGGTGGAGCGGGCGCTTCGCGCCTTCAACACGATGTATCGCGCCACCAACTCGCGGGCACACATCGCCTCGCACCATCCCGCGCGCCTTATTTGTACCATCTCCATTATGCTGAGATACGTTGATGAATGAAATAAAAAAATATATATTATGGACTTGATATATTAAAAACTAATTCCATTAACATCATTGAAACGGTACTTGAAATAAATACCTTTGTGTGCGTATTTGATGTCGAATTAAATGCGCGTCGAAATGTCGTGGGCGCAGCGCAGCGTCAGCGCGGAGGCACCGTACGAGCCGGGGCGGCGGTCCGCCCGCAAGCCGCTGCGAGAGTGCAGCCAATAGAGCGCGCTGTCGACACGCGAGCGCCGCGGGCCGCCTCGGCGACGGCCCGTCCGGGAAAAGCAAACGCAGAAGTGGCTCTCGTGCCGCACGCAGTACGGCGGCAGCACGAGCGCATACACCATCACGATTTTTGTCCACGATGCCACTGGCAGAATAAGTGATGGGGCCCCCAAAATGTTGTATCCTATTCCATTAGGTAATGACATGCAATATGTAATTGTGAATTATTGTTCATTCTTATCTATTTTATTATAGCCAACATTTGTAACTATACAAATGATGAACATGTTATTGTTTGCAACCAATAATACTGACTGGAAGAGATGCGGAGGTAGCGGCAGAAGGCGCGGATCCCGGCGTCGCCCTAGGCGCTGCACGAATGCAGAATCAGGCAGACCGCGGGCGCTGCACTCACGCAGTGTTCCCACCACACTGTCAGGACCCTGGACAGTTATGTAGATAGATAAATAAATACGAATGAGACAGATATATATCTACATACATTAATTTAAAAAATATTTATATTAAAAAAATTGAAATAAATACATTGAAATAACTTTTTTTTGTAAAATGTATGAAAAAAAGACTACGAAGTAGAGAATGTTTTACCCATGATCGCCGTGGTCTATGTTTGATCTAGCGCTACCACTACCTATGGCACAACAATTTTGCAAACCCCCGTTCGTGGACACTACATCACGTACACTCACGTTATCGAGCAAGTCGGCGAGGGGCTCCTGGCGGTCGTCGGCGAACGGGATCCGTTGCCACGGCAGGCCCTCGCGCTCATACAGCTCCTGTTCGCGGCGCGCGACGCCCGTCACGATGTGCTGCACGCGTTCCGCCGCGTAGTTAATCACGAGTTGCTCCAGCGCATTGCGCTCCAGACACTCCAACCCGTACATGTCCAGGATCGCCAACGTCGGCCGGCGAGCGAGGTCGCGCGGCTGCTCGTGTTCATTATCAAATAATAAAAAATGTAAAGACTTTATGAATTGTCTCATAATAAAACAATAAACAGAATATTTAATTAATTGTGTGACTTTTAAAATTGTGAAATTTTAACACAATTATGTGTATTAAAATTACTTGGTAAACTATTTTAATAAATTGTTTTCAATGGAAGGACCAATGATAAAACTTATGATAATAAAAACGGTAAATAAGTTGATATGTCGTTTTGAACTGATCCAAGTTGGAAATAGACTGACTTTAGAACACTATATCCTGATAAGCACCATGTAAGAATACCGAGTTCTGAGCTGCAGTTTGCAAAGTTCTGACAACAAAACAAAGTTCTGAAAAACAATTATATTGTGTAATGTATGTAAATTGGAACTAAGTATTTTTTATGATGATCTCACTAATATGTATTATAAACGCTATAGTTTGTAAGGATAGATAGGTATGGAAGTATATGATGATTGATGGTAATGCAAAAGTTATAGGTGGCTACTGCAATATACTCCTATTAACTATGTTAAACAATTTATTTTGATCTGTATAAATATGCAGATTTTGCGATTTAGAAACGCGTGAGCAAGCCACGTGGAGCTGGCCGTGGGAAAAACATTGCGTGCTCAAATGTATGTCTGCTACCTTTATGGTCTGACCCTGCCGCCGGACCGCACCATAATATTGCGCACTCGCTTGTCTATCGTCATAATTATTCAAATATTTTTCCAAATGATGTAGTGCAAAAGACAAAGTTTATCTACTTTAAACACCAGATATGATAAAAGTATTTATTTTGAAATAAGGATCAATTTGTTATTGCCAAATGTGTATTAGAAATAAATTATTATTGTATTTATGGTTCACTATTTTGGCAATAATGGCTTACACACAAAAGATAGATATATACTGTCGCGGGCTTTTTTGTAGGACTATTTAAGATAAACATTTCTATTATACATTATATACGTGTACTAGCTGTCCCGCCCGCTTCGCTAGGTAATTTTTATTATAAAATAAAATGGCGAAGGATTTACGGAATTCGAAAAATGAGTAACCCAGAACCATCTACAAATCATCCCGCATCGAATGGTCCCAGTCCTATGTCTATACGTTTAGTAGTTTTTACGTGATTGGCGAACAAAGACAACCTATTACCATTATATATGTATAGATTCCAAAGGGTCTTGCGGCGCACGCCAGAATAGCTCGCAGATGACAAATTTTTTTTTCCTACTCACTTGACACTTATCATTATATTTTGGATAATTCACAGTTTATCTTTATAAATTATAGCCTATGTGTTATTCTGATGTGTAAGCTATATATTATTGCACAATGTCATCGAAATCCATTCAGTATTTTTTGCGTGAAAGAGCAAAAAACATCCATCCGTACTTATAAACTTTCGCGTTTATGATATTAGTATAGATTGTATTGCAAGATTAAAAAATTCTGAAAACTTGACTATTAAATTGAAAGAGAAATCAGTATGGTTCGGTTCACGACCATAAATAATATCCTCATTGCATATAAGAGTAATACCACACTAGCGATCAACGTAAAAATTTCAAGTATTGTAAATAATGAATATATATTTTTCAATACTAGTAAAAATTTGAAAAGAAGTGTCCGAAAAAAAATAATGTTCATGTTACGCAATTTAAACTTATCATCTCTGTGTTCAAACAAAGCACCTGAATATGGTCGTTGACCGCGCCGACGAGCCACACGAAGAGGCGCGAGTAAAGCGTGGCGAGCAGACGGTCGCGCGCCGCCGCCGCCCACGCCGCGCCCTCGCCGTTGGCCGGCCCGCACACGCCCTCGTCTGCGCACGCCAACCCTTCATATTTTTATAATGCAAAGAAACAAAAAAAAATAAAGAAAACTCAATCTGTTGTGCTATAAATAAAACGAAAACTATTCAATATTTTTTTTTATTAAGATGAAGTTAGTCCATAAATGGTAAACACTGTCCTTATAGAATACATTAGTACCAAAATTCCTTACAGAAATGACAAAATTAAAATTAAGATCTGGATTCGTCGATCCTCACGCTTATGGAATGTGCAGATAAATGAATCGATCACAACGGAGAGCATTGTTTTATAAACATTCTCGTGATCCTATTCCCGATCCTTTTCACACATAACAACATCGAGGCAATTTTTTCCGCATAATTGCATAAAAACCATCTATATTAGTATGCTGGGGGCGCTGCAAAAGCGCGCGTATCCCGTAAGAGTCGTAAAGATGTGATTATATTAAGCCTTTAAGATACGGTATAAATCTGTCCTATAAATTGAATAGCTTATGGGAAAGATTTATACACAAATGTGTAGAAACTTTAACGAAAGAATATTAGCATCTATGAAAAATAAAATGGATGGGCGATTTAAAATTTACCAAAATGAACCAACACAGGCTCAGATGATTATAAATTTGAAAAACTTGCATGAATTGAAAAATAAATCATATCTTATTACAAGTGTTTATTGGTATTAAAGCCAGGGGAAAGCTCATTTAGAGCATTGATTCTGTTATTGAAATTCAGACTAAGATTAGTTAGAAGTTTAATCCATATTCTGGATTGGAATCTATTGACTTTCAATTAGTAGACATTCCAAAAAATAATATTGCATGTGTACATAAACTAATGCCAATGGAAGAAACTGATTATAAATGCCACATTAATGGGCACAGTTAGAGCTTCTAAATAGAATAAAAAAAAGGTCATCCGAAAATATTAAGATTTTGATACAACTATCATTGTTTGAAGATATTTTTATCTTTCTTTAATGCCTTAATGACACACTATATTCAAATAAGAGTTGAGCAGATTCAGTACAATACAGTTTAAGAACACACTCGATATTCTTTAAATTTTGACTCCATAATAATTTTAGTAACCCGTAATGTGCTCTAGTATTTTGAACCACTAACAAAAAATATTCCAGTGAGTATTTTGTGTTAGATTGTAGCTAAAAAAAAAAAGGTGTGACGGCCAGACACATAGTATTGCCTACAAGTAACATAGGTACCTGGATTCTCCTATTCTTCTATGGTACTTTAAAAGCGATATAAAAAAAAGGAAAAGTGCAATTATATTTTAAAAAGCTACAAATGGCCATTAGAATAAAGCGATGGAATTACAAATAAAATAATAAAATTTAATACCATGGTGTGGTTCTTCAAGGAGTGGCGGTGACCCAACAGGAGGTGTACGAGAACGTGGCGGTGCGGCGCCCAGCACGCCCAGCAGTGCCTCCTCGTCCACACCCACCAGAGCGCAGGCCTCACTTACCTCTACAAAAATACCCAAATTTGAGTGATTATGCATCTTAGTGTAAGTCTAATATTTGTAAAGAAATTATGTAAACTGGAAAGCCTATGAATATATTAATTAAATTCTAGTAATCATCCAACCGATTCCGTCAACCAATTCAGCGTCGAACGGTAAAAGTTCCATAGCTATATATTCAAAAGTTTTTAACTGATGCCTGGGCAAATTAAAATATAGTTTTTAAAAATAAATTAATTTTGCCAATATCATTTCGTTAATTTAACATCTCTAAATATAGAAAAGAGAAAATTTTATAAAGCTACCATAATAATTAGATGCGCGTGCAGCGAGTGATCCGTCGATATGAGGCGCAGGCACGAACTCCACATTACCGAGTTTGAGGATGAACGCCAGCATTCTCAAAACTCCGCCACTGGTCCCCTCTAGGCCCACTGTACGCATCGCCGCCTGCGCAATGGACACCTTTCACCTTCTTGTATATCCAAAATGGCATTTTCATGATTTGAAAGTTTTACTATCAATACAACTTCTGCCGCTATTATTGTCCATATTTTACTTTTCAATTCAGGTTGTGTCAAACTTGTTGCTTTATATAATTATAAAATCTTCATGTATACGATTCAAAGATAATTTTTATTATTGTTAACATGGTCAGTTTGCACATATGGCAAGTGTTTTTTAATCCCTACCATAAATAGATAAAAGCTTTGTGACACCATAATTCATGTTAGAAATTAATAGTATGGATCGGGATCATGATCACAATTGAAAGAGAGATCACACAATATGCAAATCAATGCTAAGTTAAGGAATTCATTCTATATCCACCCAGGCAGAGCTGCAGATACAGCTAATATTGAATAAAAATATTTTTTTCCTTTTTCAAAGCATTTTCATTTAAAATAATTAAACGAATAAGAAAAATACATTAGGGGCAGGATTTATGACTGAAGACGTATGTCTAAATTATGTTTATCTATTTTGTGAAACCCAAATCTCATAAATAACTCTACAACTGCCAATTGCTAAATATAGTTCTTAGGAAGTGGAAATAAAAAAGAAACATTTGATAAGATATTTGAGTATCTTTTATTACAGAACAAAAATTACTCAGATAAAATTATTGACTTGATAATATCATTTGTCACGTTTTTTGTATCACTTGAAGTAAAATATATTAATGACAATTTTATGAAATATAAATAAACAAAAATAAAAAAAATAAATACTCAATGACATTTGTAAAGAAACTTTTGAAAGAATTTTTAAAACTAAAAAAAAAACGAGATTGGGACGAATGAATATTATATAAAGTTCTACTTGTGTAATACAAAGAACTCATACTGTAGTGAAAGCGAAGTGCTGTTCGTCGCCGTCGGTGGTGGGAGCGACGTGCGTGTGCGGCGCGTCGGACCACACGGGACTGCCGCTGCGCAAGATGCGGTACGACCCCGCATTCCGCTGCAGTTTCAGCCTCTCTGCGGACGATTACGTCACGTGATTAAAGAAGTTGGAGAAGCTCCGTCGTTAAACCGAATTCATACACCCATGCCAACACTCTGCTGATTCTATCAGTACTTTGCATTTTATTCAGATATTTATAACTCAATATTTGAATTAGAGTAAGAACACATGACTAGCAGCAGCAGTCTTATTAAAATAAAGCAGTAAAATTTCTGCAGAATGAACTGATGACTAGAGCTATAAACCATTTATTAACTTGCTATCTCATAATTATAGGCGATAATTAATTTTAAAAATAAAAATGGCTTCAATGACAAGAAATATTCACTGGCAACATGTCAGGCAGACAGAGAGATAGAGATATATGTTCAAAATAGAAGATAGCAATGTACACTTTTCTTTGTGCATCCCTTTCGTACACCAGACGTGCTGACATAAATATAGACTTTATGTCAATTGAAGCATATTGAAGCTTCAAGGAATATTCGAAAATCATAATTATAAAACTCAACAATTCAAAAAACAAAAAAAAAATATTTTTAAAGTTGTGTTTATAAGTAGTTGTATATTATCAATCTATAAACTGATCTGAAGATAATAAAGTATGCCTACTATTATTTTATTATCAAGTTACTTCTTAAGTTACATTTAATTTTTGATTGACAATTAACAACTTTTGGAATATATAATTAAATAATGCGTTTGTACAAAAAATAAAACCTAAAAAATTGCAATTTTGATATATTTTCAATAATCTATAGATTTTGATTTGATTTTGTAAAACATGTACAAAGTGCAGGCCTGATATGAAACATCTAATTTAATCACCATGGTAAAGAATATTTAAAATTATAATGCATTTTGGAGCATATCCTTATACATCAATCAAATGAGGTAATAAATCTAGCTAATAATATAAATGATTAAATAGTCATTCATATTGCCTTAAATTACATGATATTTAATCATAGCAATGTAAAACCGACCGCCCCTACATTTTACTATATTTTTTAGAGCATTTTCGAGGGGTAAATGAGCTTGCGAGCCAACTAGAGAGTATGTGGCCATCCCTGCCAAGGAGACTCATAACTTCAGGGGAGTCACCAGTGTGTTGCCAACATTTTGAGTAATAGGAATAGAATATCTGATGGAGTAATTGATGAAGGGGTGGAGGTTGATGGTGAGAGGAGTGGTTCACCAGAATTCTCAATCACTAGACCTGTATAAACAATAAAGCTAAACATTTGTTGTAACAATTTTAGTAAAACACAGCGTTAATGCTAAAATAGTAAAATAAACTTAAAAATCAGGTCAATTAATAAAAGTGATACTAACATCTAGTATTTATTATTATTAGTAGTAGCAATTTCAAACAAGAAACTATTGCTTCAATTTTTATTTACATTGTGCATTTACTTTGTACGGCTTGAACTAAAATTCATTTAGATTATCATATTGCACATGTGCTTTCACAATAACTATTTCGAACATAAAATTTACAAGTAAATGAAGCGAATGTCATATTTTAAAATTCAATATTTTGTCATCGTCCCCAGTCACATGAAATAATAATCCTGCCAAATTGTAAAATGCGATTCTTAAGTTACACAATATATTATTTTCTGCCTTTATTCTTTGCTCTTTCATTTTGTTAATTTCAAATGTGCATTTCAATGCTTTCAATTTAATAAAAGTTGGTCCTAAGGTATCGAATTTTATATATAGAAATACGAATTTACACACCTGCAAGAGGCGGTAATCGCATTTCAAGAGGCCATTAATGATATCCTTAAAGAACATACTTTTATTGTATGGGGTTCCAGAAATTTTTAGTGTATCCTACATTAGTAGATATTGTAGTGTAGCTCTAGGGGTATCCATCAGGATCTTTGGAGATGTCCAGGAGTTCAATTCTTTAATAAAAGATAAGGCGAATCCGAATCTATTTATTTGATCGGTTCTTCAATAACTCTCCTTATGAATTTCAGTATGGTTTACTTATCGCATTACTTATAACAATCCCCTTTTCTATCACTATCAAAGCTTGTGTACCCTTGGACATGAGCCCTCGTCAATTCTTTTCTATGTTTCACTAACTACTGTCTATTCTCTTGTTTTTTGCCTGCTGGGCTTCTAGAGGCGGGTTTGAATGTAATTGAAACACAAATAGAACGCAGACCCACATTCGCGAGATTAAACATGGACACTGGATGCCTCACATGCTACCTACTCCTAGCCTACCTACTACACTATTCATAGGTCAATGATGATGAAGAGAGCGATGAAATTAGCACATGTACATGAAACATAAATTTACAGTGCACTCACTGAGCAGGTGTGGATCGGCTCCTGCCAGCAGCTGATAGAACACGTGAAAATTACGCTCCCCCTCGGCAACACCAGTCACACGACTCTAACAACATAAAGTGATTTTCATATTAATGATAGCGCTTATAGACGAATGATTTAAATGTAAGCAACAAAAAGAGAGCTATTAGAAGGACCAAAACGCTAGCCGTTATATCAATCACATTTTGTAATAATAAATATGAATACCATATAAAAGGTTTTAATTTATTGAAATTGTGATCTTTTATAATTTATTCCTAGATGAAATATCCTTCATTGGTAAAGTTTAATGAACCATGCAGTATATTCTAGAACTACACACAGTGTTTGTGTGCGCGCGCGCGCGCGCGTGTGTGTGTTTGAGACGTTCACAACAGCTCTTTCATTTAATACAACATAAGGTACAGTTTGCTATTTTTTTTTAATTTTCTTATTGGTTGCCCAAAAGTGACTCTCATATTCAAAACATTTATTCACATTACACATTTGTGTTCTGGTCGTAGAAATCTATAAGCATATTTTTCAATTGAATGATCCAGTAAAATTGCAGCAAACTGGCTGTGACAAACACGCATGGTAATTCTATAAGAGCTCCATTTTTATGGTTCTCTATAACCATAAAAAATTGAATTCATTTTCGCAAACGTATGTAGATCAACTAAATACTTATTATATTACTTATTTACGTTTATTATTACTTACAATTTATTTTCTATTACATTATATACCAGAAATCTACAAATATAAAGTAATTGTAATATGAGCCAAATGCGTTATAGAGCAGACATTTTAATCATGCCAATACCAATCCGTATTAAATTTTCTAATGTACTTGGCATAAATAGGGTTTTTCTTATTAATTTTTGTATTCCAAAGCTTTTAATACAACTATTTCTTATACCCATTTTTTTTTTAACATAACAAACTTGTATACATAACAATCAATACAATGAAAATTCTGAGAATTGTGCTTTGTATATCAATAAAAACTGGTATTTTACATAATCTGTATAATATGCCACTGGTTTTACGAACAACCAACGGTTTCACTACTGCATGTGATTTTTAATATAATAATTGAATTGCAATACATGATCTGCCATAATTGAGGAGTTTTTCTTCTTCTCCTCTTTTCTATCATCAAATGCTAATCAATATAAATGGGGCCATCTCGATGGCAAACTTCTTTCCGTAATAAAAGTTTTCTTAAACCAGTCAACAAAGAGCTGAGCTGGCATGTAACTAATAAAATATCCATACTTATATAATCTTATTCAAAAACACACAGAGATCATCAAGGCTCAAATTAAAGTATTTCAAGCGAGTATGCTAACAGCTGAACTATCATTACCGATATAACACAGACCTCCCCAATTACCTTATACAAACTTTTAATTACTGTTTAATAAAACTCACAGCAAAAGATTTCCCTTGCGGCACAGTGGTTAGTGTTCTGACTGAAGGGATTCAATTTTATGCGTGTCCTCACTATGTTTGACGAAAAACATATATATGTGAAAGCGCGCGCATCTTACGAATATATGTGTGTATGTGTGTAACCATGTACACCTACGTACATTATTCTCAATGGAACTCAATGTATACACTTAGTTATAAATAACCACTCATATATAAAAAGAGACAACATATATTTTTACTCACCCTAACAGTGAATAATTTGTCTATGTACAACATATACCCATTTGCATTAGAGTTTGTTAAAATAAGTGCATGTGAAAAAGTGAGCAAAGTTATGGCATTGCACAAAAATATGTTCATGTGTGACCATTTCATAAAGGCATTGTTCAGGAAATGATTTCGAAAATAAGTATATACTTACCTTTTCCAGTAAGTCTGTCATAACAAAAGAGATAAATATAATAAATTGATAAAATAAAAATATAAATTTATAAATTATAGTCATAATTGATAGATTAATATTTAGGGTTTTGTATGTTCACAAACATTCAAATCTAGTATACATGAATAAAACACTTACAGTGTGTGACATGTCCACCTGCAGGATCACCACGGAAATCCAATTCCACATCCAGCAATTTTCCCTGGGCAAAATATATATATTCAGTCATTCAACTCTTGATAACTAATAAAATAAAAACACATAATACGATTTCATTCAGCTATTACATTCACATTGTGACAAAACAGGATGAATGCATAGATTTATCTCTACACCGAAATGCAAAAATCATTGTATTGTGTCACAACACAAATATTGACATATTTAACGGTCCTATAATTTTTTTTATTAATATGCTTTAAGAAAAATAGTTTTTAATATTTTAACTTTCATTATCTATCAGATTCTAGCAACTTAGCCTTATCTTGCCGCTATATTTTCATTTCGGATTTTAATTATCTCAACAAAAGTCCCACAATAGCAGCCAAGTGGTTAATGCATTCTTCAAAAGTAGAAGGTAACAGATATTTTGATCCTTGAACTTAATTTCCATTAGTCGAATTGAATTTAGACAAATTGATTGTTATATTAATAACAAAATAGGTAAGTGACACACTGTACATATATTGTTCATGATGAATATAATCAAATATTTCAAGTAATATTGTAAAAAAAAAATGAGAATAACATTCTGTGTGCACGCAAGAATGATAGTAACTATTGTCACAGCAAATAATTCACGTTCTTCACCATCCCTGCTTCCTCACTGGGTGTATGGTGAGGATGTAGGGATAGTTTTCTGTACCTGTATTATCTACTATTGGAGGATGTTGGCTGTCCTTGTGTATATTTTACATAGAAATTAAATATTTTTTCAACAAATATTAAATACATCTGCCAAAGAATGGTACTATACTAAAAGTAACAATTTTCATGGAAGTACCCTTAAAAAAGAAAAGATTTCAAATTGTAAACTGTTTAATTTTCAAAATAAGGAATTCAGCAAATCCAGAAATGTTAAAATCCATCCATTATATGGTTCTAAGCTATAAACCTCATTGCAATGGACTATTTCATCTTAAGGAAATTAAATTACTAATATTCCATACTTTGGAAAGTATGTGAAGTAATTGATCATGAATAATGTCAAAGAATTGATGACAATGGTCATTAACAGTTCTTAACCCACATGGGACCCACCATGGAAGCTTTAAAGATAAAATTCCATCAATCTGAACAAAGATTGTAAGAGGATGTGCCCATAAAAAAAGTGCCTCCATCATATTTTAGTTATGCTGGGTAGCGTTTCAACACTTTTTATTTTTATAATTTATGTCAGTCATGCGTTTTCAGTAAATATTAGGTTTTGTTTATCACATTCTTAGTCAAAGCCCACTTGGATACACCTAGATATTTGTGATGTTGGCTATAAATTGGAAAACAGTTTGAATTTCTCTTCTTAACAAATAGACTTCAATTCAGAATTTTCAGGTTAAAATGTGTTTTAAAATAACACAATCTCATTATAAATTATAATGTAGAATTACAAATCCCTAAATATCCTTTGTACATAATATTCATAGGGCGAAGTCATAGATAGAATAGCTGCAAAAGCGGAAACACAAAACAATTGCATAGGTTAGGCTAGTTAGTTTATAATGATATAAATAACAATTAATTCATGTTGTGCGATCAATTCTAAGGGATACTTAAAATGGAAGAACATAAGTTAATAATGAAAAATGTTAATTAGTGTTGCTTAGATTTTTTTTTATTAAATATAAGCTAATGCCTATTTCCCATAGGGGTAGGCAGAAAACATGCATCTTTATATTACAACCCCACATACTTCTCTTAATTCACTCAAACTAATCAATTTTGTGATTAGTTTTCTCTTTGAAGTTAGAAAGAAACTTTGGTTATGATTTCTTAAATTTTGATCATTCTTTAACAAAAGACCAATCTGATCTGCATAAGATTTTCTATAGCACCTCCTGCTAACGTATTTGACACTTCATTTATCCGTTCTATGTGGTTCAAACACCCCTAATTATACCATTTTCTTACAGTATAACTTATATGTCTATTTTTAAAGGACACGTGAACAAGGACAATGTTTTCCAAATGCCCTATTAATGTTTTTTACCACATTTATTTTTGTAGATTGAGAAAAAAACTCATTGTGGAGTGAAGAAAGTATGCCTGAGTTTTACTTTGATTATTCCACTGATTTGATTTGATTACTCCATTAGTAATAAAAACTTGATACAACAAAAATAGAAAGAAATTATCTATTGAAGGTCTTATTCTTCGTAGGTAGCAGATTGATATGTACACTGTAATCGTAAATTTTCAGTATTTATTACAGTTAAACTCAATTGCAAAAGAATGATTAAACTCAGTATATGTATTAACCTCGGCAATAACTTCCAGATAGTAACTCTTATGCAGTTTAGACAATCCAAATGAATGCACTTCTGTCTATTATATTTTTAAATTAAGACTATTTCCAAATATTTACTGTATGGATATTTTATGATCAAAATTCAAACACTCACTAATACTGTAGTAAAAATCGAACGCAATCTAAAATATTTCAGTTTTCATAATAACATACGAATCTACTGGCATTGTGGTTGCGCAATGTGGCAGCATGACCGAAGGCTTCCAGCAGCGTGCCAGCCGCGGTAAGGCCAACGCCTGCGCCGGCCGCGGCTGATGCGCCGCCGCCGCCCGCCACCACCGCGCACTGGAGACATACGCGCGCCGCCTCTGTTTTGCCAGACCCACTCTCACCTGAACAGCATACACCCAACAATGAATATTCTTCTAGCTAATTTATTAATGTTCTTGTTTGAATATGCGCATGTCATGTGATACAAACTAATTATTTTAAGCCATATATTGAATTGTTTTTACTTTTTATTTAAAGTTTTGATGTGATAATTTTTTCTTGCGCTTTTGAGCTGTAATTGCTATTAGAAGATAGCTTTTTATTAACAGAATACTAATACTTAATACTAGTCATTACCCACCCACTTCGCTGGTAAATCAAAAATTAGCAATGACTGTTTCTCTATGATTCAAATATGCCTGTAGTTTCACTGGCATGCACATATAAGGAATTTATTTAACTTTTGTATTAGCCAATTATGCTTTTGTAATCCCAATCACAATCCTATTTTTGCTGTCAGTTCTGGCTTTGCTGATGAGTTCTGTCCTGGTCCCACTTTCAATTCCAATATTGGTCTCGATACCGAACTTAATTATTCCTTTATATTAGTGAAATATTCATTAATGTTAATAATAAAAATTAGAATTTCCACTAGTATTTATACCTTTCCCTACATAAAAGGTGTTTACAACATTTTCCCCATTTTGATATTGTTGTTTGTCACCCATAGGCAAAAGTCAACTGATAGACGCGGGGCGAGGCGGGAAATATGCGCGAGATGTAATTCTGAACCTAGCCGTCAGCACTATAAGTGCTTCGGTCATCCGTGAACGAGTTGGAGCTAAATTGCGCGGCCCGGTGTGGGATTTATATACTTTTTCTACACAATGTTAGCCAGAATGAAGACAGTGAGATATAAAACACAACATAGCCATTATACAGTCCGGCTGGCGCGATCAGAACACCTGTGGGAGATGGCATCGGAAGGGCGAGTCCCCGAACTGACTACCCAAGACTGACCCGACGTAAAAAAGGTATTTATATCCAATTTGAGGATCCCATCATCTCTACGAAATTTGATTACAATCTATCCAGCCATTATATAATATTATAGATTATAAGCATTTACAAATGATTCTACATTGAATGGTCATAGACCCACGCCGATACTTTCAGTAGTCTTATGCATATATATGTAAATTAGATAAGCAATAAATTCTAGAATACACACCAGTTACAACAATGCATTGGGGCTGCCGGCGGTCACGCACACATCGATATGCCGTCGCTGCTACTGCATACCTGTACATGAATAACTGATAATGTTACATTTTCATTACTTTATTATTTTATATATACCAACCTCCATTAATTACCATTTATGTTATACATCTATACATAATCAATCATAACATCACCAACTTTACACACAGCAGGAAAATTATATAGAACACACCATAAATTCAGAGGTAATTTGTAAATAAACCCACAAACAGATCTCAGATTACACAATTTGTTATGTAAATTTTTTATCATCCACCCACCACTGCTGCGACATATCCTCCAGCAGCTTTTTTTATTACAAATTCAAGGGCTTAAACCTTAAGCCCCACACACTACCTCAGATTGAGTAAAAGGGCTGCTAATAAAACATTGTCACCAGTGCCATGCAATATCCAGATTAGCATGTTCTCTAAGACATTTTGATTTGTCATAAGTTAGGAAGTCATTGGTCAATTTGCCCAGGATCGAACCCAATACTTTGTGGTTCGAAAGCAACACTCGAAACAACTGATCCACCAGTTTTCTGACAATGTTCAATTCCTACTTAAAATACATCTGTATACACAACTTTTATATAAGAAAGATTATACAATTAAATTATGCTTACTAAGTTCTTTGTGAATAGATTCATAATACTATTAATCTGTTTGCACCATTGCGACTTGTACAAGTCAATCCATTTTAGCATGTGGAAATTTATTCCTCACTTCATAACACTTATCAAGTTTGGTCAACAGATTTATCAATTGAATAATATTTTTCTATACTTATCATAACAGTTAATAATAGGCAGGTAATTATTGAGGCAACATTTTCAAATTACAAGTTTATAACACACTTTTTAAGGTTCCGATCTAAAATGGTAAAAACGAAACCCTTATAGTTTCGTCCTATCCATCCGTCCATATGTCACAGGCATTTTACTCAAAAACTACAAGATATGTATGGATGAAATTCGGAGTATAGGTGCTTAGCATTATATCAACTTGTAATACATACTTCGACAGTTCTTCTAAAGACACTTTAAGGTTTTTAAGCAATTTTTCTGATTATGTGAATAATTTCAGAAATAATCCCTCCGAGAGTTGCAGAAAATGTGCCCGAAAAAGTATGAAAAAAAAAAATAACAAAGGTAACACTTAATAAATATTTTCAACAAAAATTATTATGAATATGATCGAATATACTGTTTTTCAGTTATTGCCGCAAATCTGCGTTTTTCAACAAAAGAATATACGTGCTATGAACATATGCTCTTTCGCTAGTGCATCTTAGTTTACACTAGCTTAAGAGTAACAATTGACATGCCTACTTTCTCTAGTTATGGGCGACCAAAGTCATACTTACCATACATACATATATAAAAAACATAGCTATTATGAATTATGAAAAAATTGTAACAATGTAGTTTTTTCATCTTTAGTGCATTTCTTAATAGTAATGGCTTTGGAACCCTACAGTGAGCATGGTCCGACATGCTCTGAGCCAGCTTTGTTTTCAGTATAATGTAATATCACATGAGATGGTGATGAAGATTTTTAAGTGCTCCTTTTTATTGATTTTATTTTGGTGATATTCTTTTATTTTATTTTTTTAAGTATCAATAGACAAATTATATTAATTAGCAGGTATAATGTAGGCTATATATATATTTTTTTTTTGACATGGATATGTCAATGTTTTTATTTTTAATAGAGGTCATTTTGTTGACAGGGGCTTATAGGCCCAAACGCCATCTGCTAGTGCATAAGTAAATGATCAATTAGAACATATCTAAACGAAGGTATCAACTTCTTTCAGTTATGTACTAACAGATGGCGTTGTTTAGATCTTTACTTTTATTTTATGTCACAATGTTTTTATATACTTTGATATAGTGCACCTGTAATATAAGTTTTTGATGGTAAAATTAAAGGAGAAATAGTGTTATTTCATTAATTCTGTATTTAGTTTGGTGCTAATATTATTACTTATATTGCATTGTTACAAGTTCATACATTTTGTGTGTACATCAAAGAATTGATTAAAATTTAGGCATTTTTGAGCATTTACAACCATTACTTTGAACAAAAATCAGCCACACTGCATACACATATGAATGTGACATCCAACTGATAAAATGAATTGTTAATTGTAGGCATTATGACAACTGTGTTTCTTGGAAACCTTTGGAATATTTTCTATTTCTATACCTGCTAACTCTTGAATGGCGTGAGCAGTAGTAGCTTAGTAGTTAAGAGCATCATCTTTGGACTAAAAAGTACCAGGTTCTATCCTAACTCCATAATTTAAATGACCAAATATAACCAAAGTTATATTTTATACTTTTCATATTATTAACCTATGCTTAATAAACTCAGTTTGAAACATTAATTTGTGTTGTTCTTCCAATTGCCCGAATATCCTCTTTTACATAGACATATCAATGTAAAACTTATGGATGTATCAAAGATACAGACTACCTGGTTTTTAAGTATGTTTATTTGGTATTTTGTTGCTTTGTTATTTTTATTATAATTTAAATCTGAAAACTGTAAAAATCCTAAATTAACCATGATTTATTAGTCAGTCATTAAATATAGCCAAATTAGAATTTTGAGATATTGTTTTGTGAAAACTACTTCACACTTTTGAAATATTATTTCTTTTTGATAACCTTAACTCCCTTGAAAAAACTCATAACACAGATGTTTTGTAAATAGCATGTAGTCGGTTTCACAAGTTTTTTTTTTTGTCATCCTACTCATGATCGGTAATATTGAACTAGAACCAGATTCACAATTGGAACTAGCATTGAACTGGGATCAGGAGCAAAATCAAGTTTCGAGTTCAGGTTTCGTTTTAAGATAGGTCAGTATAAAAGATGTATCCATGAGAAAAAGGAATGGACTAAAATAAGTTGTGACAGTTAAAATACTAACATTCATGTTAAATTGTAATGGCTACACATCATTTTAGCTCATTCTAAAATAGATTATTCCAGGTAATGCTTAAAATTTCTTCATGCAATACAATTTGAATAGCAAAAATGAGTACCCACACATGAGGGGGCAGCTGGTAGGGCGCGCGTGCTACATATGCTCGCGCCAATTCCGCCGAGTACAGCGCCAGCCGCCGGCATGGGTTCACAGATATTACCGCCCCACCCGCATATGTCTGTACCCAAAAATATGTTTTTCATTACTGTCAAGTAATTACATATTAATAATACATATAAAATTGCAATAAGTATACATAAAAACTGTCATATCAAAATGCTATGGTTTTTTTTTTTTTGTAAGTTTAACATTCTTTATTCCAGTATACTCTCATATGCAAAGATTTATACCTATTAGCAATATACATAACTCTAATAGATATTTTTGTAATGAACTAAGATGTGTAATTTTATCTTGTACCAATTTAGATATCAATTACATATATGATGTCATGTTTGTATCGCAGCTGCAAATTGTGCAGAAAAGTGTCCTCCGTGAGCGGCGCCAGCAGAACGGCGTCGCCCACGCCCACCGCCCCACCCGCGCTCTCCTCGCCCATGACCGCGCCTCACCTCATACTGCTCATCTGTAAGATGCACGAGGCATACTTATGATCATGAATACACTTATAATAAAACATTAGCATGGCTTATGATTATATTATTGATCAGTTTAGTTTCCTTCAATTATTTTAAATGAATATGATTAATAAGGTCTTGCTTGCTACGAGCAGTAACATGCAGCATGTAACCCACCGCTGACCCTTGAATCTGATCCTTACCCCATACATTGAAAAAATTCAGTTGTTTAGAAATCAGATACAAAGAATTGGTTTAGAGGAGAAATAAAAGAGATAAATCAAATTTTGCCAAACATTTCATAGAGACCCATTATAAACTTAGTAATAGTCACAAAATTTGATGTTTTGCATATATGTAATAATATATTAAAATTAAATGTTCTGGAATCATTTGTAATTTTAAAACGTAAAGATAAGGATAATATGCTTAATGACCAAATTAATATTTACAAAATCGGCATTATTGGATACTCGCCTGTAACAATTTGGACAATAATTTGATAGTTATTCTGTAACAATCAACAAGCATGTTTGTGTCTGCTGGTGGAATGGTTTCTATCACCTTTGATATACTACTCACTGTATGACTGTACATCAATGGAGATGGTTGGGACCAAATCTGTTAGTAGTGTTAACACTCCTGATACTCTAGTAGATGTGATTGTTTGCATTTTCCTGACGATGTACTGAATTGGTATGAACGTATGTAGAAATTGTATCTAAATAATTGGTGGTTAAGCTAAATATAAAATGAACACTTGCTTAGGTATTCAATATCTGCCAATCCTTTCAAATGAATAATGAATTCGTTTGATAAGGATTCATAGTGGAAGAACAGATTAGAGAGTCAGCATTGGGTTACATGCTGCATGTGACAGGCAAGTGTCTAATAAAGAATTTCCATGAAATAACACCATATACAATAGAATAATATCATTACACCCTATGTATATCTAAGAACATAGACTTAAACACTGAAAGTAATAATACATTTAATGTTAACACTAATATATTTTTTGCATATATTAAATTAGAACAAACTGTAAATCTACATATTTTGTTAAAGTTTACATAGTCATATTATTTTTATCAAAAGTCATAGTGGCTTAAAATTTTAAAAAATTGACGTAGTAGCGAAAAAGAAAATAATTTGATAATTACAAACGATGTTTAAATAAAATTTAGATAAGGACTTGTGAAGAAAATCTTTGATAGTAGGCAAACGAATTCAATAAACGAGTATGAGTAAACGAAGTACGAAAAAAAACATTCAGTTTTGTTATATTGTATTTTTCTGATACAAAAGAGTGATTAAAAGTATTGGCACTTTAACCATATCATCATGAAAATTAATTATTGCCTTGATAAAAATAACTGTATACATGACAAACCTCGAATAATCACCGCCAAGATAATAGCAGAATAACGAGAATACCAATAACAAATGTGTGACATTAATTTGTTTATCACATTATAATAAGAAAAATCATTAATTTCATTTTTTCGACCCGACCCACATTCACATTTGTTCGCATTCGTGCATTTGTGTTTGTAGATAGCTATATCCACAGATACGAGTTAAAATGACAGATGACACTGCACGGCCATGACACTGCGACAGAACTAGGGCTGTCATTATCCATCGATAGATAAGTTTAAAAAAATTGATTCTAATTTTTTTTTTTTTTGTAATAAGTACCTAATGTTTATTCAAAGTATTAAGATATATCAAATAAACTTTTAAATTATAAATCGTATTTTTCGTTTATTTGCATATAAAATTAAATGTGTTTTTTTCTACAACTGTAAAACAAATTTTTTTTTCACTTTTGATTTGAGTTTCTTTCTCTATCTTCTTATCTGTTCATAACTTTCATAATATATTTAAATATACATTCCATGCCAAATATACGCCTAACTAGTACCATAGATACTGAAATGTAACTACTATCTTAGATTCATTTACCGCTCATGCTTGAAGACTACCTACCACTAACATTAGTAATGAATCGGATAATAAAAAGTTTAAAATTATTATTTGAACATCAAATAAAATTTTACAGTTTTATGATATTGTGTATGTTGTCTTTCTCTCTCTCTCTATCTCTCTCTCTCTCATTAGTGTACACTATATCACAATAAATTAGATGTACATATACTCAAACAGTGCTTAGTTCACTAATTGCATAAACTATGTATCATTTAAGTTTTCGTTTTTAAAGCCGCTATAGCATTAATGGTTTGTTGAAGAGAAAAGTTGTCCTTCATATTGGTGAAAGTATTTCTAGTGCGAAATATCAAGGAATATTTGGTATCAAACTTAATAACATTAAGAGAGATTTTTTGTATTTCCGTTACAAAAATTCAAATATTATCAAAACTGGAAAATTGTTGTTTTCAGTCCAACTTTGGAAAATGGGATTTTCGTCAGATCTTGACCTTTTAGGGTCCTAGGAATTTATTTAGACCATTTTACAAGTGATGCCTGATGTGTCTCTTTGTGGATGCGTGTTCTTGAGTGTGTGCGTGATTACGCGTGTCACTGTCTATGTGTGTCTGGCTGTATTTGTCTCTGCCTGCGAGCGTGCGTGCGTGCGTGCATGTGTGTATATAAATCTCTCATAACTTTTAGACGGATTGACCGATCAAAAACAATTCCGGACATTCGAAAGTTGTCTACTCGACTTAGGTTTTTTGAAAATTTGAAGTAATTCTGCAAGGTAATTTTTTTATACCAGATCGAGGGGCAAAGAAGCATGCGAGTCACCAAAGGGAGGTTGTCACCGCCGCCCATGAACACTTGCAACTTCAAAGAAATCGACAGTGCATTGGTGGCCTCTTGAATACGAATAAAATATCTTCAAGAAAGAAGGGGGCCGATGGAGGGAGAAGGGAGGTGATGGATGGATGGCCACCGGAACTCTTACTAGCTGGACGAAATTCTAACATTTACTTTTATGTTAATAACTTCCGTTTACTTAAACGTTATTTTACGTCTGTATTTTATGAAATTATGGTGTCTTACCGGTGGAGCTGGTCCATTTTCGTGCTGCAGCCAAGTTTATCATGGTTTCGTTCTACCACGGATTCTGAGAGATCTTAAGAACAAAGTTTTAGAACAAAAATTATTACGAAATAACTTTTAGACCTTTCTACCGATCGACACCTAAATCTAACCAACTGTTTTCCTTGAATTACAACGTTGATTGTTGTAAACTGCAGCAAAATCGGAGGACACGTTTGGGAGACACAGTTAACAAAATATTCGAAAAAACGGTTATTTCCAAAATAAATTATGAAGTTCTTGGCGGATTAATGTTTAGTATTCATCATTTTATTTTGCATAAAAATTGCATCTAATGCTGTAAAGTGAATCTAAATTAAAAGATGCGTACGAAAGACATCGTAGTTGAAATATAAAAATAGCTTTTTTTTAATCTATTTAACATTTCAAACTTAAAGATCTTAAAACGTATTATAACTGTATTTATGAATACAGAGAGCTTGAATAAACACAAAAATTTACTGCTATAAATAGTTTGAAGGCTTTGAGCTCGAAAGTAGCAAGAGTTTTCAAAAAAAGGGGTGAAGGGTCAACTAAAAGGCTAAAAATTAATAAACCACTATATATTTAAATTCAACGAGCTAAAAATATTTTAACAAAGTTTTAAGGATACTTGCAGGGTTAACCGCTTTTCAGATTTTTTTGTACACGTCAATGTTATCTTATTAAGGCTATAAAGTACACAATACTGAAGATTATTGACAATTATTTGATAGATTCCGTGATTTACACAATGAATGCAATAATGCAAATCAAATAAGCATTTGGCTTATATTTAAATTTTAACACAAAATTTTAGCGCCAAACGGTATTACCATCTAATTGATGAGCTTAATGGTGCCACCAGTTTCAACTCAAAAATAATGTTTATCAATCATATTTAATCGACACCTAATTAGACAGCCATTTTCAATTAGTAACTACTAATTTTAAAAATATTGATTATTGTCCAAGCTATAGTATTTTCAAGTTTCGGGCATTGAATGTCTTAATTAAGAAGAGTTTTCTTAGCTATATTAATTTTTTATGTCGTGTTTATCATATTACATCATTTTTTGAAGTTGTCAGAGTGAATATGAATCAAATTATGTGGACAAGTCTACGCATATTTTCTCATTTTCGTGTACTAACGAGAGTACAGCGATAGAAATATTTGGGTAGAAATAGCTGCATAGTTAAGGGGGTAAAAAAAATTCGATTCTAAATCATCTCTTAAATGCTTCGCAAATCGAGCAATTTGAAAAAAAATATATAGATTTGAATCTATTGTATTAAGTAATTGTGTACTGATCTTTGGCGGCAACAGATGGCACTAGATAGATTCAAAAAATATGTCAAAGAGCATTGCTAGTATATACATTCAGAGACATACGCTGCATCTAATAATAAAATGCTATATTGAAGATACAAAACATAGGTCTTCAATTCATTTGCACGAATAAATATAAGTACATCTTAAAATTCGACGAACACAAAAAAAAAATGCATAAAAACCGTAATTAATAAGGAATCATTATAGTTACGCAATATCAGTCTATTCGCGGTTAAGCTCAAATACTCTTAGTGTTTGATAGCTGTAATTAATTTAGCAAAAGTATTCAAACTAATCATGACAATAAAATGCTAAAGTGGGTAGTATTAGTTTGACCCATGTAAAATTATCTATATGCTATACATATGTAAGGGAAATACCACTAACTGACTGACTCATCACGAGATCAGTTTAGGTCCGATTGACTTAAACTATGGCATAGTTACTCTTTTCAAGAAGTAGACGCTCACGTTGAATCGAGAACGGGACCAAGATCAGAATGAAGGCGAAACTGGAATCAAAATTATGAACGAGACTACGATCGAAAGGAATCAAAAGCGGGCCCGCAATCGGAATCGAGAATAAAAGAAATTGACAACGAAAACAGAGCCAGAATTAGAATCGTGAACAGTACAGCGGAATCTTGATTTCGTGGTGGTGAGATATAAAACACGAAAGAATTCATTTTATGTCTACGCGGGCGGAGCCACGAACAAATGCTAGTGCTTATATAGAACTATAACATCCTTAACACCCATCTCATGTAGACCTGTTTTTAGATGTTATTGGTAGTTAAACAGTGAACTCTATTAATAGGTTCATAGTATGAACAAAGCTCCCTTCTAAATCCGCATATAGCGATGGCAACTACAAAACCCTACACTGCATATGGTCCGACACTCATCTGGCCGGTTTTTTTTTAATTTATTTTGTACTAGCTGTCTCGCCCGCTTCGCTGGGTAATTTTTATTATAAATAAAATGGCGAAGGATTTACGGAATTCGAAAAATGAGTAGCCTAGAACCATCTACAAATCATTCTACATCGAATGGTCTCAGTCCCATGTCTATACGTTTAGTAGTTTTTACGTGATTGGCGAACAAAGACAACCTATTTTCATTATTTATGCATAGAGATACAAGAATGTAGCTGAGAGCCAATTACTGATTATTATTTTTCAATGATTTTATAAACGTATATAAATTGTAATTACTTGTGGCTACACCCTTCAATCAGACAGCACATGGGCGTACCCAGCTTCTGGCCTAGGGAGGAGGCAAGTCAGATTCGTATAAACGGGGCGTAATATATTATACAACATACAATTTTCAGGAGGGGCAGCTGCTCTCTCCTGTCCAGCACCATCCCCCGCAAAACATGCCCCTCATATTAGTGGTCACCATATTTTGAAAAGCTATTCGAGCTAAAGGACTTACATTATTACTTTACATGTAAACTGATTTATGTACAATTTGTACAAAATATTCATAGCGCTCCACATATACACTGCTAGTAGAAACACCTAGCCTAGTATCAAGCGGTCGTTCCACCATTGTGCATGGATAGGCACAATGGTGCTTTGGTGAACGTTTAGTTCAGTGATGTGTAAAGAATTTACACATACTATTATTTAGTCTCCACAAAAAGGGGCACAATGAATATGCCAAAAACATAAAGATCACAGATGTAATTTTAGCTATAGGACCAACGGCAGATCCAGTCAACCAACCAAATCGAGTCAGAGCGTATCACACAAACGAGATTCAATCAGGACTGGCTCTAATTTTATTGCAATAGTATGACAGACTCGGCCCAGGATCCGCCACCATTAGGATACTAAGAACTAATGTCATATTTTTGTTAAAAAAATGAAACTCCAGGTACTTTATTCATTCAATTAATTTTTCATTTACGTAAAACACAACTAGGCATGCCCAATTCTTAAAGTATTAAACTAGCTTTTTCCCACAGTTATGCTCACATTGCTACAAAATGAAACCTTTTCTATCTATTTCTCTGTCTATCAATATCTTGACCCCAATCTTGTATTCATTTTAAATTCCAATTCCGGTTCTATTTTAAATTCTAATCTTGCTCGCATTATTGATCTCAGATCACTCACTTTTGATTCAAACTGGTTCCATTCTCACTTTTTTATATTTAATAATTCGTTCGCCTTAAAATAAAATGTTTAACATTATTTATAATAAAACTCGTAGATATATTTCTTTATGATTTTAAAATAAAAAAGTAATGATACTTCTACTACAAAGTTTCAATCTCCATTTTAGTGCCTATGGTGTCAAATAAAAACTTTGACAATTTTTATCTTTACTGGAATAAAAACAGGGCGGCATGTGAAAATCCTGTAGGAGCACTGTATTGTGCTTTTAAAGGAAATTAATTAAAAAATAGTTATAACCCTAAAAGTGGACTCGACTATTTACAGGTGAAAAGTTACCTGTATGAGCTTTTTGTAATGTCATAGAATCACTGCTGCAGAAACATGACAAGATTCTGTATTTTTATATTAAAGCCGACTCAGTAAATTGACTGAAATAGATTTTTTATGTATTAGCCAGTGTAGCTAAAGTAAAGACCTCGCATCAGTGATATCACATGAGCGAGATGAATAGTGAATTTAGATGACAGCAGTGTGGAGTGTGGCAGGCGAATGGGGAGCTGCATTCCTTACAGGTCTAGTTAGCTTCACCAACCAATATGTAGATACATTTCAATCTATGCTATGTAGTGTTTTTTTTAATATGGAATATCCTTTCAATAAAATTTTACATACTATTGATTTTTAGTCATAGTGCACTCACCCTGCTTATCATCTCCTAGAGACTTTCAATGGACGATTGAGTGTTATTTAGTTTTATCGAAAAAAAAAAGTTAACATTTTCTTTACCATTTTAATAATAAAATATCCTTTTTTTGCTTTAATTTAAATTTGTGAAATAAGAATTATATCATAACTACCTTTATGTGTTTAAGAGGCTGTTCTAGTTATTTTTTTATTATAATTTTTGAATTAGGGTTTACGTCAGTCTTTTACAATAAATATTGTCTATATCTTTTTCATTTGGAATAACTTAAGTAAATTATTTGTAAGCTTGGAGTCAAATAAAAAAAAACAAAATATATTCAGTGTTTTCTCAACATTGTAAGGAAACCTACACTTATTGAATACTTGAAAAGTACACCTGTTTGCTGCAGACCTCAAATAACTACTAAACGTAGATGTGTGCTAACCATATCAACACTGGCTACACTATCAGAGGAAGAATGCTGCAAAGATAATGACAGTCATATACTTATATTTTAGTATAAATACTTAGATGAATTCTTCATTTTGACAAAAAAAAAACATATTGAGAATAAGTCTAAATTAAATTACATTACTTAAATGAACCACACTTGTTATTAATGCGTTCTAGTAAATTAAAATGTATAATAGCTGTAAGATGGTGGCAGCTTAAGTTATATCATATTTCGAAATGAAATGATTGTGTATAAATTTCAGAGACTAGACTTTTTGTGAACAATTTTCAGGTTAGTAGTAAGCTAATAATTTTGAAATAGAAAAAATATAACATTAAACATTTTATTTATCAACGTATTTAATGTGACAATTTTTTTTGTAACTCAAATTTTTATTGAAAAATAAATAAATTAATAATTCTATTCGGTTTGGCCACATTTAAAGAATAAACATGTAAAACTGTTTAAATGTTTTAAATCTAATCAATAAAGTTTTTAATCATCATTTACATTATCTTTCAGATAGCATGTACGT
Organism: Eumeta japonica; assembly: GCA_005406025.1. Lineage (NCBI taxonomy): Eukaryota > Metazoa > Arthropoda > Insecta > Lepidoptera > Psychidae > Eumeta > Eumeta japonica. The sequence continues at coordinate 364,960 of BGZK01000501.1, forward strand.
TATTTGTACACTGGCATGTTTCACTCTTTGTATGTAAACATTATCTGTAATTTGAAATGTTCAAATTTCATAATATGTATAATTATTCAGTTACATATTACACATTATGATCTACTTATCCCAGTATGTTCTAAGAACACATATAATAATCACACTAGATGTAGATCACATAATTCTATTTATTTACCAGAATAAACTAAGTGTTTACATTCATCTATGGATACGGATAAAACAAAACTTCAATTTGGGAATCGTCAAGCAAAGCAGAACATTAATATTTGGGTGCAGGGGATTCTTCCTTGCTGTAGTCTCTGATAGGAGAATAGAACTGAAACAAACATCAAGGACATCACTAAAGCGTTGTACTTAATATTACATGATTTACATAAAATGTTTAATACAAAATATAATTTTTAATTGTGTCTTAAATATAACAGTAAATCTTGACATATGAGAAAGTAAATATAATTAGATTTATAATTAAAACTATAGATACCTATTTAATTTCTGACTCATTATTATCAGGTTTAAATACAAATCTGCTGTGATTGGACAGATTATGTGAATTCAGTGAAGACAAATTATAAAAAAATAAGATAAAATATTTTTTTCGTATTTTTTCACCATGAACTTTTGGAACATGGGTTAGATGCGTCAGTCAATTTTTGGTGCTTTTTAATTTCTATTCTATAGATTTGTTTGTGCTTTCTTATTTGCTTAGAGGTATATGAATTTGACTACCTTGTATTGCTTGTTTCTATATTCCTCCCAGGGCTCAGGATTACTCTTCCTATTCCACGTTACATCGGGATTGCGAACCGCCAGACGTGTTAAGTAGAATATAGCTCCTCCACAACCCAAAGCCGTACACACGTACAACGGTATTAGCTGTAATAATACACCGAAAGAAAATATTTTTTACGATACACCATAATGCGTCATTTGAAGAATTATGTAAGAATCCAGTTGACAAGGATATAATAAACTTACAGCTTTATGCCGCTTCAGACTTTGAAGACTGAGGCCCTGCATGATGTGTAATCTGTTGTGAAGTAATAAATAAAATTATTAGCTTGATATATACGTTGGAGCTCTAAAATAAAACACAAATCTACTAATTAACACCTCTCAAGACGAGTACCATAGACCATAAATTCAGGTGTCCTAATCGATTCTACTCAGTGTTGCCTACATTAATTGTAAGAAACTCTTCAGAAAAACTGCAACAATATTCAAAAATAGTTCTTAAAACCTATCTTAAAACTTATGTATCATAATTATTTTCGAAGTTCCCATCCCATTGTCAGTGATTTGATGAAGTACCAAAAACCAATATATAAGTAATTTTCTGTTATTTTTAGATATGATATTCTATCAAATTGCTCACTCTATCACATATTTCAGTATCTTTAATACAGTATATTATTAATTTATGCATTAATGAAAAAGAAGATATATTTTTTAAAAAGTGTACTGATTTTTGGCGGCAACAGACGGCACTTCTGTAGATTCAAAAAATATGTCAAAGAGCATTGCTAGTATATACATTCAGAGACATACGCTGCATCTAATAATAAAATGCTATAATGAAGATACAAAACATAGATCTTCAATTCATTTGCACGAATAAATATAAGTACATCTTAAAATTCGACGAATACAAAAAAAATGCATAAAAACCTTAAGCTTGTTCTTATTCGACGGCGGTGAAACTCAAATATTTTTGGCTTGTATGTATATATGTATGTCTGTTTGTATGTTCCTTTATAACCACTATGTTTTTTAAAAAGATTTTGATGTGATATGTGTCGATATACTAGTTTAGGTGGTACGTACTGTTACATATGCTATTCATATTAATTATAAATATAAATAGGTTAACTGAATGAAGGGTTTTAAGAGGCAATCACAAAAATTATACAATTTGTACGCTTAGAAGCAATTTTAGAGGACAAATTGTAATAAAATAAATTAATTGTATTTTCTAACATAGACAGTTGACGTTTCACATTATGATAATTAATATTCCAACGACTTCTTTGCCACCCACAGTGCCTTTTCAATTGATTGCGCGACAGCAAAGACAGTATCCTCGTAATATCTCAACGCTTTAATGTGTTTTGAATATACATAATCCTTTTGATTAAATTCTAATAAATTATCAATTATTCCTTCTCGAAGAAAAATATGGATGAAAGGGGCAAAATGGCCACTGTTTTCGCTATTTTTCTATCCTTTTTTTGTAATAGTACTTAATTAATTATGTTGCTTTAATATGCATCCTACTTATAGCAATAAATATGTATATGCAATGTTTCTGTTACGTTGACTGAACTTGACTGTCAATCGTAATCAATGTCATTTGTTATTCAGCGTTGATTACGAAATGATTTAGTTTGACTTATTAGAGATATGAATTCCTTTAAATAATTTGAAGGTCTTAATGCAATATTAAACTTATTGGTAATTACAGTGCTCAGTACGTAGGTTCAATGGAAAATTGATCATGTCCATGAAATTCTATAAGTTGAGATGGTTTCAATCATTTTATAACCTAGGAAAATATTCCTATAGTTTTTCGTATCCTGTCTATTCCAAAACTATCATGACTTCTTCGAGTAATCTGGAAAAAGTATTTGAAAATTTAGAAAAAAACCCTTATTATGAAAAATATGCAGAGCGTATAGCTGCCCTTCAACGTACCTCACCACAGGAATTCTTGGAAAGAGTTAACAGTTCTCAAAACACTAACAAAATTCAGTCTCCTTCAGTTCCTGACACCAGACAATATTCCTCTGTTCTTAATCCCAAGGAAAGATTACAAGAAGCTAATTTTGCCCCAGATGCTAAATTAGAAACCATTTTCAAAATTGATTTAGTAAAAGATAAAAATTCTACTGAAATACAATCTATATGGGAGGAATACCATAAACAAAAAGATGTTATTGCAGCTACAATACCAGTGGAATTATATAGCAAAATTAATAAAATGATGAGAGATTATCCCACTTTCCTCTTTCCGCTACCCCGGGCCCAAGGATATGAATTTATCATGTGTCAGAATAGTGGTCACTCTATTCATTTCACACCATTATTAGCTTACCAGGTGCATGCAGAAAATGCTCCAGAATGTCTTACAATACGCCACTATACAGAACTAGAGGACAAAGGTATTGTGTTAATGCGAGGTGAATATGATCAGAATGTGTTGAATGGACGTGAGGCACAGTACCTAGCAAATCAATTCCAATTATATTATGGCACGAATGATGCAAATACTCCTGAAGCAACTCTATTGCACAGTTTTACTCACAACCCTGAATCTTTTCGACATATGGATCTGGTTGAACGTCTAGAAAATATCACTCTGCCTGCCTCAGAAAATTAGTTATTGTGCTGGGTTGTGTAAAATTAGAACCATATTTAATTTAATACTTAACACATTATAGTTGGTTCAAATGCTATTAAAAAAATTAACTATTGTAGTTTTATATATTATTGCGTTGAATTAGATAATAATAAATAACTTATTTTTATGTGTCAATTTTCATTTTGCCTAATATGTGTACACAATCTTGGTATTAACTAGCCAATTAAAATTTCATTAACACAAGAACAATGTTTCTAAATCTATGTTTACATTCTATTAAACATATTTAACACATTCAAAAACTTCAATAATTTGCTGGTTTAATAGCAATTGCAATGGCATTGTGACAAAAATGCTTTTCACTTCATGTTCGTATTAATACCAATTAGTATGAAATCAACAATGTAAATAATACATGACAAATAATTAATATTATGAGTAGCCTTTGTTTGTAGATTACTCTATATAGTGATACATCAGACATCCAAGTGGAATGCAGTGCTAAACATATATTTACCATGTAGGTATATTCTTGTGGCTGAGAAGTAGAATACTTTCTATTCTAGATTAATTCTATTTGCTTTAACCTACATGGATTAATAAATGGAATTAAATTAAGTATGGATGTAGTTAGTGTTGATTAAATTTTGTGTATAATTTCATCCACTTGAATATAAAGTGGCTGGATTTTCAAACCACAGCTTTGCCTATGTCAATATAATATAATTCATCTATGTGATTCTTAATCCACTATCAACGAGGCTTTTAATACCAACCGAAACATAGTGAAGTGTAAAATGTTTAAAAAAATTTAGAAATTTTCATTATCATTTAGATTTTAAAGCTTAACCTTAGTTACTTAACATGGTACAATTCTACGAACTTGGCTATGATAATGTGATGGACTTTAGTTACTTTATTACTTAAAAGAGAATCTGGTCTCTTTTTTAACATTCATTTATTTTTGGTGGGATTTCAATATTTTTTTTTAGAATATTAACAAAGTATAATTCTTTTTTTCTGTCTTAAGCAGTATTTTTTAAACCTGGCCTCCCCTAAAATAAAATCTTAGAATGCCTGTCGATTGTGACAACATAACTTGTGAAGTGGCAATGCATTTCCAAAGGTACCTTTAACATATAACATCAGACAAATGGCTAAACAGGTTCTACAAATTATAAAACAAGTGTTTTTTTTTTTTAATAGACTACATTCTCAGCACTTTATTATTCCGACACAACCCGCTAACTACTAATAACACAAATTTACAAATTTTCAGAGATTTGTTATCCTAATCTACGTCTAATAAATAATAAAATACCTAAGTAGAAATACAAACACATTATGGTTATTACCAACTTTTAATATTCAGTGTACTAGTAACCTCCATTACTACACTATGTACTATATAAAAAAAATATAAAATATATTACCAAAATTGTAGCTATTTTTTTTTATGAAACTGAAATATTAATGTACAACCTGTACTAATGGTTTCACTGCACTGATGCTGACCGATTTCCTTGTTGTCATGGCTGTATAAAGTATTTTTCGCATCGCTTGTGTGTGCGAATCCCTTTGATATGCCACTATCATTCCCCCTTCTTATGGTCTTACTACTAGAAACTTTATTCTTTTGTGAAGTCAGAAGCTCTAAACCTTTTCTTAAGGTAATTTGATAAAAAAATGGGACACATCTTCAAAAATTAGTATTTAGCATTCAAAAAGGGAAGGTGTTTTTCCTTATAATATTAAAATTAATTTTTAAAAAGTATACTCAAATGTTATTTAACTATTTTTATTTTTTTAAATAATTTCCTAGCTCTACACGACTGAGTCTATCTCTGGGCTGAAGGTCTTTAATGGAGGATTTTAATACATTGTTTATACTTTAATTAAATTTATTCAAATATAAGTTTATACAATTTGTGAAATAAACAATTAAATGTGAGCAAATCGGCAAGACGTTTGTAGGAGGCAGAAATTCTGTTACCATTTTAAATCACTATAGAATCTAAGTGGTTTTTAACATATAAAGTGAACTAGCATTTATTTAATATTATATAATGATATAATACGATGGGCACTGATCTAGTATGCAGACATTTTGAATAGATTTGTTTAAAACATTATTTATAGAAATAAATTAAGTGAGAATACATTGTGATATACAAAGGTTTAAGCGAGTTCCAGAATTTAGAACAGGTACTATCATCTGGCTAGATAATCATCATATTATTATCATTAGTGGACAGTTGTTCATAAGTTTATAATTGCAACAAAGGAGGTGGGTAAAGATGAGTCCTTTTTAGCTCACCACAGTCATTAAATTTAAAAGCATTTATTGAGATAATTTTATTATATCTAAATAAAGTTTAAGTGTCAGTCTTTAAAAGTAAGCCAATTAAAATTGCAATCAAACTTGACACAATAGTCGAACTTTTGCTATTTTTAATGATTGTTTTTTTAACTTTCTTATCAAAGAAATTTGTCTAGGACTTTATGCATCACAAATCTTTTTGATCTTTCAAATACTAGAATAAATAGGCTTCCATACTAAGACTCATTTGTTTCGGTGTATCAAGTCCGCCTACGTAATACAAAACAAGTAACTTATCTGCGCGCCAGTGCGACTATACTTTGTCTACCAGAGATACAAAACGCCTGCATATCTGCTCAAACAAGTGCAATTCTCTATGTAGGATGCTAATGAAATACATTTGATAACAAAGATTCACTGGTTATTTAAGGCAGTAAATGGCCAGCTTAAAAACTGGAGAGCAACGAGCAATGTAATGGTAAATATTTGAATACAGTACATTGAAGATTATGTTAAAATTGTGTATGAGATCATAAGTGCTTTCCACCCAACAAGAATTGACAATGTTGAAGACAACAGTATAATAATTTGATGTATGCTAGATTTAATGAAAAAGCCTAACTGTATTAAATTTGGAATTAAGATGAAGTATTTTATTGCATGAAAACATAGATTTTGCAATAAATGGCAATCAACTTTGTGCAATGCATATTATCCTAAAGCACATATTAGGTACGTGTAATGTAATTAAGAATATACATAACTAAATGGATAAACATTAAAACTATTCTTAAAATGGTACTGCTGTGTTTAATTCAACAAAATTAAGGTTAATTCAAACTCATTATAGACATTTTTCAAATAGATGTGAATACTTCGGTGACTTTAGAGATAAACTATATATTTAAAATTAACAATTTAAGGCCTCACACGCACACATAGAAAACTTCAGTATATTTAAACTATTGTCCTTAAATGCTTCGAGTTTATCACACTAGGTTTAAACTTAGCCATTACTTAAATCAACCTTTTGAAATTAAAGTTTTAATAATTGTTTTATTTGCACATTAATTGTGTGCATAAATCACATTTGTATTAACAATATATTTTCTTCAGGGTACATTTCTGTATAATCAGCATCACATTCAGTATCTGCAACTTTTATGAAACCTATTTCTGACATAACTAGTCAGAAATAGACTTTAATATTCATTTATTAAAAATAATATTTTTTAAGTAAGCACCAGCAATTCAGAATTATCAGTCATTTTATCATGATCAATAATTCCCATTATCTATTTGAATACTGATAATTTTTTCAATTTCTTTTATAGAAGAAGTCTTTAAGACTCAATTTTATTTCCACATTTTATTACTTTTTTTATTAGACAATCACATGTTTTTTTTCATATTTTTTCTATTTCTACAGTTACTTTATCAGGATATCTTTTTTGTGCCTTAATATACCTTACGGAAAGTATTAATTTAATTTATGTGGAAAATATTCACACTGTGGAGTATTAGAGAGAGTTGCAAACTGTGTTGGTGACGGTGTGACTACATGTGTACTGCCAGTAGAACTGGAATGCTCTACATCTGAGTCTGCACTGTCTGTATTCGAGTCTACATTGATTATGTTAACATAGTTTGTCTGACTACTTGTTTTGTGAACACTGACCGAGTCATTTAAGTTGCTTTCTGTGACTGCACCACGTTTTATATATTCCATAGGATTTAATAGAGAATCATTTTGATTGTTCAAAAGTAGTGCTTCAGTTTCAGATCGTTCATCTCTATGAAAACCGATAATGTCTTCAAATGCTTTTCGTGCTTCTCTTTTATAACCATTGATCAATTCATCGTTCAACAGTCCGGGTAATGTTTGACGGTAGAATGCAGGTAGTTCTTGTTTTGCAAACTCAAGAAATAATGCACTTAATTCTTCAAAACTAGATGGTAAAGAGCCATTTCCACGACCGTCGTTTCTTTCACATATGATGTTTTGTGTTCCATTGGGTTTCTCATGTATTATCACTTCATTACTCTGAGTAGAAACTCTATCATATGGTATACGGCTAAAGCTTAACATCAACTTTTCCGATGCCAAGTTCCTCCTAATTGTATCCGATACTACTACATTACGATAGCTACGCATTGCAAGAGTAAATCGATTAGAGCTCATATTTGGAACATTTGTTGAGTGTCTTACTTGTACACTCATATTCACGTCCTTTTGGACAGTATTGTCTGCACTTTTCTTTGTCTTTTCCCTTAGATGCCCAAGGACCTTTCGTGATTTTCGTACTTTACGTTTAGGATTATGCTTTTCCATTTTATAACAGCAAAATTAATTAACAAACTTCAGTAATCAATATCGAATACTAGACACAAAATATAGTAAATCCAGTTTTAAATTTAAACAATGCACTTTTGTAATAAAACTACGACAGCTAGAATTAATAATATGTCTATGGGTACTGAATAAATAAATTAAATCTAACGGTCAAGATCGTAAAAAAGTATGAATGATAAATTACTCTAGCATACTCTATGTTAACAGTGCCAAAAAAAAACAAAAGTATTTGGCTTTAAGAAAAAAAAGCATTACAGTAAAGGCGATCATTATATTAATTTATGCAATATTAAAAATGGTATGCAAAATATCAGTCAATCAAAAATCAATTATTTAAGGAAACATATCATGACCCAAGTGGACATAGCGTTAGATATTGTCTCACAACGTTTGTAAAGAATATAGTACTTTTTGTAGCGGCTTGAAAGACCGAAAGTTTTAAAAAAAGCAAGTATTATTGTTTTGTAGTGTTTTATTTCGAATTTAGAATATATAGTATTTACAATTTTATATGGAAACCAAAAATACTATAGTTTGTGATTGTTATGTCTTGCAGTAATTTGTATATTGGGTATTTCGGAGGGAAAGGCAAGTGAAAACAAAAAATATTATTGTTATACGTTAAGCCATAATACAATGGCAATCATCAAAATGCTGGCATAAAATGATAGGCCTATTTATAAAAAATGACAAAATTGTACAAGCTGCGCAAAATAATGCTCTATCGAATCTACTATTACGTGACAAATACGTAGGGCGCACTATAAGTTTCTGGAACTGGCCTCTTACAAATGGAACTCTTTGGCGGTAGAATACAGTTTGTTTCATCTGTCAATTGTTTTCATATTGTGGCGTTATTTTAAAAATTGCATGGGTAGGTTACCTGCATATTTATATATATTATTGTATTATTTATTTTAAATCACTTTTTTGACTAGGTTTATCTAATAAATGCAAATCACAATTATTATGATTCTTTTATTAATTACGTCTCAAATCATAAGAAAAAATAACAATAAAATAATAATTATGTGAAAAGTTTTAAGATATAAATCTATATATATAAAGAAGGATGAGTATATTATGAAATCAGAAACTATTCGACCGATCATTATGAAAATTGGTATGTATATGTATTTTTTCACGGAGAAGGTTTTTATGTTATCCCCAGTGACATAGCTCCCCACCAGGCGGAGCTCCGCTGTATCGACTTTTCCTTCCTTCAACCGATTATTATGAAAATCATTACGTATATATATTTTTTTACGGAGAAAATGATTATGCTATCTCCATTGATGTAACTCACCGCCAGGTGGCGCTGCAATGTACCGACTTCCGTATCGTTTAACCGATTGTTATAAAAATTAGTATGTACATATTACCGCATCACACAAAAACGGCTAAACGGATTTTGATAAAAATTTCACAGTTTCGTAGTTTGGGAACTCACTTAACATCTAAGCTATGTATCATCTGATTTGATTGTGTAGATCCAGATATACAGTTTAATCTCTAAATAATAGAGAGGTCATTTAAAATTATCGTCTGGGAAAAATATGAATAAACGCCACGAACGCTTCTAAAACGGTCTCGGTCGGTCCACGGTCCACGCGGGCGGAGCTGCGGGCAAAAGCTAGTACATTATATGACGATGGCACAAGTGTCGGTGACACGGCTGATGTATTTGTACTATACCAATATTATTGCTTTTGATCGTAAAAATCATATGTTTATTAGGCCTTTGGTGAATAAGTTTCTATATCTGCCTGGAATGTTATATTATTTATAGAATGTTTGACGCATGCTGAGCTACCTTTATCGCCTTTTGTTAGTTAGTAGCCAATATGCAATCTGTAGGTATTTTGGTATACGCGTCATCATTGCCAACTATTTTCTTTCAGATTTCATATGCAAGTATACAATTGGATTGTTATATTCAATTTTTTTCTTAGCTCTTTTCTGTTTTGGAGGGTGCATTTCAATACTTGTTTTATTATCGTTGATGTCTTGATTTTCAGTATTTTCAACATTCAACATATCTTATGCTCTTTTTTGCTGTAAGCGAAAAACCATGTGACCTGTCGATGATTTTGCTTCAGAATCCTCGAACAGAAAGTGCATAGCTAGATGTATCAAAAAATTTTTAACAAAAAAAAAATAGAACTACCTTTATTACGTTGCGGCAATGGATAGCAAACATAATAAAATCTTAACATCATTACACAGTGAACCTGAGAATATATTATAATGCTAAAGAATCCTTTAGCGTTCTTATATAAAGTTATATATGTGCATGTTTGATGTAAGGGCAGAATTTCTGATGGGGGTATATTTAAACACATCAATCTATATAGACAATTAGACAATATAACTTTAAATATTCTATCACTAAATGAAACTACAGCTACCGAGTTTTAGAACTTTACGAATCGTTGAGAATGTATTTCATATTGATGCATTAGTTGTTAAGTGAGAGCATTACGTAATCTGATCACGATAGACATTAATAAAGCGATTTCACTTGTAATGGTTATCATGAATTAGCTATCCTATTGGAACTTTTAATAGGGAAGAAAATGGCGAATTTATTCCGGGTGTGTTTAGAAATGAACCTTATGAATCACTAAAATCTTTTTCTCTTTTGACCCAAATACTCAGGAGATTTACCAACCAAATTCAAGAAATTCGTATGCAAGTTGCCAATTACCTTATAAATATAATGTTGCCTAAAATATACTTGATTTGGACCTAAAAGAATAAAATGTTGACTAATATTACATGTATGTAGTATGTAAATAAGTATGAAATAAATACAATGGATAAATAAATGAATAAGATAGGTTGGTATATTAATATAAACCCTTTAATAATACTTACCACTGCTACTTGTAGAGCTTTACTTTTGCTTTAATCTTTTTCATCTAAATGACCAAAACAAGCTTTCTATTTTTTTTACATGCTTTCGTCTATGTTAAAATTTGATGTTTTAGTGAGTTCAGGCCAAGCAACTTCTTTTTAAGCTATTGCATAGCTTTTATTGCGGGCTTTGAGCGCGACGATCGAATCAAGAAATTCCGTAACGAAAATAAAACCTAATACCCCCCACTCCGCCTATCATGTAGCTCAGCCGAGCGTTCGCTTAACGTGTATGTATATGGGACGATTGTACGAAGCTCGCACGGATGGAGACGAGCTGCTCCGAAATCGGACGAATACGTAAGCAGCTATTTGTGAGAAAGTATATAGGTGTATAGGTATCTATCATATCTTTATAATGCCTCACTCACCGCATGTGCCCCGTAAGTATACATGTAAGTGTATATGTATACATAGGTGTATCTATGTGCAACAGTGAATAGCAGTTGTTGATGAATAGATATACGCGTAAAATTTGTGTATAAAAAGTTTTAAATATGAATAAACAAAGTGCATTTATTAATGAAGATAGTGATGAAAAACTTGAATTAATATCAAAGTGAAAAAAATACTGCATAAATAAATAAATAATTATAATTGCATAAGTTGATAAAAAATGCTATGCAATAGCTTTACCACGGCAGTCCCCGAGTGACACACGTTTTTGTTTTTTTTTTTTTGACCGGTTATATTAAGTAATCTTCGTATGCTATGGATGTATCATTTATTATTTACTAAATTCGTCATCTCAGCCACTCATTTTGTAAACAAAAACAAAGCTACAATAATAAAACCTTTAACGAACTATTGCATTCGGGAATTTGTAACTCGTCAAACTTTTTGAACACAAATACGACCTTCCATATTGAACCCTCAGACATTACTGAGCGCCTTTGTTGTTGTTTTTAATTTTTTGCGTAGGTTGTGAAAATCTTTTCGGATGAAAGATACCCGGTCAAACGATCTAAAGACCGGATTATGTGGTATTTTACCTACTATAAATATTCCTTTGGGGTGGCTTTAATGTTGAAGCTAATGGCCTATATTTCACTGGTTTATACTTTGGCGAACTTTAAAACGAAAACCAACCTAAGCTTTTTTTTTTTGTTTACCTCTTGCGGCGAGGAGGAGGTAAAAAATGTCTATCCTGCACACCCTCGCGCTCGTACACGTGGGTAGTGTGGGACTGAAATCCACTAAAAAATTCCTCCTGAAAGTGAAGTAATTGGGTCGGCTATGCTATTTAGTCGGTCGAGACGAGTCGGATGACAAGTCAGACGACTTTGATAGCTTCACCGAGTGCGGCCGGACGGCACATGCGAGTGCCGACGGCGCGTGACATGCGCTATGGACGACGCCTGGAGGTCGTCTCGGCATAGGATGTCGCAGGAAACCGTCACGGGTCGGTTCCTTCCCTCCTGCCGGCCGGAGGCGGTTAGCGGCGGCCGGGTGGAGTAAAGAGCTTAGGTCGATGACCTGACTAACGGATAGACCTACTCTAAGTCAGTCATGCGTGTCGTTGACGTCATTAAGGCTTTCAACTGCCGCTGTAAGAGCGTCAGGTGGATCGGTAAGTACGTTCCGTGGCCTACGGATAAGGTGGGTGGGATGCGGCGGTTGATAGTCAACCGCCGCGCGAAGGAGCGCATTGGGATGTGATCCCGCGATGTCGAAGAATCGCTTCGATGCGTCCTTCATATATTTGGAAATAGTGGGAGTTCTAAGTCCCTATGGAGAATTGAATTACGAACACACCAATGTGCATCCGTTGCGGCTCTACAGAATTTATTCTGTATTACCTGTAGTCTATGTAGTGCTTTCGGAGCGGCGAAGACGGGAGACGCGTATGTCATCACCGTCCTAATGCACATTTTGTATATGGTACGTTTATTACGTCTAGATAGTTTACTTTTCTACCGAGCATGGCCCCGAGCCTTGCTTTGAAAAAGTGCAGTATTTCTAACACGCTCGATATGATCTCGGAAGTGTAGATTTTATCGAGCGTGACTCCTAAGTATTTGTAGTTCCGTTGCCACGGAATGTTCGCATCCAACATTTTAAGATTGGTGTTTTTGTCGACAATGAGTCGACTCTAATCTTACCATACTTGAATTGTATGGCTGCTGATTTGTCGGGGTTTACTTCTATCCTCCACTTCCGGAACCATTGACCTAGCTCGTCAATGGCCCTCTGGAGGGAGGAGGGTGAATCGGGTGCTCCTATTCCTACTTCCGTAAAGAGCGCGGTATCGTCCGCGAATACGCGAGTTGGACGCCAGACGACGGTCGCGGTATATCGTTTGTGTACGCGGAGTACAGCAGGGAGAGAGTGGAGCCTTGAGGAACTCCTGCTCTGATAAGACGTCTTGTCGAGTGAGTGCGCTCATGCCTAAATGTGAAATGTCTGTTTGCTAAATAATTTTGAATAGTGATTATGAGGCGATCTGGTACTTGGAGGAATATAACTTATAAATCAGACCTGCGTGCCATACCCTATCGAAGGCCTTGGCTACATCAAAGAAGACAGCTACGGTGCTACGTTCGGTTTCAAAGCCCTCCGAGACATACTCTACTAAGCGGAGGACTTGCTGTGGACAAGAATGGGCTGGGCGAAAGCCGAACTGTTCATCTATGATAAGGCCTTTCCCTAGGAGGTGATCGCTAAGGCGAGTTTTGAGAATTTTCTCGAAAAGTTTGCCCAGACCGCTCAGGAGGCTGATCGGTCTGTAGCTGGCAGGGAGGTCGCGTGGTTTCCCTGGCTTGTGGATGCCTATAACCTCCGCCTCCTTCCAGGCGGGAGGAAAATAGCAATTTTAGACGCGTTAAAAATCGCGACCAGTAAGCTTAACAACGGTATAGAAAAGCATTTGATTGCTTTATTACTAATACCATCGAGGCCCGGTGCCTTTCTGGTGTTAAGTGATTTCACTAGCGTTTGGACTTCGCTGAGTGAGACGGGAGCCAGATCGTCTTTAGGTTCGAGGGAGGTTTTGGAGAACCTCTTCCTCGATGCGACTGATATGAGCGATGTCGTGCGGAGAAGCGTGAGAGTCTCTATAGAGTCTGCAAGGCACTCTGCTATCTCCGCGTCGTCTATGGCCACTGAATTATCAGGTTTTTTGAGTGGGGTATAGGGGTATATCCCTCGGTTTTGAGCGCTTTGGTAACTGCCCAAAACGCTTTGTGGGATGGTTTAATTTCCTCCATGAGGTCGCTCCAACTCTCATTTCGGAATTCCCGAACGCGAGCTTTCACTTCGCGTTGGAGAGCTCGCGCTCTGGATCTGTACTCGGGAGTGGGATATGCGCTCGCGCGGCGCAAAGCTGCGTTTTTTGCTCTTATCAATTCGAGAATATCGGGCGGAAACTTCCGGCGATCCGAGGATGCCGGAACCTCCGCTCGCTCTCCTCGACCACTGTCCTGACGTGGTTGGTAAAGCACCTATGGCAAAGTCAATCTCGTCTGTAGACGCGATGTCATTGGGAATGCTGTTGAGGTTTGGAGTGTCGATTTCCTCAAGCGCGGTCGACACTCTTTTCCAATTAGTAATTTTGCGGATGGAATAGGCCTCCCGCCGTCGGGAGGTCCCATTTTAATATAACCGGCCGGTGGTCAGACGTGAGACCGTGTATTGTCTCAATACTATTGAAATTAAGTGCAACTCCTTTAGTGAGTGCGATATCTATCGTCGAGGGTCTATGTGTGACGACATGGGAAAACATGTCGACGTAGAGGCGCGATGATTCCGAAGTCTAGTCTGTCCTCGAGTTCGTCGAGTTTAATTCCGTTATAATTGTTAGATGGGCAGCCCCATCTTATGTTTTACAATTGAAATCACCGAAGAGGATGACGGCATCCCCTAAGGCAAGGAGGGCTCTTAGGTCGCGCCGGAGCAACTGTTTTGGAGACGGGAGATAGACCGAGACTATGACGAGTATACTATGGCCCGTCATAACGAGTCTACAACCCGTGGCTTCCATATTTGTAAGTGGAGGAATATTAATAGGGCCGCAATGTAGGGAGCGTCTGTAGTACAGAGCGGTACCCCCCTTACTACTGTATGTCCTGTCCGTTCGTAGTTGGACATAGCCTGCGATGCTGCAGGCTTTAGGCCTATTCGGTTTAAGATATGTTTCTTGTACGAGAGCGATATCGATGCTGTTCTCCGACATACATTTTTTTTAAACTCTAAAACGTTCGAAGTTAGACCGCAAGCGTTGAATGATAATAATCTAATATTTTTGTTTGAGGCGCCCAACTGAGGAGGAAAGCTGCTACACCCGGTGCAGACATTTATATGGACTCTAATTTAACCATCAGGTGATGGTATCTGACGAGAACCATGAGTTTCTCTTCGACGTTACTGCACGCTCGGAAATCTCGGGCGAATTCCGAAATCTCCGAGCTCTTAACGGCGAATGAACATCATCACCGTTTGGATGTCGTCTCCAAACGATGAGGTGCCCGCGGTCGCGAAAGGGGGGCGACACGGGTGGCTCGCGGCGGACAGTCCTCCGGACGGTCCCGGAGCGGCCCTCGTGGCAGCGTGGGCTTTGGTTTACCCCACGGGTTGGAGGCGGGGCGAGAGGCGGCAGCCGGGAGGATTGGTTTGTTTCCCGCAAGATCGGGGAAGTTATTTAGATCCCGAGGCGGAGCTACGGGCCTACTTTTAGGCCTATTGGGATTAGGCCTATTATGAGAAATAAATTTAGGGGTTTTCGGTCATCCCTATAGTTGGCCTATGCTGCTGAAGACAATTCACGCAGGAGGGTTTCTCTCCTGACTCACGAGTACGCGAGCACTCTCTGGTGCAATGTGGGACCAAACATTTCAAGCAGCGCGGGTCCGCATGACAGTTGGCGGCCGCGTGGCCGTACAACTGGCAGCGGTGGCACTGCACTGGACCTCCTTTCTTGTGCGGGGCCTCTACTCGGATACTCGAGAGGCCACACACCTTGTTCAAATTGTTGAAAATATTCTTGGCTTCCTCGGTCCTGGGAAGGACGTCGAGAACTAGCCATAATGGTGAGCCATCTCTGCGGCAGAGTCTGTGCACCGAGTGCACAGGGAAGCCCTGGCCGCAGAGATCGACTTGGATTTCGTCTACCGGGAAGTCGGTAGGAATGCCGCGGATAACAGCCTTTAGTTTACGCTCCTCCTCGAGGGCGTACGTGTGAAATTGGACTTTGAAGTCCACGAGATATTTGTTGAGACTGCGGAAAGTCTCAACGTCTGGGCAGTGAATTTTAATGCCATCGTTGGCGGTGCGGACGGCTTTACTGTAGTTTATCCGCAGACGGGTGCAGTCTGCGGATATTTGGAGGAAGTTAGCGCCTTTGGCGGTCACCGCCTGCGTGGAAGCGGAGACTGGATGTCGGGTTGACTCAACAGGGGCGATACTCGTAGTCTGAGTCTGTTGGACCGCGGCGGGGGAGGGTTTTGCATCATTTGCACGGGATGTGGGCGCCGATAATGGGTCTATGTCCATCTCCGGCTGGTCGCGAGCCACCTTCGCTTTTGAGCGCTTTCTTAGCGCTCGTTTATTTTACCCTCTACGAGGGTAAATGAGGTGTTACTGTTTTGGACTCGCTGTCCGAACCGACGACTGTGCTGTCGGAGCACGTCGCTCCTTCGTCGGACGATGAGCTCGCCTGGCGTTTATTTTTATTTTATTCGTCTTCATTGGTGATGTTGCGCGGCTCGAGGCGGCTCGAGCAGGGGTCACTCTCGCGATTAGTTTTTACACTACGTCCTGAGGCGCTTCGTATACTATTTCGGACAGCGCTCTGGTTAGGACCTGTTGTATGAATTCTAACGTGATGGGAGTTTTGGGGGCCAGACCCTCCCGACCCAGGGAAGCAGGGGGAATCTTGGTCCATGGTGGGCTAATTTTAAATTAAATTAAATTATTATTTATGTTTATGCGTTGTATAGCGTTAATGCAGGTGTATTAACGCTAACGGTATATATACTTGAGTGATACCGTGCGCGTTTGATCGTACAGTTGCCGGCTGTCGCGCAGGTGTCAAATGCACAATGAAATTCTCAGATATGTTTGCACGGTATGTCGTCTAGTAGTCTTTTTTAATATTGGGGTTTTTAAATTTGAAATAAGGGGCGCGCGGGTTTTGAACTAGCGGCCCTAACAGCTCCATATCCGAGCTAGGTCTGCCATAGACCTAGCAAACGGGGTACGGAGGATGAAGTGAGGGATGATGGAAGGTGGGAGGGCGACGCCTGGTATCGGCGAGGAGCCCTCAAGGCCAGTGGTCCCAGGTCCGTCCGGGTTTGCCGTTCCCTGAAGGAAAGGCCTGCGCCGGGGCTCGCTAAATCACCTCGTTGACACCGTTAGGTAGCCAGTGATTGATTAAGGGGTTTTCGAAAATGTCGCTTTATTTGTGAAAGCAATTAAAGCTTTCAAAATTCAGCGAGTTAAAACAAATAATAAATTATTATTAGTTGTTGGGCGTGGCGGCCGGTGGCGCAGCGGACTCGATCAGCAGGGCCGGGAGGTCGCAGGGCACGGGGCGGCGATCTCACAAAAGCGAATAACAGAGCGCTGGGAGACGGGCGCGCGGTAGCGATCGTTCGGGCGGAACGTCGAACTGAACGGAGACGAACCTAAGCATTCGATGCTATATACTCAGTTTGAGGGCATCGCGTCGTGTGGGGAAGTAATAAGTGGCCCGGCCTCAGATAAAAACAACAATGTACGGGTTCACCCTGAGCCTGCTAGGATTTACCTGGGCCGAACGCGCTCAGGCATCTCTTCTGGAGCGGCTCGACCAAAGGAACCGTTCTTTCGTCTGAACATGCTCAAGTAGCTATAATGTCTTAAATCACGCGGCAGACTGGTAATAAAAATAAATCTCATATGGAGAAATATTCTCGTACCAGAAAACCCTTTTTTTAAATCTTATGGTTTTTACGTTCAATAATTTC